>JAOYRR010000393.1:0-55770 GCA_038994665.1 Podotricha telesiphe
ATCAATGAGTAAATTACACTTATTTATCTTACCGCCTGTCACCAAAAAATATTAAATAAAAAGAAAAATCGCTGGGACTTAATAAAGCCGGGGACAAAATTGCAATATGTATCACCAAAACTCCGAAACGCCAGATATCAACCACACAACGACTTGCATTCATACCTGAATTAAAAGAAAAGAAAAGTAAATTAAGAAAAAAATAAAAAAAAATGCCAATTGATAAAATAAAAAAAATATACAAAAAAAAAATACTATAAAGTAAGTAATAATATTATTATTGCAATTACGTTCAAGTCGAAAAACATTTTATAATATTTGCATATAATATACAATCACACAAAATAAACATCCTCTATACACTCACTGATATGATTCCGCTATAATACACAATGTACACTAAATTGTACATAACAAAGCTTTATACATATTTTTATATATTTGACAAACAATACATTTATAATATTCTTGAATGATGTTCAAAAACCAATATTCACTTACAAATGAGTGAAAACATTGACATTAAGTAATAACCTTTTACCAAAAGAGGATTTTTTTTGTGGATCATTTCAGTTTAACGCTTTTTCCCGCATATGAGGGTTAGGCGGAGATGGCCTAGTGTCCAAAACACTCAAGACGTTCTAAACGCATTACTCGAAATAGTTTTAAGCACCAGAGCGGAGAAATGAAATTAATTCAAATATAATCCTTCCCCCGCGTGGGAATCGAACCACCACCAATTGCGTTTACATTAAGAGGCTGTCCCACTGCGCCACAATGGCCTCAAAAGCTTTTTTATAATATAATTGAACAGTTACTGCATTTTGAATACCATCCAAGTGTTATCAATAGTATATAATACTTAGTATTTAGTTACACGTCCGTTTACTCAATGGAGGTGAGTATGAGTGAAATGAATTGAAATGTAACAAAGAAAAATATTAAAAAGTTAATATCTAATATAATTATTAATATAAGTATTACATAAACCAATAGAAAAGCCCCCAGCGGCATTTTGTAAGAGCTAATGTTCTTAGAAAAGTTTAAATAATCTTAAAGATCGTCCAAATTGAATGTTAAATAAGAAATTGACTTAGAAGTGTATAATTTGTTTGATAAAAGAAATTATTTAATTTTTTTTATAAGTTACAGAAACTGGCTCCTCAAAAGCCAAATAGATGAAATGATATAATTTAAAAACCTTGTTTAATGTATATAATTACATTATTCTATAGTTAGTTCTTCACTTTTTTACTTGAATTCAAGACATTGCGTGTTAAATGGCGTAACTCAACACCGCACTTTGCCTTGTTCACCAGAGCAGAGAAATGAAAATAATTCAATTCCATTTCTCCTTCATTACCCTCGTTCCCGCGAGTGGGAATCGAACCCACAACCAATCCCGTTTACAGTTAGACGCTGTCCCATTGCGCCATGGTGGCTTTTTCATGATTTATTACATAGTTACAATATATTCTTTTAATTATTATGTATAAGGAACAGTTGAAAGTAGCTAGTTCAATACGAATTAATTGTTTCTTTCATTATATGTCTCTGTCTTATAGTATGTGTTTTTGTTTCACTATATAATATCCTTTTAATAAGGAAGAATAATAAATAGAATAATTACACATAAATAAATATAATAAGGCTATTTTTTAAGTGCAAAAAGAACTACATTGCTCTTGATTCATAGTTTACTAACATGTATTTAATACAAAACCTTCTAAGTATCTCTTACTAAATAAAAAGAAAAGGGTTACAAAAAAGGAATATAAAAAACTGTGATCTCAAAATATATATATATATATAAAAAAAAATTGAAAATCATTCATTTCCCCCACTCACCGTACAAGCTCAATAAGTAAGCTATTATTTTCCACAATATTCAACACACAATTGTTAATAAACAATAATTAATTGATCACTTCACATTATAGAAGTGTCATATATCCAAATATGTCAAAGACAAGCTATTTTGTATCAAAAAACGAATCATACATAAAATGTATGAAAATAACAAATTATATATAAAAATCTGTTACAATTACAACAAATGATTACTATGTTTGGTCACAGAATACAAAAAAAATGTAAAAATGTAAATTTTAAACACACAGACTTACATACACAACTTTTTATGTATGTATACATATACATTATATATATATATATATATATATATATATATTGTACGCATGTATATGTGTAAACGGTTATTACCTGTCGTGGTGTTTGTCCAGGAGGTACTCCTTGAGCCGCCGCAGCAGGTGTTCAGAGAGTTGTGTCACTTCGGGCCACTGTTTGAGGACCATTACTCCGAGCATTACCGCTAAGCTTGTTGTTAGAACTCGCACTCTACAATTAGTCAATTAGTTATACATTCAATATACTTTGTTTATATTTATTTATTGGAAAAAAAAAATTTATTATTTTTTTGCCTGTTTTTGTTCTTTCTGTATATTTATAGACATATACGGAGAGAACCTAGAGTCAGGACACTCCGTAATACACTATCCGCTCAAAATCGAAACGTTGAATATTATTAATACACTTGTTTAAATTGATTAAATCAAAGTCTCTTAAATTATAAATGTTATACAGGCAAATTACTCTTTACTTTAAAAATACGGCAAATACAGAAACCGTGAATATAAAATGGTCATTAATATGAAATTATATATACGTTCTAAGGTGACAAAATAAGAAACAAGTACATATGAAAAAAAAAAATTTCATTGAAGTTATTTCTACATATTGACTAGTTATTATCTTCAGGCTTAGGCAATGGTTTCAAGAATTTTGTAACATTTTGGTAGTTTTTGAAAGCTACTTTAATTCAGTCTGATTTCACATTTTAATTTCACTGTTTTTCAGTGGCATTAGCAATTTACCGTTCGGATAAATGTGCATAAATAAATCACAAAGCTCATTTGCCATACTTTAGGCACATTTTGTATTTAACTTGTTTATGGTACAACATGCATGTACCGTTGGCTCCTCTGCTCATCTTGAACCATACATGAGGGTCCATTACTGGTTGCTCAGGAAGGGCATGTACACCACAGTGACTTACGAAACAGCAGCTTTTCGCTTCTAACAACATTGATGGCCACGTTGAGCAGCTTGACGAGCAGCAGCCGCGGCGGCAGGGCGGCCGCCACTACACTCCCCGCCGCCGCCGCCGCCCGCGCCGCCCCGCGCCGCCACCGCCGCCCACTGCTCCAACGCTGATCTGTACAATGGCACCGCCTTCAAGCGTATCCTAGCCAATTGGGTTGTAGCGTGAAGGCATTTCTAGAAAACGTATAAAAGTTTCAATTTCGTGCTGTATGCCAGAACCCCATTCGCTCTATATCCAGCCCGTCGAATTACCATAAAAGCTATACCAGTTCCCAAACATGTTTTCCTTCATCCATCGGGTGTTTAGACAACACTAAAATTCTGACTTTTTCAGTAAAGAATATCCATAGACCTTACATGCTATAAATTAAATATCTTTTTGATTTTTGTGACTGAAATCTAGAGCTTCGTGAATATCTCGTATTCTTTCACTTTGATATTGTACTTTTTCTTCGTCCGTTAGGGCTTGTTTTAAATTTTCTACCTGAACTATGATTTATATCTTTCATTTGAATTCGACTTTGACTTTTACCAACGTTACTTGTTTGCTACTTTATACACAAATATGTATTAAACACATCACACAATATTATATATCTTTATTTTGTTAATTTTACCTGTTTTTGTTCAGTTTCACTTTTTACCCGCATAGGCAGGAGAAGGGGCCTGTAGTCAAGGCCTCGGGTTCTTTGCCACTGACTTCCACCAGATATTGCGTGTTGAGTGTTGGAACTGAACGCCGCACTTTAGCTTGTCAACAGTGCGGAGAATCAAAAATAATTTAAACAAAATAATTCCGCCGAGTGTTAATCGAACTCACACCCATTGTGTTTACAGTTAGAACACTGTTTATACTGTGCCACATTAAACGTGGGCATGACTATAGGTTTCTTCGACATAACTTCACACAAATATTAAGTACACCAAAACTTCGCCCACACTACTTTAGTAGAAAGGCGTCGCGGGTAACGTGACGTACCTCGTTTTGATGTAGTTCAGTGAGATCATTGATTTGCTCCTCCAAACGTTCCGTCTTGAAGCGCTCCTCTTGCAACGCCGCGGAGAGGAACGACACTTCTTGAGATAAATTCTGTAAATATTACAATATACAATTATTAAAAGACAAGGTCACAATTGAGGCCATCGTGGCGCAGTGGGACAGCGTCTGACTGTAAGCGCGATTGGTCGTCGGTTCAATTCTCACTCAGATTAACGTTCTTGTAACCTAAGACAAAGCGCGGCGTTGAGTTCCAGCATTTAACACGATATATCTCCATGCAGGAAAAAGCGTGAAGCGTAAAAAAAGAGAAAAGCTTACCTTAATAGAGTCCATTTTTTCCGCTAACCGTTCGTAGTCCTCCCGCCGCTCGCGTAATTCGTTTAGTATGGGTTTGATACTGAAGTTTGCATCTGACATATTGTTTGATCCACTTTGCGTTGGATACCTGTATATTGACACTTGATTTTGGATTTCTATAATTAAAAAGTATGGATAGGTACCAATGAAACGCTTTTTTTGTCGTTTATTGTTCTGCGGCTACGGCAGTACAATTAAAACTTAACGCTGTTTCCCGTATAGCAGGCTAGTGTCAAGACACTATGTTCTCCAGTTAAGCCCGAAATCGAGATATTGCGTGTTGAATGGAGGAACTCAATGCCACGGTACCAGAGCGGAGAAATGAAAATAATTTCAATGTAATTATTCTCTTGAGTGGGAATTGATCCCACAACTAATGGCATTAACAGTAAGACGCTGTCCCACTGCTCCACGATGGTTTTAAACTTAATTTATAATATTAAATATCTAAACAATAGTTATTTTAGTTCCTCCACAAAATATGAGAAAATAAAGCTTTATTTTCGTTTCCGTTTATAAGTCCAGAGATATTTACGAGACAGAATCTTTTAATGAATACCTAAAAAGATTTGTTGCCAATATGAAGAGAAACTTGTTTTGAGATTTATAACTTCAAAAAACTCGCTAAAAGGAGTAACCATTTCAACTTCACGCTTTTTCTCGCATAGAACGGTAGTCACAGAGACTCTAGTGTAAAGACACTCCGTTCCCCGCTTTCCACCCGAATTGTCAGAGCGCAGTATCTTAAGACCTAGTCCTCTCTCTTTACACTGCACAGAAGGAGAATGCGACGACTCACGGTGCGCCCTCGCTGGTGACGGAGGAGGAGGGCGACGCGTCGGGCGAGTACTTGGCGGCGGGCGCCGGCGAGGCGGCGGTGGCGGCGCGCGGCAGCGTGGAGCCGCGGCCCTCGCCCGCCTCCGACGCGCGGGAGCCTTCGGACGACGCGTTCGCTGCGTTGTAGTCAAACTCAATACGGGGTAAAGTCACTTTTATTACCACCTTATCTAGATTTACCTAGTTCTAGTTAATCTAGATTACTTGGTAATAAAATAATCATATATATTTTTTTGTTATAACATATATGGTAAATAATAAATGGTAATTGAATATAATCAATTACTTAAACTCATAGAGCAGGGGTGGGTGGCCAAGTTGTGACTCACAATAAATGTACCCGAGTTCCTTTTTCATATTTAGAATTAAAATTAGAATAGATTTATGCATAGGTACTACGGACTATCCAGGTGCTAGGCCACCCTTGTGATATAAAATAAACTGAACACATATTTAACAGTTGATTTAAAATTAACTAAGTAATTTTGAATTACTTAATAAACTTTACGAATAAGAAACATAAAATAATAAATTCATTTTCCATGTAAATACTTGCAAATACTATTTACTTGTAACAAACAGGTTAGTGTCAGCTACTAGTATAATAGGACCTTGGCTATAATTTTTTTTAATTCACATCTATGCTATAGGTATATATTTTACAGCGCCTTTATTACATATGTATATTTATAAATATATTTTATAAACCCGCTAGCTAGGGTTTTGTTGTTTTTTAATTACTGTGTAAATTATAGAACATGCTGTATACAATATGACTATACCATTTATATAAAAAATATACACATGCTTGTTTCATGCTATTCAATTTCAGATAATTGCAATAAAAAATAACTAATATTAAAATAAAAATATTACGAGTTTCTTTGTAACAAAAAAAAATATATATATAATGCTAGAAGTAATATAATATGCTAGGAGATATTATTAAACATAATTTAAATTAAATAATTTGCAGTGAAACTTATGTAAATATGCATTTAATGAGAACGACCTTACAATACAAATACAATGGACGTGAACGTTCCCAATGATGTCATGCCAAGGCTTTGTGCAGTTCAAAAACAATAGCTAAATAACATATGCATATAATTTTGTATTTAAAATAATTACATGCTAAGAAAATAAACGCAACGTATATGACATTTTTTTAAATGATTTAATAGATCACTATCAAGTATGTAATATAATTTAATATAACAAATAAATATTTTAAAGTAAAATAATATTATATAGAGTATTGATATAAAAAGAAATATGTATTATACATATTAATATAAAAAAATACCTTTTTACACACCATGTATACTTTTGATAAAAATATATATACATATATATAATTAACTATATCATTCTGAATACGTATATAAGTAGAATCGTTAATAAAAGAATTTCTAAAAAAAAAAAAAAACTACATATTATTTAAGGTTCCATATACTCGTACAGAGAAATAGTTTTGTATGTATACGCAACAAATACTTCAACTACTACTACATATTACTACATCGTTATTAGTTCAATAACAAGGTAAATTAAAATATATATAAAAATATATAAATAAAGATATATAATTACCTCTCAGTTCCGCGTGTTGTGGGGCTGGCGTGCAAGAATGAGAGATGATAAGCTAACATTAATTGCTATACGGATTTATGACTTTTGATGTGTATTATATGTCAAAATGTGATCATTTATTTCCATCATTGATAAGTATAGCCTGAATATAATTGAAAATTAATTTAAAAAAAAATATTTAATAATTCACATTTCACATTTTGGCATGTAACTATAAAAATATGATTATGATATGAATTGATATAAAGATAATTTAAAGGTAAATAGTAATATAATGTAGTTAAAGTTATTTCTTATTATGAAAAGTTTTATCTAAAATCAATGAAAATGTCGTGTAATGAATGATTTATTTCAAATATTAATTTAAAAAATACAAGTGTTGTTCCCCCCCAAATTGTAGCTATTCTAAATCAGTACTTATCATTTAGTTAACCTAGGTCTTATTTAGCATTAACACGCGAAGTACTTGTAGAGATTCTAAGTCAAATGCCTTGAACTTATTATATCATATTTATAACGACTAGAGATGTATATGTTTGGCAAAACTTTGCAATAACACATAACAAAATATGTATGTATCATATAATTTATATAATTAAATAACGATAAACCAACACACAGAAAAACAAATATTATTAAAGCAAATATATATATAAAAAAAACAATATTTACATTTCTTACGGCATTTGCGGCACTTTTTAAATAACATTTCAATATGTTATTACAACACCGTTACATTTTACGGCTTAAGCAAAACTAGCATCTAACTGCATACAATTAGAACTTAATGTCATGTATAAATACAAAGTTGAATATAAACGGTGCAATTAGTATGAACGCTAGAAAACAACTGAAATGAAGTCACAAGTTGTAAGTAGAACCTTGTCTATGAACTTGTGCACTATTGTGTTATCTGCTGTGGCCTTGGGATAAGTAAATATGAACAACACTGGGAGAGATTAAAGATGATAGTGACGTGAGTTAAGTGATAGTAGTAGATGAATCTATTTTAAATAATATTTTACAGATGCAGATATAAAAAAGTTTAGAAATAAGGCATCTGTCACATATGTTTTTGTAACATACATTCTAATTGATAAATTAAAACACTCAAACGAATACACAGATTATACGCTATCTAAATAAAATATGAAATACAAATATAAAAATTTGAACGCAGCGCGATTCGAACCCGGGCCTCTTGGAAAACGTCTAAGCGCTCTGATCGCTAATCCATGCCTTCTACATCCGGCTACATCAAAACTCTTATACGCTTATTACAACTTTACTTTTATTGTTAGCATCTCTGTAGAGAGATTTTTTACAAATCTCTGCTACCCATAGACTAAAAATATTTCTCAATGTATTTTTGTCGTTGATCACACACACTTTTCATTAATCATAATCAATTCAAGAATCATTTAAAATATTTCCATCATAGAAAAGGTGTATATTATAGAAAAAAAAACAAAAAAGTACTTTAAAAGTACTTCTTCTAACTCATAAATCACTAAAAATCTAAATGCAAAATAGAAAATAATCATCACATTAACAATATTATGAAACAATGAAAACCGTTAAGAATGAAAAATGCGATGGTTAACACAAATGGTTCTACGCGTCATACTTACAGGGACCCGTGTTTTCTGCGAGACAAAACGTACAATTAACTTAGGCACATGTATCTGGACACTAGCGTTTAATGTAAGTTCAGTTCATATCTATAATTGATTAAATTTATAAATTGATAATAATCAAAGTTGTTGATTAGTCAAATTAAATTTAAAGATAAATAAGTTATCATGTGTTAAGGGTGAAAGCGTATATAGTTAAAAATATTAAGTAGGCAGCAGCTTACAAAAAAAATGTAGGTATTTCAATGTGTATTCGACGACGCGTAAATAAGCGTTGCCTTAGCAACGTGTGTCACTTTATATAAAAGTGTATGCGAAATACAGACACAGATGTAGTATGTGTAATATTTACTGCATGAATTTAATGTATTTCTCATGCATTATTATAAAAATTGATAAATATAAAGATTGGCCTTAAGCATTTCAAAGTTCATCTTCATACAAACTTTAGCTATGCCAAATGTCACACTTCTCCGTTCCCATAGTTTTCGTAGAAAAGTGTTTTTTTTTTTGGTATGTGTGAATATAATACAACTTTTACAACACACACGCTAACACGCACGTTAACACGCTTTTTCCCGCATAGCTAGGTCGTCGTCATCTTTGTCATAGGTATTAAAGCGGGGAAATTAAAATATTTTCAATGTTACCATTCCCCCGAGTGGCAATCGAACCCACAATCAATCGCATTAATGTTGTTTATATTCCATTCGTCATAATACGTGATGGAAAATTTTACTGTAGGTAATATTATGATAGAAATAATCAAAAATATTTTTTTCAAAACTAATAAATAGCAGTTAAAAATAACACGCAGTAAAAGATATACACCTACATCTATTTACTAGTAAAACTCTAAGATATGAATATTTGAATGTTTCCATTCCTCAGGGAATTTAAAAAGAAAATGTGGATGATTTAAGACTTGTAAGCTTACATTTCTATCGATATCATTACATATTAATTAACATCTGCATATATATTCTTTAATTAGTAATTTTAAATAATACGCAAAAAGTACTTGTTTTCTATGAAAAAAAAAACAATTAAAATTATTTTCTCCATTTATTTGAGATAATGTTATGAAAATATAGCATTTTCATTGGATTAGGATAAATTGCTATTTATATAGAATGTACTTTATAATAATGTATACTTTATTTATACATATAATAAATATGTAACTGATCGCTGTCTGTACATGAAAGATATATAAGAACAATTATGATGGGACATTTATTAATGTAATAGAAACCAAAATAATATTTTTTTTTTTCTGTTTATCTGTGCGTTCGTGCACGCTAGCAATCTCAGAAATGGCTAAAACCGATTTAGATGCAGTTTTAAGTATTATAATTTGGTAAACCTCAGTTAACATTAGGTGTATTTTTTGTTTTTCAATCAGCTTATAAATAAAAATGTTACAATAAATATTTATTATCAATTTTATTTAAGTTTGTGATTTCAGTGGGACAAAACAGTTAGTTATGTAGTCGTATTGTTTGAAGCCGCGAGCGTGTCGCTTGTAATATATATTTGCCAACAATTCCCGTTTAGAAAATGCTAACTTTTCCTTGAGCCTGGATCATTTATCTACAGGGACTTTATAATTTTACTTAAAATATACTTTGGTATAAGTGAAGGACAAACATATGTATGTTAGAAGATGTAAATATTAATTGTGATTATATGTTTTAGAACAAAAAATCAGAACATTAAGCAAAACTATATGAAATGTTAATATATGTTTTTAAAAAAGTCAAGTGTAAAGTAGCCAGCAAAACCACCATTGAAGCTGATTAAAAGCTAAATATAAATAGCATTTAGTGCATTAGTAGTTTTTTACTATAAACGTTTAAGTTAGTAAGATAATTTGCAACACAATTGCACCTGTAAAGTCAATAATGATAGGAGTACGAGTAAGAGAGTACAGACCGGCGAGCTGCGCGATGTTGTCCGCGGAGCCGAAGCGACTCGCGCGCGCGAACAGGTGCGCGAACTCGCGGGGCGCGGACATGACGCTGCCGCCCAGCCCCGTGATGCCGTCGCGAATGTTGCCGCCCACGTTCCTGCGACACGCCTGGATTAGTTCACTTCTTTCTTATTATTAGTGGACTAAATCAAGTAAATGCATGCTAATATGCTAATGCAGTGCGCACATACTTCAACCCCTGCCCCATGTCCCGCAGCACCTCTCGAGGCTGTCTGTGCGTTTGTCCGCTGGTGCCATGTTGCTGGAAATGTTCATTTTAAATGTTTTACGTTTTTACATTCATTTTGTTATATACATTTATTTCAAACGACTTGACCAGTATTTATAGTACATACAATTACTACTAAAATTTTGTTTTTAATAGTTGAAGAGAAAATTAATCTTTTTGAGTTTCCAATTCCTTAATATAAGCTTCGAATGCATTTCATCCATTCAAATCAGAAGAATGAAATTTCAATATCTATATATATAGTGAAAATGTTAAAAAAACAGCAGCTTCACGCTTTTTCTCGGTATGAGGGTAGGCAGGGAGAGACTAATGTCAAGACACTCTATTCTCTACTTTCCGTCCGAATTCGAGACACTGCATGTTGAGTGGCGGAACTCAAAGTCGACCTTTGTCTTATAAACCAGAGCGGAGAAATAAAAATGATTAAATTATAATTAACAAACTGCACGGGCTCGAACCGTCGTTTTATTACAGACATTATCTTCAATACATTACAAAAACAATTGTATATATTATAAATACTATTGTGATATTCCTGTATAAGTATAAGTCCTGTATCATACCTCCCAATTCTTAATCCTCTTATTGTAACCGTCCAATTTCTTCTGCAACTGAACGATACAGAGCGCGCTCTTTTGGTTCTTTTTCTCGAACACCGCCTTTATACGTTGCAACTGTTGCTTGTCTGCGTTCGCTGCCAACTTCAGGTATTCATTTACATTATCTGGAAAATATATTAAGTTTTTTTTTATTATTTTAATACTAGTATAATAGTAGTATTAATATACAACATTTTTATGGCCGCAGATCAAATAATTTAAGTTAGAGAAATTTTAATACTAAATCATATTAGATAAGGTCTTCAGTCGTCGTCTCGGGGGAGGTATCTTATATAAAACTCTTTGTATTTTCCCTCTCTGGTAAAAGTAATCGCGGCGTTAAATCCCGCTAATCAATCAACAAAGGCGGAAAAAGGGAGAACGCAGTGTGCTTACACTAGTCTAAAGGTGTAATTCTATCCATACAACTATTATAAATGCGAAAGTACCTCTACCTCTCTGTCTGTGACGTCATCAAGGCCAAATCACTGGATCGATTTCAATGAAATTTTATATAGAGATACTTGACAGTCTAAGGAAGAACATTGGCTACTATTTTATTATTCTTTTTTTATTTTTTGCAGGAATTAAATTGCTTTACAAATAGGATAATAAATAAACTTCGGTGGCACGTGGGTCGTATGTTGATAAACTTGTCTATGGCTACATTTAGTGTAGTGTTCTGTCGTAACATGCATAGCAACAAATATCTAACCGTCGCGAATAGTCTGTTCCAGTCGTATGAGGTCTTTCGTACGCTCGATTTTGCTAAGGAGATGCGCAATGGCGGCCTGCGCCTTCGCCGATGTCGCATTCGAACTGCCGTCTGATTCATCTGTAAATACATAGAAATAAATATATAAAAAGGCAACAACTAGTAGATAACATATTTATTTCATATATATTTTTAATTTATACAAGTTTTTATTTTAATTAAACAAACTTTTCTAAATAACTAATTACTTTAAATTAACATTAAAAATAAATCTCTTTGGTAACCGGTAATTGCATACATTTCATATTTAAATCACTTTTTCTATAACTTTTTGTTAGAATGATTTAAATTTTTAAAATTTACTGATTTTGCATTTTTTATTTATGGTATAGAAATGGAAGCTAATTATACAGCCCAATACAAAATTAAATCACGCTTTAAATGTTTTTCACTTAATATTATATCAAATGGTTCGACTTGTTGGTTCAAGACAATCCTATCTTTAGTTTCCGCGGTTTCTATACATTTTATGTGAAACTATTTTGACCAGATTAATAGAGTTAGACCAGATAAAATGGCCAAAATATACGCGAATAATCCATTGAAAATAATTTGATATTATAGTGACTTTCTAACGTAAGTAAGTTAAAATAGTCATAGCTGTGAAATTTCAACGATAAGATCACGCAATTTTTCTTTATACCATCAAAGTGTTATGTGATATGTCTCGCTCCTTTTACTAATTTTACATACCCATACTAATATTGTATTTGTATTATAATGTATAATATTATTAAATAAGTAACTCTGTCTGTGTGTGATTTTTTAAGTGTTAATCACACATTTTAGAACTTAGAAAAAAAAATTGTTTAATTGTTGGCAAAAATGTTGGGCCCGTAATATTGTTTGATTGATTAAAAATGAGACTGTGAACTGGAAAACATATACAAAGGTAAAGGTAAGGTTTTTTTTTACTTCAAAAAATATAATAATCTATTAGGGCGCAGAAAAGCTTCAGACTAAAGCTTCAGACACGTTGGTTGTGTATCCAATTCCTATACAACATACAATGTTTTCAAACAATGTGGAAAGTACGAAAAACCACGCCATTTAGCTGTATGCTTTATAATTTGGTCAAAAATATACAGTACCAGTTTTTATCAAACAAAGATTTTCCAATGAGATTAAATATTCTAATTACTAACTGGAAGCTAATAAATATATATGTATGAATTAAAGAAATGCTTACCTTGATTTATGTAGTCTCCATCTTGCCCTGAAAACAATAAAGCAACTTTGTCAAACGCATTCATCATAGAACTGCTAAAATATAAAAGCAAATAATATTATTTGTTTAGGTTCACCATAAGGGTAATTTGTAAAGGTTTATCATAGAATAGATTTTTTTAGTATTTTTTTTTCCTTTTTTTATTTATTTAGTTTACACATGGGCACATGGTTTATATTTTACAATCTTTAAAACTATAATGATTGTTTTTACTTTGAACTAGACTTATGCGTTGCTATATAAAAAAGTGTTATTAAATGTTAAAAAAAAAATATTTATAATTTTTCATAGGTGTAACTAGGTTGTCTTTGGCTATTATGCTAAACAGGAAAAAGAGAGTAGCTGCCAATTCTATATAGTTTCAAAAAAGTATCTATGTGAGGTATATTAGTTAATAACACGATGCTTTACGTGCTCATTATTACTTACTTCCTTAAATTTGTTTGTTAATTATTTTGTATATTAATTTCGTTATGATAATATTGATATAACTTTGTTTTAACTTTATCACACGCTTTTTTGCGCACAACAGCGAAGGCAGAGAGAACCTAGAGTCGAAAACACTTCCCGCCATCTCATGGCATTGGAGCCATTGCGTGTCAAGTGGCAGAACTCCACGCTGCGCCTTGCCTTACCACAGCGGATAAATAAAAAAACACTAATTTAAATATCAATCTTACGAGTGGGACTAGAACTCACGACAAATCGTCACACGACGTCCCACTGCGCCACTATAGTCCGATTTTTTGATCATATTTACCTTTATTTAATTTTAAATGGTAAAATATTGTAACGTACCAAATATTTTTTATTAAACCCAAACCTACCTCTATAAGCAGGTGAGCCGTATTCGTCAGCTGACGACAGCGCATACGAGACGTTGGGACTGCACACAGCGTACGCATAGTCGCCCGGCGCAAGTATATTTGACATGTTTTTCTTTTGAGGCGAATCTTCCAAGCTGGAAGTGAATGACATATCATAAAAAATGTATATAAAAGCCAGCAGCTTCAACCTTTTCCCCGCATAGCAGGGTAGTCAGAGAGATCCTAGTATCAAGACGCTCCATCCATCATTTTCCATTGGTATATCCCATCCCACAACCAATTGTGATTACGGTCAAAAGCTGTTGTACTGTGCCACGATGGCCTCTGATGGATGTATATTAAAAAGCATAAAATGTTTACATTACTGGCACTAAACAAAATTAGGAGAGTACATATAACAAGAAACTAACAATATGTTCATGTTGAATACCCGGTTATTCATAAGAAAACAATCCAATGACGAATTATCTATTTTCAAACCATATGTGAAAAAATTACGTTGCAGTGTTGATTTTACTTTCATTTTTCTATTGTTGCAAAAATAACTTTAATTACACTACTTTAATTACAATTAACTAACTTTCATTGTCTTCGGATTAAAAGTATATTTTTAGATATTTTAATACTTTAACAGTCCAGTGTTCATTATATATGATGCATACAAGTTTCCTTAGTTTAAATTCACCTTGAAAGCAAAGTTCTTTGTCTCAAATAACTATATTTAAAGAAAACTTTAAAAAGTATATATCTCCAATGTATCGAGTAATTAATAATATATTACATAAAGGATAATATATTTTATTTTATTACAAATATAATTCTAATTTAATTGTATTAAACTGAAACATTTCATTGTATTAGTAAAAATGAATACCTACTTATATGAATATGTAAACCAATATAATCATTTAAAAATAAATTGGAGCAACTTCACGCGTTTCTAATATTATACGTATATCAGAAATATTGTACCCTATTGTACCATAAGTAATATACAAAAATATAAATAAATTTTATTCTCAGCTCTGACTAGAAAATCTGTACACCAACAAGAATTAACAAAAAATATATAAAACTCACTCCCTGGAACTATTAGCGGTGGTGTTGCCAGAAAGCGGGCTGCTGCCAAGATCTCTCGAGTGGGTCTTGACATGATGAGCTCTAGTCTCTCCGTGGCGAGATGACTCCTATAACAATTGCATAGATAAATAACAATGCAATGGCTGTATAAAATTATTTCCTTATTTCATCAGAAGGACTAAACAGGATAAAATACAGTATAAATTAAATATGACACATAATTGTAAGACAAATAACGAAGGTTTACACAAAAACAATAGTTTTCAACTAAAATCATAAATGCAACCGCATAGTGCATCAGTTATTTTTCTTCCCGCATAGCCAGAAATAAAAACACGAGTGTAGTAGCGGGATTTAACGCCACGCTTTTCATCTAAGCGGTAAAATGAAAATAAAAGTAATTAAATATAATTTGTATTTGTATATTATATGGGGGAATCAAACCCACAATCAATCAAGTTTACACTCGGAAGCTTTCCCACTCCGCCGGGATGGCGATACGCATGATTCATATTATATATAAATAACAATAAAAAGCAACGTGTAAAATTATATAAAATCAATTGTTTGCGGAAAACATTGTAACATAATGTTCATCAAAACGTAATTTAATGATTATATTACGCGTTGACGTGCCCTTGTTGTCTGATATCGGTATCAGTCATCTACTGGAATGGAGACGGTCGCCGAGTTGCGTGTCAAATGTGAAAGACCTCACTTATGTAGATATTATGTTTACTATATATTTATCTCATATAAGTACTTATTTAAAAATGAATTAAATTTTGTTTTGAACCAGAATTTTTTAACAATTTACCATTAATATCACATTTACAATATAAAAAAAATTTGAACGCGATGGCTCTGGGTTCCATTCGCAATATATTTTTTTGTTTGTCTGTACAAGGTACAGCGTTAAGTTCCGTCAGACACGCAATGTCTCAAATTAGGACGGAAAAGGTAGAACCAACTGTCTTTACTGTTGGTCATATACAAGCTTATTTCCGCTAATGGTTACTAAAAATTTAATATTATTATTGGTGTCTGTTTTATAAACTAGTTACGCGTGACACATTCTTCCGGACCAAGGCTATAGTAGATAATTTAAATATTCATGTAATATAATAATAACCTAAATCTATATAATTGATTTTAATATAATAAATATTTAGAACATATTTATAATATATATATATTACAACTAAAAACCTCATGAGAACCGAATATCATGAATATATATATTTTTAAATAAACATGTATAAGAAGAAGAAAGAAGAATATAATAAAAACAATTAAAAAAAAGGTACTCACATGGTGCGCCGTAGACGGTGACTGTACCCTCGAGCGTATGACGTCATCCGTTATTACTGCCGGATCTCTTAAATCCGCCGCCGACGGCGACTGGCTTCTGCTCGAGCCCTTACTGTGGCCGTGCCCCACTTGAAGCGTGTCCATCCTAGCGGCAACTCATGGGACTTATCACGAAACGATCACAGACATAAGGAACCACTGCACGACTCTTTCATTATAATACACATTGCTCCATTTTGCGATTTATCTGAAAAAAAAAAAAAAAAAATGATAAACTTTAACATATAATTAGGCACATTAATTATGGTTGTGAAACTCGTTATCAAAAGTCGCGCTATCGTAATGTTATTTTTTCTAAACAAATAGATTTTTCCATATGTACCTAAATATTAATGATTAAATATATTTAATGAGTCTGGGTAAATATTAACAGACTGTCTGGCTGGTTATGAATATTTTAAAGGAGTTTTTAATTAGTTTTTCTTTTTGAGAAAAACAGCAACTATAAACATGTATTATAAAAAATATTAGAAAAAATTGAACCTATGTATTATTAAAAATTGCCTCTTGGAATCAATTCAAGCGCTCTAGCCAATTAAGCTATATGTTTAATCGAGCTACGTCCGAATATCTTATAAGCTTGTTGCAATTTATTTTTGTTCTTACCTATATGCATTTTTCCAAACATTCTCTATCAAAAAATGATTTTCAAGAATGATTATTTGGATATATAGATAATCCTATTTACCTATTATATAAAATTAACATATGTACATACATGAAGTTATTATCTTTAAAACTTTATTGAAATATTTTGATTCTTACACAAGATGGACGAAAAGAAGTCATCCGATGTTGTTCGGCTATCATTTTTTTTTCTAAATCAAAAACTTCAAAATCCTGTTCTTTGATAATTTTTATTTTGAACTTTTGACAGAATCAACAGAGTCGATTACATTTGAATTTTCTACGTGGGTTACGTAAATTCTTTTAAATTCTTAAGTTTATGTGAAGTATACGCGAACATTGTATAGTTGCCAATACATGTCATAATTAATGGGATTTGGCGAACATCACACTCGACAATTCTTATATAAATATATCATTGGCTTCTATAGAGATATAGCTATAGCACTATCAACGGACAGTATGTGTAGACTTTAGTTTCGCAGCATTTCGTCTGATAAATATATGCAAGTTCGTTGTTATTGGTTTTCAAACAAATATCCGATACCAATGTATATATATATTTTCATACAATATTCTACTATAAAATTATAGTTGCAAAAAAAAAGCAATATTTTTTGAAAAAATTGTTTAAATAAACTACCGACAATATTTATGTATTAAGTCAGAAAAAACGTCCCATGTGAGATCGTTGCGTATATAGTTAAAATGAAGTAAAAATAATATTCAGCGGAATGATTACTTAACAATGAATAGGTATGTAATTCTACTAAACATGATAAAAAAATGTAAGAATTTTTTTTTTTTTAAATAATTATATTACCTAAAACAAAAATTTACGGCAAAGTGGACTGCAAACCTGACTCGCTGTAGGTCCGATTCCCAGATTGTCATTTCTTTCGTACCGAAGACAAAGCGCGGTGTAGAGTTTCACCACTCAAGACGAAACGTCTCAATTTGCGAGCGAAAATGAGAGAACGAAGTGTCTTCACACTAGGCTCTCTCTTAGTACCCTACTATGTGAAAAAAAGCGTAGGGATGTATTTTTAAAACGTATATTTTTCATGATTTAAAACATATAGTTCTCTCCATGTATGTGCAATATTAATCCTTATCTAAATAAATATATCAGACATTATTTTAGCTGAAATTGTTCTTGACAAGTACATTATTTTAGCTGAAATTATTCTTGACAGCATACAATTAAAAATTGTACGTATCTGTATACATCTAGACGAGCCTCCACTAAATTCTCCAATACTTGGTAATTACTAATATTTAACAATAGAAGGTTTGATGAAACACTGCAAGTATCAAGTCTAATATAGACTCCAGCCAGCGGAAACTCATTTCATTCCAAACAATGTTTCAATACAAAAAGAAATGAGTGGGAATACTTAAAGCTTACAAAACATTTTCTTAATCATGGACAGGCATCGAGCTTTAATTAAGGTCCGTGGTAGATATTGTCTATCTTCACATTTTTATATCCAAGCGATTGTTAGATTTGTACAGTAATAATTACAAATGTGTTTAAAAAAACTAAGAAAACAAGCCTAAAAGTGTCGTCGTCTTGATCGCTCCGGCAATGGTCTTTGACATAATATATCAATGTTAGAACCATGTCAAATTTGTCACACTACTAAAAGGCGTCAAGATATAAAAACGTATGTTATTGCCGCACTAGGCTAGCCGTACCGCAGTACGCAAATAGGTTGACAAGTCAACTTGCATATACAATTTTTAAAATATTAACAGGCATTAGGAATTGTTTAATTTATGGAGTGAATAATAAATTACTTCATCAAAGAGTTCAAGCAAATCAAATACTTTTCTGTACAAATATATTTAAATAACATAGAACTTATAAAACATAAACTTAAGTATGCATTTTCAATTTATCGATTTATTCACGTTGGGTATAAAAATAAGCATTTTTTTTTACTAATGTTAGTTATTAATGACAAATGAATATAAGTATAAATTTATATTATATGATAAAGTTTATATTATAAATGTTGTATAATACTAGAATAGGTAAATATATTTAAAATTGGTACAACTTGCATTAGGGTCACAATAGATATTTTCCTATTTCAGTTTGTTCTATTGTAATTTTAATTAAGCTTATAGACGCTATTATTATAAGTTAAATGAAGAAAAATAAAATACATGCAATATTTTGAGTGAATACATATTGGACGCTACACTCCATATTTAAAACTAGTTGGCATCATGTTATGGGTTTGCTGCGTAAATCATTTGCCTGTCCATTATGATGCTATGTGTTGCATATTAAATATATAACTATATTTAGATATATATATATAGGCTCTTATCATACTGACTATTATGCATTAGTAAATCAACATGTGTACAATACATTCAAATAGAATAATACATTATACATATATAAAAGTTTTTATTATACCAGATTTTCAATAGAATCGATACTAAATATTCACAATATTATAAACTACAAGTAAAGTCGTATAATTTATATGATTCGCAGTGTTAGTTTGATAGAAGCCTTACAGTACATAAGGTCAACTTTCCAATGCCGCGGCTATAATAGGAATGCGACCGTCAAGTTTCGGAAGCGTCTTATAGTCGATACAAGACGATGCGGAAGCATAGCAATTTTCCTGTATAGATAAAAAAAGAATATTTTAATAATGACGTGAACAACTCTTAAAGATTACTTGGCTTTGGTTTATTCGATACCGAACCCGAACAGGTTTAACTTGATAAGTATATTACTATTGTAATATCAGACCAGCGCAGCGCAGTGGGCCACCGTCGGAAAGTATGTAATCGGCTTTGGGTTCGATCCCCACTCGTGGAATTATTATATTTAAAATTCTTTAACTAGCTCTGGTAAGAGAAAGCGCGGCGTTGATTTCCGTCACTCAACACGAAATGTTTCGATATCGGGCGGAAAGTGAAAAGATTACCCTCTTGACACTAGGTTCTCTGTGAACGCTATTCGGGAAAAACGCGTAAGCTGAAGCTACCATTGTTATATGTCATTTCGATTTATAAACTTAAAAGTTCAAACCTTTAAGAGAAACCTTCTCTAGAGAAAGAAGTAGTGGAATCTGGTCCATCTTATGAAATATAAAAAACGCGTCACCTTATACAACATATTATAGTCCGTGTTTGGTTCCCTATTTATGTTAGATTTGTACTGAGCTACAATAAAACGCGCTACAAACTGTATTTTAATATACGAAATTTTGTAACTTAAGACGCCGGATATAACTTTATAAGGAAAGATCTTATATTCAAATTACTTCCAAAATTCTTCAGTTTATATTTTATATTCCTCCATATATTCCACAGCAATTTTATCTAGTCCTAATTTAAGAAGGTATATGACAAACATTGTTTAGTAAGTTCCATACTGAGGTTTAAGGTAATCGTATTTTATCATTGTAGACAATAGAATATAATCTCCTTAAAAATTCACAGCAGTACAAAAAATTAACTTCACGAAAAAACGATTCTTATCTTTTATTTGTTAATAATGAAACAAAAAATATACAAAAAAATATTATTATAAATAAAATTATTAAATAAAGCATATATAAGCGTCTGTTATGAGGTTCCGGGAGTAATAATTACATTAAAATTATTTTAAAATCTCCGTTCTGGTGACAGAACAAAACAAGCCGCGCCGTTTTGTTCCACCAGTTAACACGCAATATCTCGAGCGAAATATTCTTAATATTTGAGCGAAAAGTGGAGAACGGAGTGACTTGACACTAGGTTTATTCTGCTTACCTGACTGACATGCGGGAAAAATCATTAAGCTAAAAATAATTAACTAAAGATTCATAGAACCGAAAATTATCTCCTATCAAGGATTAAAAATTAATATATCATATCATTTTAACATTTTTAAAATGTTAATCACACTTAGGTATCTCACTTAGGTATTTGAAAAACATATTTAGAAAACGTATAAACTTTTGAACGCTTCGGGATTCGAACCCGCGGGGTTTGGAAACTGTCCAAGCGTTCTGACCGCTAAGCCATGCGTCGAAATTCTTACACGCTTATTACAACTTATTTTTGTTGTTAGCATCTCATCTCATTTTCATAATAAACTAGTAAGGGAAGCCGTATTTGACTACATATCCTAGATAGAAAATGTAATACATGCATTTAAGAAGAAACACACTTATTAAACACATTTACCGATCAATCTCTATAATGTGTTTGCCATAGAACGTGACATGAGCGAAGCGATTTGTGCTCAACTGTCACGTTCAAAGTGCCATAATTAAAAAACTGAACTTATTAAACTATAAAATACCATTAGTGCAGAAGATAAAGTCAAATTAACTTTGAATGTATATAGTAGAATGTATGTAGTTGAAACTAAAACTTCATATACAACTAGGATGTTATAATAAAATAATATTTAATGTAGCCCGCCTCCTTTTGAATACAACATGCATATTGTTATTTTAATTTCTCTTCACTATATCTGATCAATATAAAAATAAAATGATTTAACATCTTTAATAAAGTATTTCATAACTTTCCGTTTTCAACTTCACGCTTTTTCCCGCATAGCACGGTGAGAGAGAACCTGCCAAGAACCCTATCAAACCCTCCACTCTGCACAAGCCGCCCTAATTAGACACATTGCGTGTTGAGACGCGTAACTCAACACCGTGTTTTGTCTTAGTTACCAGAGCGGATAAACATTTAAATATAATCATACTAAATTCAATTATAAAAATTGGTTAGGGAATCGAACCCACAACCAACCGCGATGACAGTTAGACGCTGTGCCCCTGCGTCACGATTGCCTCACTATTTCAAAAGTATAGAATGACAATAATCTATTATAGTTTTTTTATATATGGGAAGTATCATTATAAACTAACTGCGACAACCAAAGTAGAATGGCACTAGTACTAAAAGTATATTGCTCAGACTGGTGATAATTATATAATAATTATAGGGCGTCGCGACAATGTATAGCGTAAATCCAATATATCGCATCGAATGTAGGTTAATTGTATAGGATTTTCGGGCGGAAATAATTTTGCGAGTCTTAGTTTCTAGCACAGTATATAACCGTTAACAGAGATTGATTGTCCAATTATTAAATTGTATTCATTTATCTTTTAGATACAAAAAATGCAATATAAATATTAAATATTAAACCCTCCCTGGGTTGTTTAAAATCTGGCAAAAATATAAGTAATAAATACATGGGACTGGGACATTAGAGTTTAGAAAGGTGATTTTGTTTAGAGTTATTTACTAAGATATTTTTAAGGTTACGCTTTATCTCTATCGGGATAGTCAAAGAGAATGGAGAAGACGGGGCTACAAAAAGGCAATGAATTTTTTGTCAATGGGCAAATTAATTTGCAAATATTAGAAACAAATGTGATTCTAAGAAACGACATTAATTGAATGTTTAATATTTAACATTATCAACGAAATGTTGTATAATAATATAAAGTTTTTATAATAATACTCTTATATTTAGTAGCAGAAAATATTTTTAGCGTCTGTACATCAAAAACATAAATATCAATGAAAGCTTAATTTTAAGGAGAAAAGTTGCCAGACAATGACACAAATAACGGTTTTGCTACAATTGTATAGCTTTTAAGCTTAAACAGGACATTTAACACTCACAACAGGGCTATAATTGAGTGTGAAGAGTACAACACCTGATGTAGAAAGAAATTGCATCTTAACAAAATTTTGCGTACCAATTATACTCATCAGGTATTTTAATGGGAAGTGTAATTTAAGTCCACGCAAACCAAGTTGCGGGCAGCTACTAGTATCAAATAATTTTATTGCAATTGATACATACATAATTAAATTTAAAAGAGCTTGTTTATTATTAAAACATATGAATTAATATTATAATTAAATCTAATATAATTAAAATTTCAAAGTACTTAATGTTAATGTGGTCAGAAACCGTTAAGATATTTAGTGGGAGTCATAAAAAAAATTATAAGTGACTAATTAGTGTTTCACGAGTTTCATCTGTTTTAAGTAAAATCGTAAGTACGGTTCTTTTTAAGTTAAAAAGGTCGACCGGTCGTTTTTATAGCACAATAGCCAAACTAATATATTTTTGTTTGTTGAACAACCAATTCCTTACAATTGTTTCTAGAATAAATGTGAACTTAAAAAATTTACATGCATGCGAGTCTTACATTAAGAGGACATTATGTGATTCGTTTGACATAGAACGGCTTGGCGACAAAAGCAAATTGTCGATTTTTTTTTTAACTATAGGCAGTCTATACTTGTAATAAAAATGTAACGGATCTGTATATTCAAGATAAATAAGAAAAAATATTATGGGGCATTTATTAATGTAATAGAACCCAAAATAATGGTGTTTGAATTTCTTTTCTGTCGTTGTGCACTCAAATCTCAGAAACGGCTAAACCGATTTAAATGCTGTTTTCAGTATTATATTTTATTAAACTTTTTTGACATCTAGTACTTATTTCATTTCAATCGGTTCATAAATAAAAAAGTAACAACAATTAAAATTATAAATTTAAGTAAAGTTTGTGAGTCATGTTTGTGGGAACGCGGGCAGCTTAAAAAACGAAATAATTATAGTCCTGCAGTTCTTCGCAGGCGAAACCGCAAGCGCGTCGCTAGTTTATCCCAAAATATAAAGATCTTTTTCGTTTGTAGAACATTACGAATCACTTAAATAATATTAACCATAAGAACAATTTCATACAAAACTTGTATAAGTTATACAATTCTTTGGCAAGGGTGTTTCGAGTACAAAAAAACAAAACTATTTAACTTTTGCAATACCTTAGATTTCATTTGTTTTCTATGTTGGGTCTGATTATATTCAGGACGTTCCTTTACATAACTATCTCTAACAACTTGTTTTTAATTCCATAAATATAAAGTAAATCGATTTGTCACAAAACGTTTTCCAAATGACTACGTTACAGCATTTAAACAACATATTTGCAATTCTTAAAATTCAGTCTAAAATTGTTTTTAATTGTGATTAAGCTTGTTATTTTCTATAAACAATTAGGTAATGAGCAGTGAGTAATTGAGAACAAATAAACACATTAGGCTTAAAGCATTTTTTTATTTTAATGAAAAATTGACTTTATATGAAATAGTGTGTCCAACTCATGGTAATGTGTGTAAAACATAATTTAACTAATTGATTGTATGTATTTTTTTTTTTTATTTTAAAAAAATAAAAGTATTCTGCACTCCTTCTCTATATAAAAAAAAACTTTTCGTACAAATGTTGCGTCACGTATTAATTAGGCCTGCAATGATTTTACCCTTTTCAGTTTGGATAATTGATTTGATATATTATAGGGAGCAGATTACGGGAAAAATATTTTAAAACATCCATCACGTCAGTTTTTTAAGCATCGTTTTTGTTTTGCCAAAATCACCTAGACCTGCCTAGTTATTAATTAATATTGTATTATAATCGTTTCTTATTAAGCAAAAAACTTCACTTGAACGTGAGATTCGTTTAAAAAAAATCAATTTGCCATAAAACAAAGCTGTACAGCTGTTAACGAAAATGGGCATAATTGTTGTATCGAAGACCGTCTGCGACCACACATATAACACAATATCTTTAATAATGATGAAAAACTACTATTAAATCTTTTAGAGATTAATTTTTATAAAATTTGATATAAGCTAACAGGCAAATTGAAATCTACTGGCGGGTCAAGTAATGGCCCGCGGGCCTGAAACTGGACAGCCTTGCCATAAAAATATATCATATTTTTAATTGATGTATTAACGTCCTTCAAATGTATTTATTATATTTAAAAGTTATGTAAATGATTTTTAATTGAAATAAAAAAAAATCTCACTTTTTTTGAATTAACACAACAGAAACGAAAAAAACTGAGTGTGATAGAAAAGAATCAAGTACATATTTGTATTTGTAATCTAAGCACCAAAGTACCCTACTTGGAGATCAGCATTTAAAACGAAAAGGGCATAATAAAAGTAAAAATTTGTAGGCCTGTGTTATCTACATCTACGACAATTCTTTTATTCGTATCTCATATCTGGAAAAACATTGTTCAAGTTTTAACCGCTGTCATATCTATGAAACAAGAGTGTTTGTAAGCAACGTTTTAAGGAAAACCCATTTAGCGTCAATTGCCGAAAGTGCACCATTTCTTATTATTAGTGGCGACATAAATAACAATAATAATATAATTTAAAAGCTTGGCGTGTAAAATTAGCAACGGTTTTTTTTAAGTAATATTTTAGAACTTATTAAGGATATTGGACAAATAAGTCAATATTTTCCTTTATTTTTAGGCATATTATCTTACGAAAGTAAGTTAGTATGCGTGATTTCAAATTATAAATCTTAGAAACAGCCGGCCATCTATAAATTTCGTGTTGCTATAGTATATTTTAGTAAGGTTATAAAATTGATTTCGACCCACATAGCTTAGAGTTCTGACGATAGCCTTCACACATTATGAATCGCGTTATGTGAAACGGTTCTAAATAGTCTACATTTTACAAAACAGTAATGGGAGTTTTCTAACGTCACACATTTAGTTTTACGAAACATTTTACCTAGGGCCTAGTGAAGCATTGATATATACAGAAAGCTTCCAAGGTTAACACTAAGGGTGTTAAATAATTAATAGAAGATCGAAAAAATATTTATGTCTTTCAAATAAACTTCGCGTAAACCTTATGAGAATTCGAAGCGATAACAACAAGTTCTGAAGCAATTTTTTTTGATTATAAATCCATTATGTACACTTAGTCTTAGTTATTGATATTTAGAAATATATCAGAGTCTAAAAAATATTTTGAAACACACATATGTTCGAATATAAAATTTGTCTGAGACATTCAGTGCTTTATTCATATGCCGTTTATAAATTATCAACGTATTTTAGATACTTGGACAAAAATAGAATATTATAGGTCGTTACAGCTAAAATGAATAAATTAATTTTATAACAGCGAGCTGTCGTTACCTATGTAGCGTATTTTAAATGTATCATGTTAAATTTGTATTAGTAAATAGAAGTAAAAAAAAAACTGATTTAGATTCAAGTTCCAGGTAGACGTAAAGGATTTTTTGACACCTCAATTTACTTAGGCAGTTCGTAATATCCATAGGTCTGAGGCGTGCTCATAGAATATTCAAAAGCCCTTATTGAATTAAAGCTCAAAACGCGACAAAGCTGAAACGTAAACGGCTAAACTAAAGCGAAGTCGTATGATTTTGAAACCAAGTAATTTAATTCTATATATTTTAAAATTTCTACATTCCTACTAAATTATATTTAGTAAAACTAATGCCAATGCCTATTTATGTACGGGGTAATGGTAGTCTTAATGTCACTGCCTTTTTCTGGTAATAATTGAGTACAACTTTTTATGTGTAAAACGTCAATAGTAATCAATATTATGGCAAAATAAAAAAAAATCATGTATATTTATTTAATAGCACTAAATTTTGACTATCGCAATATAAACGTTATACAGCATTTAAATTACTTGCAGTTTTAATTTCTCAGGCAAAAATACTAGTTAAGCACTGGTTGCACAAACGATACCGGTACTAAATTTCACCATGATCGCTTGCTACTATGAAAGTATACCAAAGTGATGATTCATACGAACTCAATACTACATAAACTTTTGTACATTAATAAATACATATCACAATACAAAGGAAGTGGCGATTACGTTACTGATTGATTAAAAATGTATAAAAAAATATAAATAATTCACAGTGAGTCAAATAGTAAGTTACTAACATTAATATAAAGAAGTCCGAATTCAGTGGAGGTCGTGGGTTCAGGTTTAATAAAAAAAAGATACAAAAGAAAAAAACTAATACACATCGGAGCAATATACATAAACAAGTATACCAAATCACTCGTTAAATTTTTTTATCACTCGTTCTAAAACATATTTAAAAAATCAATGAAAATAATTACATACATATTACAAGTACGATAATCATTAAGTTCTTAATGGTTGAACTTTGACACGGCCGACGAATGATATGAGTTAACAGCCGTCTTGCCGATGAGTCATTGCCCCCTGTGTTAATAATTTCCTGTGGTTTCCAATTAAATCTTCTCTTATTAGACGTAAAAAAGGGCATTACATTGGGTGCTTTTTATGTCGAAATTGCATAAAAAATTTAGTAAAAATACATATTCAGAAAACGTATAAAAATTTGAACGCAGCGGGATTTGAACCTGCGCCTCTTGAAAACCATTCAAGCGCTCTGACCGCTATGCCATGAGCGTTCTACATCCACCACTACGTTGAAATTCTTATACGCTTATTCCAACTTATATTTGTTGTTAGCATCTCTGTAGAAAGATTTTTACAAATTTCTGCCACCCAAAGATTATTCTACGAACAATCGTTTGGCAGAGAGAGAATGCTATTTATTTATATATATATATATTTTATTGCGTTCAAAATTTTTATACATTTCCTAAATATGTCTTTTTCAATTTCCGTAGTGTGCGAATAAAACTTTAAAAATGTAAAAAAAAAATTTTGTATTTTTATATATATAGTAGAATGGAAGTCAAATTGCCAATTCAAATTACGTGTTACTTTAGTAATATATACAATATATAGGTATTAGGTCAAAAGTTTTTCTTTAACGTATAAGATACACATAAAAATAACTGTATTTTTTTTTTTATTTAAGAAGATTTACTACGTAAATCCTTTTAAGTCACAAAAATAACCAGCATTGCGTTATAAATGCGAAAATCGTTATGACTGTTTGTCGTTTAAAGGCCATAGACCGAACCGAACTTAATTAGTAATTACCTATGGTATATAAGGTAGAATTTACATAAAAACGTCAACTTTTTACAACGATTTATTATTATAAAAGATATTTTTTTATTTTACTTTCCGTATTTCCAGTATTTTAATATGTAGGTATAACAGTTTCGTTATGAACGGCAACATTAACATACATATATTTCGATAAAATATTTATTACCTATACTTAGGTAAAGAAATATTAAGAATACACTATATAATAAACATGCAATGTAATTACTATTTAGTATTAATTTTGCTTTTATGAAACCACTATTATCGCATCTAGTGCTTACTTATAATTAAATTGTACAATTAGATATGATTTATTTGCTGGGTAAAAAAAGTTAATTTAAAAAACATTGCTTTTTTCATTGCTTTTTCCCGCATAACAGGGTAGCCAGCACTTTCCGCTTGACTTACACATAGCATGCTGAATGGCGAAACTCAACGCCGACTTTAATAATACTTTTGGAATCACTTGAGTTTCATCATTAGTATTAAAAATAATAAATGAAGTCTATGTATGTCCCTGAGGCGTGAGGCCTGACACGGTCAGTAAATACATTAACCTTGACATAAGGGCAAAAAAATATATGCGACTATCCTATTAATTTACGGTCATTTGCCAGTGGTATACGGGTAAATGAGGGTACAGAATATTATGCGGGCTGGTAAACACCCCTCTTGAGAGGTTGAGGGTTCAAGTCACCTTTGACGAGTTACACTGTATATACTGACGTAGGCGTAAACTATACGGTGGAGAACGTTTTGACATTTATTGTATAATGTTCCCATATACTTTGCTTTTGCAAATTATAAATGTAAACTTTTAACTAAAGGTCTTGAGTATATTATATATGATAATATAAAAATTGTTTTGTAAAAATGTTATTTTATTTATAAATAGCAGCGGGATTTGAACCCGCGCCTCTTGAAAACCGTTCAAGCGCTCTGACCGCTAAGCCATGCGTTCTACATCCAGCTACGTTGAAATTCTTATACGCGTATTACAACTTATAATTGTTGTTAGCATAAGTAAGGAGAGAAAGAGAGATGGGCGAAGAGACCATGGTGACATGTAATAATATTTTACTCGTTCAATTATTACTTTATATTTCCAGGAATAAAACAAAATGCGACAAATATGTTAAGAAAGAAACAAAAAAGATCAACCATTAGCACTGTATTATATATAAGCTGAATAAATTACGATGCATGCCAAGTAACTTAGTAATTAATAACAATGAAGAAGGAAGCTGCAGGACGTTCAACTGAAGCATATTTTCAGTATTATAATGTTAAAGACGTACAAGTGCCAGAAACTTTTCAGGCAAGATATATCTAAAGTTATGCAGAATGGAGTAAGAACGGCAATAAAGATTTGGCACGAGTATCTGTCATTTCATAAAATTTAATATTCATAGTTACGGTCGTAGCTCGTTGATAAAAAAAAACACTCAGCACAGTTCTTTTCTACACTCGCTTAAAGGATTACGAATGAATAAACAATTAGGATAATAAAATGGGTACAGATTGAATAAAATTTCAGAGTACGGTACAGTATGCTATACCTGTTAGTATGTCAATACATAGTTTTCCATCATATAATATGAAATAAGTATGGGGATAGAGTCATAAACTGATGTTACAACAATCAATACACGACAAGTGGTGACACAGAAATTTAATCGGGCATAGCTAATATAAGTACGAGTTATATCAGATAACAATCGCAGTTCATCGAAATAGGGCCCCGCGAAGTATTCATTGTACAAGAAAATTGTACTAGAGCTAGTATAAATATAAAGCCTAGCTTTCCTAACAAGTTTAACTTTCGAAATCTACTTTTAGTTCAGGTGACTGACTCCTTTATAACCTATTGGCCGATAGAGCTTTAACCTCATTAGCACATTTAGGTAAGGGAGGAACCCAGAGAATTTAATTCAATCAGTATAGAAATTTTAAGGGACACGTTTCGATGCAAAATTATATAATATAAATTGTTCAAGTATAATCGATTATTACTTATAAACTTCAACTTGTCAAAATTTACTAGTATAAGCAATAAGATTTATTAACACGGTTATAGTGTGTGCTACAAAGAATAAAAAAAAATATTTTGAACTTTAAATTCATATCATATTTTAATACTAGCTGTGCCCGCGATATTGTCCGCGTGGAGATCTTACATCAGCTATTTGCCAGTGAAAGCCTCGTCAAAATCGGTGTAGCCGTTCTAGAGATTAGCCGGAACAAACAGACTGACAGACACAAAAATAGCAAAAAATAATATTCTGGTATATGTAGCGTGTATACATATGCATTTAGCGTGTATACATTTGGCATATATATACCATAATATTAATTTATTGACTACAATGGTTCACTATTTTGACTTTAATGGCTTGAACATAAGATACTTACTTGATATTTTGGTCAATTCACACAATGTCTTTATAACTTGTAGCCTATGTGTCATTCTGATGTTAAGCTATATTATTGTAAAGTTTCATTAAAATCCATACAGTAGTTTTTACGTGAAAGAGTAACAAACATCCTCACAAACTTTCGCGTTTATAATATTATTTTAATTTAATATAAAATATACAAGAAAAATATATTTGAAACTTTCAAGATAATTAAACTTAACTTAGAAATAAAACATTTTAATAATATCATAATAAAAACATTTGTTAAAAAATCACTGTTGGCCACTCTTGGTTGGTCTCCTTTTGTAGTGCTAAGAGTATTGCAATTTTTTGGGTGCCATACATTTGGTGTCATCGTCTTCTTTTTACGATGTGGCTCTGTGGCTTGCGGCCAACACCTCTCGCAATAGGAGTAGTAAAGTAAAGTCAAGGTATTTTTTCCCATGGACCTGCAAATTGTGAAATGGCTTTCCTTCTGAGGTTTACGATTTGGGCGCCTTCAAGAGACAGCTTCACCCATCAACTACTCTGTTGTTGTAGATGTCCATGGTCGAAGGTAACCACTTAGTATTGTGGTCAGTCGAGTAGATTGTGGTGGTCAATCATCTACACAATTGCCCTTTTTTTTAATAAAAGAAAAAGAAAATTGGGATAAGATGGCCATAACTCAAAACCGGCTTAAACATTGTTTTTGGTCTTATTGTCTATTTTAAATTATGTTTTTTTTATCTTGACATCATTTGGAGCATATATTTTCAAATTCAGTGCAATTTTAATTTTCCTAAAACATGCATACATTGCATTGCATCCAGTGTTGAATGGAAGCTGTTTCATAGTAATATTTTCAACATTCGCGACATATGACCTTTTCATTTGCCTTTTCTTCTTGTTTCAATCCTTATCCTTTCAAAAATAATTATACTTCGTTATCAGACAGTCTTCGTATATTATTTTGTTAACAGAGTTTTCTTTGGCCTTTTCTTTACTTTGTTTCTACGGCTTCTTTTATTTTCTCTTTTTTCACACTTTTTTCTACAGCACATTTTCTAGGGTTAATTCGAAGTCATTAGTCCAGCTTCTACATAAGTATAATCCATTAATGTCTGTAACAGTTACCGACAATCCCCTGTTATTAAATTAAAATACGATTATAAATGAATCAGTCAAGTAGGAAGTACTCACGTACCGATTATTGCTGGCCACCTCTTTTCTTCCGGAAGAGATGACCATAGTTAAAATGAAAACAATTTAAAACATAGTGCTAGTAATTTTAAGATTAGAACGATGCATCAGCAGCAGTGCAATAAATGTAAAAAATCGCCGTTATTTCAAAAAAATGTCTCACCAGAGCCATTTAAAACATAAACCAGCTAAGAAATATCATCAAAAGTAATTTTCCCTTATCTTTTGCTTTTTCTGATAACATTTTGGTTATACTTCGGCTCATAAGTAAAATGCAAAGCGAACTAAATTGTAACTATCGACATTTATTGAACGATTTTATGATTTATGTCTATGGGCCAACTCTCCCTAATGGCCAATTACCCCTGACTTAACCTTTATAGGATTAAATATACTCAAATAAAAATCCACGCTGGGCAATATTAAGAATAAAAAATAAAAAAAACACATGTCAAGCTCATAATATAAAAGTGATGCAACTCAATATATTTAATTCTCTGAAAATTGACAATAAAAGAGCCCATTCTAAAACAAGTGCGATTTGACACAAACTGTATTTTTATATAAGTTAGGTAAATTTAATACTGTAAGTACGATATATAGTTAAATGAAAAAGGCAGTCATCAGTTTACTCATTTAATGAAGTTGCCATTACAACAGCTAAGCGAGTATTCCCATAGTTATCATAGCCCTCATAGCGTAATTTGCGATACGTATCACTTAGAACATTGAATCTCGCAGTCTCATAAATTAATGGTTTTGTTGTAATTGTACGCCCCAGGTGGTTAGTTCGCATTTGCACGAAACGAACATAATAGGTTTACTAAAAAATCTCAAAGCTCATATACAGCTTTATCAAATGATTAAGTATAAAAAATACATATATATTCTCTTTTTTTGAAAAAAATACATGTTAACAAACTACGACATGTGTATTATTTATTATTATTCCTCGTAGTATGGTAATAACAAATAAATCTCATGTTTAAATATCTTACGTAATAATTGGAAATGCAAAAGCTGTTTATTAGCTATGTAAAAATCTATATTCCGTACCGGTTTATAATGATATGGTATGGATACACGTTAAGATCAAAAGTCATTGTAACCGTTAAAGTTTTAAAAATATATAGTACAAAAAATCTCAACAAAAAATAAATTACTGTATGCTTTACATTATGTTATTAAACTAAAATTCTTGTACAGAATAACCTTCAGTTACCGCCGTCATTAAATGGGCAGTATCTACAAATTATACACATATTACTTGACGCTATTTTTTCATAGTCCTTCGTCTTCTTAGAATTTGTCGAGATTTTGTTTTATCTTTACTCTTTATCTCGCATCGCTATAGTGTTATAACCTTCCGTTCTTCGATTTTCGCCGAAAATTCGACACATGGCGTGTTGAGTGACGAAACTTAAAACAGAGTGACCTGACACTTAAAACTATCTTAACCTACAGAACTGTTTTATTTAATGAAATCTTTATCATTTAAACAAAAAAAATTTTATATTTTTGTTGTTTGAGCACAGAGAGAGTCAACATCGTCAACAACATGTGTATTATGTGTATTAGGGCGCGTGTACTTTAGACAATAATTGCACTTTTCCTGCCAGTGAGTTCCGCATTGAACAAGATTGTTATAAAAACTTGCTGCATTTAATTTAGTACGCAAGAAGGGTAGTGCCATATTATACTTTATATGTACGTTATACATAGAAAAATACATCTCTACAGAAAATAGTTGTATAACTAAATATTAATTTAAAAAATCATCGCCGTCATTGCGGACTTGGTGGACTTTGTAAAAAACTATTTTTATACGTGATAGTTACTGGTTCAAGTCTTACTCGTGTAAATATCTATTAATAATAAATGTTTCCTCAGTCTCATTTAAAACAAAAAATATCATTACAATAGACGGAAAGTGGAGAACTAACCAACATATAGAGACGCGTAAAGATAAAAACAGATGTTAAAATATTATTAATTGCAAAAGGTGATGGATCATATTGAATTGTAATATAAAACTTTGACTTTTGACACTTTAAATTTACCAAATCTTTTCAGCGGTTCGACATTAAAATTATAGCTGAAAATAATATTTTTTATATATACCTCTTAACACCAAATTACTGCGGATCCGAAATGTTAATGGTGTTTATAAATTCGTCCCAGTGACGGGCGCGTCATCGCAGATTCAATGTGGCGCATGAAAATGTAAATTACAGGCACGAATAGAAATTTTAGAAAATTGTATCAAATTAAATAAATTGACGTGTACACGCGCGTATTTCGCGTTTATCATAGTTTTAGAAATGGACGTCTCTAATATGGCCCTGATAATTGAAAAACATATTTTTAGAAAACGTATAAAAATTTGAACGCAGCCGGATTCGAACCCTTCGAAACGCCTCTTGGAAACCGTCCTTGGACGGAAAAATATGTTTTTCCATTTCCTAAGTGTGTGATTAACACTTTAACAAAATGTTAAAAATGGCCCTAATAATGTTAGATTTCGTTTATATAATTAATATAATAAATAATAATAAACTACTATCTAACAAACTCGATGTGAAAATTTAAATATAACCTACTTATTATGAAAATTTATATATAACTTATTTAATTTTTTAGCATGAAATGTTACATATAAATCAAGAATTCTTATGCTATAAAGAAGTTTAGTCCCATAATTGATTATTTTTAAATATAACTTTAAAAAAAATTGTGTTATTTTTTTATAAATATTCTATTTATTGATATAAATTAAATTACACAAAAAAAATTGCATACGTACATACAAATCAGAAAACAATGCTTGCTTCAAGTACAATTAATTCAATTATATTCAAGCACAACGTAACAAAAGATATCGTGGCTTTAGAATGTCAGAATAGCACAAGCGAGCTTTTAAATCGCTACTCCACTTGTATAGAATATTTAAAGACTTAGTTACATAATTTCTTATGGCGAACAGTCCATTGCAGACAATCAATAAATGTATGAATTTTACATCAATCCGTTTGTTGCAAAACAATTAATAACGACCTTTTATTATTCAATCAAAGTTAAATCAAAAACGTTCTAGAAAAAAATCACGTGAATAAAAACTGTTTCGACTAGTCCTATATGGTCCTACGTGGACTGGTACAAGTACAATAACACAACTTCAGCAAACCAACCTTTTCCTACAGTTCTAATATTTTCGTTATCCTGAAAATTTCAGTATACGCAATATATTCAGCATACATATTTTTATTTCCTTTAAATAATAACAAAAATTTACAACCCTAGGAACTTTCCAATCACTCTCTTGCAAAGTTCTCCAACGTAAGTTCCGTCGTTTGGACGACAATACTAGAGTTATTTAGAATGTTCCACAACTTTAGTTTTCGCTAGTGTTTTATCAAATGGCGATTGTTCATATACCTTATAATATTTTTACATTTTAAAAAGGCTAATGTACAAGAGTCATAGGTATATGCAGACAAAACGAATAAGGTATTATCAAGTTTTTAGATAAATTACATTTTCATTTACTGGTTAGCGATGCTTGTACTTGAACTTAAAAAGCTATATGCAATTCTTATCTATATACGCGAATATATGTTTATATTATTGGGTGGAAAAACGGAGTGTCATGACACAAGGTTCTCTCTCGGGCTAAAGCGTGAAGCTGTTGTGAAAAAAAATATTTACATTAATCCCGGTGCATTAGGTATGAAATAGTTTTAGGCAAACAAATGTTATTGCAGTATAGCAATATATATTTAAAAAATAGCATCGTTTAGAAGTCAGAGCGCTTGCACGATTTCCAAGAGTCGCCTGTTCGAATCCCGCTACGTTCGAATTTTTATTTGTTTTCTAAAAATATGTTTTTCAATTTCCTAAGCGTATAATTTAAATTTAAAAAATGTTAAAATATATATATTTTTTTTGTAACATTTTTTAGTGTTATTTTCACACTAAGGAAGTTGAAAAATACAGCGGGATTTGAACCCGCGCCTCTTGAAAACCGTTCAAGTAAACGGTTTTTAAGAGGCGCGGGTTCAAATCCCGCTGCGTTCAAATTTTTATACGTTTTCTAAATATGTCTTTTTCAATGTTAAAATATATATTTAATAAACTGTATATGGAGGATTATACAATTTAAACGGATAACGTTGAAGGTAAGCTTGTTCTATCGAATACATATTAAAGGCATCGGAAGATGCGAACGGATATTGTAATTTCCTTTTTAAGGGCTATCAATCCTTGTATTCGGCATCTACTAATGTCATTTTTTTTATTTAATCATCCCACGGATTCTTTAAAGGAAGACAGAAATAATTTAGCGGTATATCACTGTTCCAATACTTTTCGTCCGTAGCTGATTTCGCAGACATAGCCGCGTATATTTTAATTATAGTATTGGAGTAGTTTAAAAAGGAAATATATTCATTCATTTCAATTATACACTATATATATTGTCACATAAATATAATATGTTCTTTTGTTATTTTGTACAGGTTAGAGAGAGGTTAACAGTTTGACAAATTATACAAACATACTTCTGTGCAGACGTCAAACCCGCTAACCATAGCGCTTTATTACACTATAATCGTTGAAAATAGTTTATTCATATAATGTTCTATATTTTTTTACTTGCACGTACAATAGAGAAAACATAAACTTAACGTAATCCACCCTTAAATTACGAAATTTAATTAAAGGGGGCGAAATACGGCTTCCGCTACTTTATCTACTTTAACTACATTTCAATAAACCATTATAAAAAGGTAAGCTAATATTCATCCAGTAACTATTTTTAATAGTAGCAGCTATACTCTTTTCAGCTTACAGCAGTGAGAAGGAACTTAATGTCAAGACACTCCGTTCTCCACTTTTCGCCTGTCATCGATCAACGGCATTCTATTCTAATAAGAGCAGAGAAATGAAAATAATTTAAAAATAATAATTCCCCGAGTGGGGATGAAACCACAACCATCACGTTTACAGTCTGACGCTGTTCCACTGCGCCACGATTATTTTAGCTCTATTAAAAGTGTGTATTGTAAATACATTATTATAAAAGCGATAGCGATTATGTTCACATAATATCGTCCAATACGTCGAAAATCTTCGTTGACCTGATAAGCGACGGCATAATTTCATATCTTATCGATTCCAATAACAATACAAAGGTAATTCTAAGTATTTTTAAAGGTATCGTGATTATCGCTATAGCTTGTAGGCCGGTTAACATTTAACGTTCATTCATTGGAATATTGGCTTTTAATAGAACTGACCTTATATTGCTCATGGTATCAGGAGCTGTCTCATTAATTATATTATACTTTTCGTCTACAAAATTATAGTTAAATAAATCTAATGTATTCTGAATACATATCATTCAAAGAAGCTAATGTTAATACACTCCACTCTCCACTTTTAGTCGAAATTTAATGTTTTCAGTGGCGGATCTCAACACCACACCACACAATCAAACACATTTACAATCAGTTGCACTTTACCACAATGGCCTCAAATTTTAAATTGCATGTTCCTCCCTATACACTATAAAAATAAAATCTTAATTTAACAGTTATCAGTAATTATGATTTTAGATGGACACTATTATTTTTTTTTTACTTCTCAATATCAAACATATATTCCATACATACATTCCTATTTCATTTGCATCATATCTTAGCATACACTAAATATAATGATGTGACAATAAATCCTCACAAAAACTATGACATTTTTAATTAATTATCTAAAATATTAAAATAGTAAAAATTTATGCCACTAAATACATAGAGTAAAAACAAAATTTTAGTTTATAATATTTACTAACTTTTAAGAAAGAAACTGAATTGGTATATTGGTAAATTTATAATATGTATTATATTTTCATAGTCTGTAATATCTATTGAAGTTAAAATAGAATTTGATCAAAAATTGGCAATAGAATTCAAACACTTCTTTCTCTAACTACCCTGCTAGGGATGAGGTGTGAAAAAGAATTCAAAATAAACAAAAACAGGATTTTAACAGTCTATTCAAATAAAACACATTTTGATTTTTATATGATAAAAGTATAAAATAAAAATTTCATTAAAATATATAAGACCATTTTTTTTAATAATTCACAATGATGTTTTATATATAAAAGAAAAATAAAATATATATAAAGTGTAGTTGTTGCCAGAAAAGTAGCTTTGGTAAATATATAACATGTTTATAGAGTAAACTGAGATTATCCATCATAAACTTACACACTCAGTGTAGAGTGTGGTTGTTTATAATTGTTCCACTATAGTTTATATGTTGCCCATAAAACTTGTTTGCTTATATAACCTTAAGTTACTCTGTGATGACTAACATCAAGAACTTTTTACTGCTCTCTGTAGTTAATGACTCAGCTTGGTAATATCATTAGAAAAAGTTTACTACACCTTAATCTATTAATTTAATACAACATAACACTAAACTGAATTGTATTTATGCACTGGCTGCAGTCCAAACATTAAAATGGTATATATACATGGAGCTTGTGTACAATGAAAAAATACAACTCCAACACCACAAGCGGTATCAATAGCTATTTATTATCGCGTTAAATGATTGTAATCTTAATGAATATATCAATTTTATTTGTTTAAATATAAACTATATTATATGCAACTAAACGTTAGTGAAAATATAATTTATATTTGTTTCGCTAATGTTACGCACGTACTAACAATGGAATTATTATAGAATAGAATATACATTACAATGTCCGGATATACAGAGATTAAATTTTGCAGACGAACACAAAGCAGTACCTAAATGACAAAAAAGAAATCACAGTGATTAATCATTAAAAGAATGCGCTGTACTTACATATATTAACACCAGTTTATTCTTATTGCTTTTAAATTCACTGATTAGTTACACATTTTCTCTCGAAAATAAAAATATAATTAACTCATAGTTACGAATGTATAAATGACAGAAAACAACGGAGTGAAAAAAGACGTCTAGATTGGATGGAAGATGCACTATTCTTGGCTCAACTAGTCTTCAACAGATGGCGACACTTGACATATTTACCATAGACAAATAAAGTATGACTGAAGACCTAAATTGTACGGATAAAATAAAATATTGGTTTACTATGAAAATATTATGCTTGTACACGTATTTAATATTATTTAAAGAAATATTTGCGCTTATGTTTTTTGTAAAATAGGTCACTTACATTCTATAAAGCTTTGGTTTTTATTTGGCTTTTATTTGCTATTCAAATATAACTAAGACAACAAAAATACCAAATGTGGCATATTTGTAACGTGTAAATAAGTTTTTGTCATCAACATATACTTTAAAACTAACAACTATTAATTTATAATAAATGTTCTCTCCCATATAAAAATTATAATAAATATCGTGCCTTACTTCATTGATATATATAAATCATTTTAATAATTTCCACATTTATTACTAATTATAAAAATCATCTCTGTTACTTTGTAAATCGTTGACTTTATAAATATATAGAAAATTACTAATACATATATATTAGATCTTATAAACCAATAAGTAATTAATCAATTAATTTAGCCTTTATCAATATTATTCCTTATATTTTTTAACAAGTTTTTCGGTCTTTCATAAAATTCTGTTTTAGAACGAAAATCGTAAAGCGCCCTCTGTAATTGACATTAAAAACACCATAACGTAGCCTTTCTCACTCGCACCCGCACGCTCTTCGCAGACGAACGGTTCAATGACTTTGGCGACCAGTTTCTATTTTCTCTCTGGTCCTGTCGTCGGGTCGTCCCGCAAGGAAGGGGGTCTTTGTTTGCGTTTCACGTTCGCGTCGCACGGTATCAATTGTGACGGTCTCATAACCCATCGTGTCCGAGACGGAATGTGTTCGCATAAGTGGAAGCGTGGTTCTCTCTCGTCGCGGTTTATGTGAAATGTCGTGCTGTGCCCAAAGGTGGCTCCGTCTAACAGTGCAAGTGCAGTGAGGTGCAGTGTGTACGAGCGAGCGTGGATCGGTTCGGCCACGGCAAGCGAGGTGCGCGGTGGTGGCGGCGGCCGCTCGGCCATGACCGGCGATATGCCTTTAGGGAGCGCGCACGCGTTCGGGCGCGCGTTGCTCCGGGACGGGGCGCTGCCGCCGCTGGAGCCCGGCCCGCCCGCTCCACCGGCGACGAACGCACAGCCACCCGACAAGCGTCCGCCGGCAGCGGCCGCCAGTCCCGAGCAGGTCATGAAGCTCTATATGAACAAGCTCACCCCTTACGAGCACCGCGAAATATTCGACTACCCCCAAGTGTACTTCATAGGCGCGAACGCTAAAAAACGTCCCGGTCTTGTTGGCTTTCCGAACAATTGCGAGTACGACAACGAACAGGGTTCCTACATACACATACCACACGATCACATAGCGTATCGGTACGAGGTGCTCAAAGTAATAGGCAAGGGAAGTTTTGGCCAGGTTGTGAAAGCTTACGATCACAAGAAGCGTGAGAACGTGGCGCTAAAGATGGTGCGGAACGAGAAGCGGTTCCATAGGCAGGCACAGGAGGAGATCCGCATCTTGGAGCACCTCCGTGAACAGGACAAGGACAATACCATGAACGTGATACATATGTTCGATTCGTTCACATTTAGAAATCACACATGCATCACTTTCGAACTGCTCTCGATTAATTTATACGAGCTGATAAAGAAGAACAAGTTCCAGGGTTTCTCCTTGCAGTTAGTACGCAAATTCTCGCACAGCCTCTTGCAGTGTCTCCACGCGCTAAACAAAAACAGAATTATTCATTGCGATATGAAGCCCGAAAATGTGTTGCTGAAACAACAAGGACGCTCTGGAATCAAGGTTAGTAACTGCCAAACAGGGATTTCTTTTTAGACATAATAGATATCGTAAATAACATGCTTGTATATTATATACGTAATGAATCTAGAGAGGTGCGTAAATGTTTGCGCGGTTATTAGGTTACCGAATGTAAGTGAATTTCTAAACACCTGTTCTCGTACGAGATCCGCTCCGGGCGGGCAAAATCAATATCGTTTGTTGTGAACGGCTGCCTGGGTGCGTGCGTTACGATCAGCTGACCACACCCGTCCTGACATTCACGCACTTCTCAGCTTTCATCTTATATCCATAGCGTTAAAAAGTCAAAGTTTATCTAATTATTTCCATCTTGCATGTCGCCTGTCCTCGCCCGTACGGCCACGTCGTTCTAAATGTATCGTATTGCATAGATACGGTGATAAACGTTATCTGAACAAGTTATACGGTCGCTCGGAACCGGCCGAGCGTCCAGTTCTATTTTAAAGCTTCCCGATACATTTAGTAACTCGCCGTGCTCTCGTGCGATTTAGACGGTAATTTACGTCAGAACGCATCCGCGCGATTTCAAAACAAGATTTAACGATCTGTATTTTAAAATTTAAGCCAATGTCATTGGTTATATAGACAAATAGACGAAACAAAGATTTAAAAAAAAAAACCCAAAAAGCTAACCATTTTTTATCAAAGAGAGAGCTTATCTAACTCGACCATGCATATTAAATTATACGTAACTAAGTAACTTCATTGTTATTAGTTGCTTTATTTAATTAACTGTAGCTTTGTTAAAATATATATGCAATTATTTTGAAGTAAAATATTTCTATGATACAACTATAACGATATTTTTTGTTAGAATACGTATAAAAGTTTTATAGTAGCGGGGCTCGAACCTGCGCTTTCAAGCGTTCAATAAAATATATATTAATATTATCAGAAGAGAATGAAAATAATAACAATATTACGTCAAATTAATAAACTAAACGAGTATAATGGATTTGTAAAATTGACACAAGTGCATATAGTTTGTTCAGGTGAGACCCATTTACAATAAGGCTAGCCGTGAGTGCGAGATAAGATATAAAATAAAATGTTTCATTGAAATCTGCTTAGTTCCACTTGGATGTGAACTTTTCTATTGTTACACTTATGAGATCGCATGTAGCATTCAATTTGATTGCCATTACTTATTTCATAACAAAATACTGCGGTTATGTTCAGAGACCGTTAAGTATCGATTATATTTTATTCATTTAAGCTATAATACATTTTGTATATTATTTTGAATCGATGAATCTAAATTATATATATTTGATAATGAATATGCATGAATGAAAAACAATGAAAAGAACTTGTGGTAATAGATCATAGGCCATTGCATTTATATGCAGTTAAATAATGGATTTTGTTCAACTATTATAATATACCGTAAAAGTTGCCCTTTACTTAGCAATGAAATTGAAAAAAAAAAACTATGTTTAAAAAACATGAAAAAATCTAATGTGTCTGGTGTTGTATATAAAATGATTACTTCGGGGAAATTGTAATTCGGGTGACAATGAATATAGCATTTGTTGTCGGTTTTAAAATCTACTTCTCAAACAATAAGTACTTTTTTAGCTAAGACATCGCCATCAGTCGCTCTCGTGGCGCCGGCACCTAGCGGTAGTTTCTTTTTTGAACCGGTTTTAAACCTCTCATTTCAATGTTTGATGTAAAAGCTTTAATTGCGTTCTGTTATTGCTTAATATTCAAATTGCCCAAAGATAGCAAATTTATTACATGCTTTAGCAATTTTGTTGTGATTGCACCATTTTTTTTAAACTTTGTCAACTCTTAACTGTATTTACAAAATAAAAAGAACAAATTTTCAAATTACTCATAAAAACTTTCTTTATGGCATGATGTGAGTTGATCTCGAGTTCGTCGTACCAGAGTTTTTCTACCGAAACTTTTCGCCGAATTGTTTGTGCAATTTTCGAATGCAGACTCTTTTTTGTCGGTATGCTACGAATTTGTTAGTTCTGATGTCGGCCCGTTTTATCCTAAACGAAAACTATTCCGAGCTTTTGCCTCGACGCTCGCCGCAGCTAACCGTGATGCGCCTGTCAGTCAGTCAACGAATTTAAAATGGAACTAATCCTTCTACTCCACTAGTAAATGACAAGTCAATGTATCTTTGAGACGTCGTAACTTTCTTGACGACGACTTTGCCGCCTTTAAAAACTTTCGCTCCGCTAGAGAAAATGGTATTTTATTATTCCTGAACGGCTTAGAAGTCATAATATGTTTTCTATATTACTTCAAATATATTTGAAACAAATCACACATATAATAAAAGTTTTAAAATACAGTAAATATTCATGGTATTTGCATTTCCGTTATACATACGCGCCGGTGCACTTTTTGCAATCAATGTACGAGAAAAATATGTGGTCCAATACAGTTTTTTAATAAAAATACTTGCATTTATACGAAAAGCATGCTTTACCAATTAAGGCCGAAAATCTTGACCTGGCAGCGTGAAAAAAATATGCAATCCAAGGCTGAAGGACGCGCAACGCCCGAGACACCTGTACCATCAGGTAGCTTTATAAATAAAACCTGAACTGGTTTAAGTCCCATAAAGCATAGGGATGGAGTTGCGATGGGATAAAATAAAAACCATCCTTATTACTTATAGGATTAGATGTAAAATTTTAAGTTTGGTTTCACCATTGAAATGAGCTCAGAGGTTATAAGCCTCGCCAAAAGCTATTTGAATTCATCCTGTTATAGTGTGCATTTTTATAATATGATAAGTATATTGTGTATAGGTCACAACATTTATTATAATGAGAGATTTTAATTAAACAGTGTTAATTGCTTTAAATGTGTATAAATATACAAAGTATTCATGAATTATGATCAAGGGATTCAACATTTTCATATATACAAACAATCATGCTCCCAACTAGTACTTGTGTATATATACTATTATATCATTTCTCTCATTCTACTTGAAATTTAGATGTATTAAATAAAAATCTGCAAAATCAAAATTCGTGCTCGGCCATTTACGTTACTACCTTATAGCCCAATCGTTCCGTGTCTGTCTGAACACTGATAATAGTGATTTCAAATTTAATGTATCGATTTTTTTAATATTTAATGTCTGTTCGCGTAGTCAGAGAGAAAACAGTATCAAGACACCTCACTTGCACTTTATGCCCAAAATCGAAACATTGCATATAGTGGCGGAACTCGATGCCCCGTTTTGTCTTACCTGAGGGGAGAAATGAAAGTAATTTAAATATAATTATTACCCCAAATGCGAATCGAACCCACAACTAATCACGTCTGCTGTCAAACACTATCGTCCCACTGAGCCATATTTATAATATATTCTGTGGAATATTATTAACACTTGAAATTAAATATTCTATATTAATTCCAGAATAAGGTAAAAATGTTAGTTGCGTATGTAAACGCAAAGGCGTATGCGGGTCAAATTGTTTTCATAATTCGATTAAATGCAATCCAATATATTTTGCATGAGAATCTGACGTATTACGGGTGATACACAGTTGCAAACTAAACGAAGGTTTATCGCATTAACGTGAAATCCACTTCGCATTAACACGTTTACCTATTTTAATCTTTTAAAACAATCATATGTTGTGGTGTTTATTATTTTTTTTTTTTTTTTTTTTTTTTTTTTTTTTTTTTTTTTTTTTTTTTTTTTTTTTTTTTTTTTTTTTTTTTTTTTTTTTTTTTTTTTTTTTTTTTTTTTTATATATATTTATTCCACTTACATAACATACAATAAATCTCATATCACTGTCTGATCTAATGACCCGTTACCGAAAATCGTATCCAAAATGGTTGACATTCGCAGTCCTTGCGAGATAAATTGGGTCATACGGTCGCGACGGCTCCTATCGATTTTACCATCTTACGCAAATCGTGATACACACTTTAGTTTATAAGCGAGGAGCGAATTAAATATATATTTATATTATAATAATAAATAAACGTAGCTTCACGCTTTTTCCCATACAGCAAGGTAGCCAGAGAAAACCTAGTGTCAAGAATCTCTGTCCTCCGCATTCCGTCGAAGTTCAAGACGTTGTTTTTTGATTAGCGTAACTCAACACCGTGCTTCATCCTGCCATATCTGGAAAATGAGAATTATTTAAATAAAATCACCTCTTCAAGTTGGGATCAAACTTAAAACCATCAAGTTAACAATCAGATGTTGGCCCTCTGCGTTGCGATAGCCTTTTATATCTATTATTTATTATAAACAATATTATATAATTTAACTTTTTACTAACCGTCACTTGATATTGTGTTGGAAGTTATAGTTTCAAAAGCTGAAAACGAAATGTTATATTCTTTTTAATAATAATTTATTTTACGGATTATTAGTAATTTATATTTTTCCTTATTGATATATAATTGTTAAACTTTCACAATTTATTTATTGTAACCGTAAAAAATGTTGATTCAGATTCACGCATACGATATATCCTGTACTAGGTTAAAATAATTAGTGAGAATATGGTCTTAAATTAGATTGTTTAATCAGTACATACATATTTTTAAGCAGCATTCGATACATTGCACGTTAAGTGGCGGAATGTAAGGCTGCGTTTTGTCTTAGAAAAGAAAATATATTCATTCCATGAGTGAGAAATAAACCCACAACCAGCCGCGTTTACAGTCGACGCCTCGTATATATTTTTTTTATTATTTCGCCAGAAAGAATCAAAACTGTTATTGGCCAAATCTGTAGCAAGTAGGGACATGTTAATTAAGGTATAGAATATCATATTTATTATAAACTGCTGCTTACAAATAGTAGAAATATTTTTTAAACACATTTATTGCACTTTCCGAACTATTGCTATAAAACTGCGATGTCTATTTAAGAATAGAAATCCCGTGGTTAAAATAATGAGCTATTAAAGGCACGGGCTATTAAAATACTACTTGCTAACAAAGCACGCAATAGCCACAGAGACACTTCTCGTCCTCGAGTACAGCTCACTTTAACATTGCAGAAAAATAGTTGACTCGCTCTTAAACTTTATTTAATTATATATTACTTAATAAATATTACGTTAGTCTTCTTGCTGGCAAATAGTGTAACTATGAATGTGTATATGAAATCCGCTTCATCTCGTCGCTTTACCCAAAACACACTAAACAATCAACATGAGACAAGCTTTGTGGTAACGTACACTGCTTTCGAAGTACAATACGGCACGTGTACTATTGGTATAGCATGCTGTATTTACTTGCATACATATATATGCATACCTGGAAATAAATATGTCTATTTGGATATATTGTTACAAGTAAATGTTAAGTTAACATGATTTCATTTAATGTTTTGTCTTGTATTGTGTACATAAATAAATTAAATTGGAGTGTATTTTTGTAATATTAAAATAACCGCTTTCTACACAATATATAATAAAGTAACGTGTTTTACTGTTTTTGTCTGTCAGTTTGTATTGGAACTAATTTTTGGAAGGGCTGCACCGATTTTTAGGGGATTTTCACTGGCTGATGAATTCTGATTTAATAATGAGTAAATTTGGTTTTTTTTATTTCAGAATCCCACGCGTTCGGCTAGCCATAGTATATGTTTATTTTATTTATCTTGTTCACTTTAATACCAACTGAAGGTACCTAGGTCTTTTTTTTGCCATGTGGACTTATATCGAAAACTTTACAGCAGTGCCCACAGATGTAACACTTAGCGTTTCATACAACATAGTAACAAATGTAGTGCACAGCCCACTAGTACAAGACTGTCGATCTAAAATCAGAACAGCACATGGTAAAACATTTTCGCCGTAATAAGGTCAGAGTGTAAGTCGTTATCGGTCCAACAATGTCTTACAGGCCACATAGTTATACTAATGAGTGTTGAAAATAGAGTCGCTAAGCTTCGCTAATGAAGGATTAGGTAACGAGCTGTATATTGTTATACAAACGAGGTGGTCTCTGTGAAAATGTAACAGCGTCTTGACTTTACGCAAAAAAAGATTACACTTTTCACACGCTATCTTGGCTGGCCATAGCAAACTTAGTATTGTATAGTAATATTTCGGTTACTTTATTTATTTTTATTTTATTTTATAATAATATAATAATTAGAGTACATTGCATCTAGGCCGGATTTAGTATTATTTTTTTCTCAGCATCACACTTTCTCTTTCATAGTAGGTAGTAGTCAGAGAGAACCTAGTGTCAAGGACACTGTTCTCCACTTTCTCCGTCCGAAATCGAACTGAACTTCGCGCTTTACCTTAGGTACCAGAGCTAAAAAATTGAAAGAATTTAATTATCCACCGAATGGGAATCGAACCCACGACGAATCGCGCTTACAGTCGGAGACTGTCCCGCTTCACCACGATGACCTCTATTAGTAATGTAAGACCTTATATTTCTGAAATAAACTTAAAACCAAAGTTCACTTTAAATATTGAAACTTATTGAAATTATATGGTAAAAGTAACACTTAACAAAATCGCATAATTTACACACTTATCTCTAATAAATTTCAAAATCAAATATTATTACTGTTTAAAAATAACCCAAGAGATAATCTCAAGCTATTTTTATATAAAAGCCTTCAGTACTTTGTTGCTATGCACGTTGAAATGCAGACAAGTTTATGTTAAAGAAGTCGCAACTAGCTCCATCTAGTCGAAGACTTTTATAGTGAAGTTCTGAAGTTGCCTTGGGCTTAGCTTTTAAGCTTTGCGATCTCAATCTCTGTTCTTTTTGGCAAGTCTCAACGCAATTGCACAGAATTAAAATTTTAGGTCAAAGTGCGATACTCTATTTTTTGCCATACACTATATGTAGAAAGGTAAGACTTAATATTTTATTAAAAAACGATATTTTTTTCAAAAATTATGATAATTGTGGCGCAGCGTCTGACTGTACATGTGGTTGGTTTTGGGTACGAATACCGCTCGGGGCAATGATTATATTTAAATTGTTTTCTTATCTCTGCTACGATAAGACAAAGCGCACGTTGATATCCGCCACTCAACACCCAATGACTCGGTTTAGTTTGGACGAACAGTGTCTTGACACAAAGTCCTCTTTGCTTACATAGGAGGGCTATGTGGAAAAAAAAAATAATCCGTTTTGATACCCAAATAAAATTGTAACAACATTAATTTATTGTTAAGACTTCACATCGCTTTTTGTCTAAATCTCAAGCATTTCAAGGAGAACTTTAATTAACCTTAAAGCCCGTAGAATTTTTAACAGCTCTTTGTGCACGAGTATTGCAGTAACCTTGATTGCAAATAGTATTACGCAAGTAGCGATGTCAATAATGTCTTCCATTCTCTGACAGCCTTGTTTTGCTGTTTACTAGTCTAGCTATATTATCTTGTTTTATTTGTACAATCAATGCGCGCTATGAAAATGTATGTGCCGTAATGCCGTTGCAGGTTGAATAGATTTTCATATTTATTGATATCCTTGCTGGATAAATTAGTCAAGTTCTCGTTGTTGAAGACGATCAGAAGCTTAGCATAGTAATTTGAAATATAATTTTATATTTCATTTAGATATAACTTCTGTTAGAAATAATGTTTCTACTTGGTACTTATAAATATAGTAAATATTCTTCTTGTATTGAAGCAGAATGCTTCGTTACGTAGTAATATTGCTTAACCTGTTGTAACCCAATGTTTTTTAAGTGTTGTTATAAGACTTTTTAACTGTTTTTGTAGTGGTACATTTTTTTTATCAGAGGCAGAGGCAAAGTAAACATAACAAAGGGTTTAGGTAACTAATTGTTTCCTGGAGCAAACAGTTTGCCAACGTCTTTAAATAGCCTTCGATTTTTTTAATGTCAAGACAGAAGTTCTCGGCCAACAAACACATTAAAGTGTGACGCATTATACGTACGTGATAAAACTTTTAAAACTGAGGTAGAGGTCTTCGTCCTAAAGTCGCATAATAGTTCATTATTGTTAATGTGGATAGCTCCATCGCCCTGTAAACTGTGTTGAAATTTCGTTTTCGTATAAAGAATCACCGATCCGACGCTTGTAAATGAAAAAAAAAAAAAACAAACAGTGAAGTGCAACAACCTCACGGTATCTCAATGAGATATGCGTGGTGCCATCGATCCCGCTGCCACCAGGCGATGACCTACTTTACTCAGGTACGCCAAGACCACCTTTGTACTGTAACTATTGTATTAGCCTAAAGAGTTGATTTATAAATAAACTAAAACTCCCTGAATAACACAATACTTTAACAAATAAATAAACAGTAAATTAACAAATATTATAGCAATCACATTTTTCTTTAATATATCTATCTCCTCGGCTTAGACGGACTTTATTTTTTTTATTCCTCACAGACGCCATAGTGCCGCGTAAAGTACCTCTTATTCAGGATAATCTGCAAGGTTTAAGAAGTTCAAAGAGCTTTTCTCGAGAGCTTCTACAAAGCTAAGCACACGCTATTAAGCGCATATTGTATAAAGATGTACACCTAGGCGTATATGTGAGCTATTAATTAACCCATCGAGCAGTCCCCTAGCGTAGCCTTGTGAAATTGTAATTATGACGTTAAATTTGTAGTCAAATGAGATTATATAAGCGCTGAGCGAGTAAAGGAAATATTAAGAGTCAACGATAGCTTTTGAGATTAAAGTATTTTTTTTACTCTGTTATATGATAGTAATCAAATATCCATACTAATATTATAAATGCGAAAGTAATTCTGTCTGTCTGTATGTCTGTGACGACATCACGGCCAAACCGCTGAACTGATTGTGATGAATTGTTATCTTGAGATGAATTTCCTTCAGTTCTTTTGGGTAATTTCGTTGGTTTACGAAAATTAAAGTAAAGTAAGTAAAGTAAAAGTAAAAATTGCACTACAATACTCTACTAACGTAAAAAAATATATATTGGGGATGCAGTTTTTCCTGCTGTCCATACTTTTTTCTGACTCTACTACAGACGAAATTCGCATTACTACAATCTACTATTTATCGAACTCTTACAATTGAACCAAAAAACACAATTTTTGAAAGTCGCGAAGCCAAGTTCAAACAGGTCGATGAACGTAGATAAAAAATATTTTTAAATAATAAATGATTGTAATGTTGATATGTAAAGAAAAAAAAAAACAAGTTTTCAGTGACGTTAGTAATTATGATTGAATGACCTTAAAGAAAATTACTTAAGTTTCACCTATCTATAATTTTGTTTGTTTTATGTGGCTGTTATCACCACAAACTCGCTTATCAGGCATTTGATAACCTATATTCCGCGTGCGAATTGCGAAATCATTACTTCGTCCAAATATTTGTTGTCCAGTTCACGGTACCGCGGGGATCGGCCCAATTACCGTTAAGTGTTGGTGGTTTGTAATTTGAACACTTCAGTTCTCGTGTTCGTGTATAACAAATTTTTGTGTAGTTATTCAAATATTACATAGAATATTTTTTTATCATAATTCTTGTTTTAACTAACGTTTTAAAAATATAGTATTTGGTTTTTATTATGTTTTGATATTCTCGACATTCGATTATATACATTTACTGAAGTTGGAAATTGGCCCGATTCCAAAGTTTCTGGAATCATGTAGTATGGATATAATAGTGTGTGTGTTATAATATGTGTTATATTTAAACAGTTATTTTAAAGTAAAAGGTGCCATACTTTTTATGTTAGAAATTTCAATAAATACTAAAAACCATGTCTAATTGGCTGCATCCTCATATTTGTAGAATACTTTTGGCTAATAACAATTCACGTTGAAAATAGTAGTATTTGAGAAAATATTTAAATGATCTTTTTATGTTTAAAATATGTATAAGAAATAATAACTAAAACTTAAAAAGCCATAATTATCTTATATTATTTATTACTATCTAACTGGGTGCCTTTCAGTTGTTTCAATGTAAATTAACTGAAATTGTAAGAATATAAGAATCACATAGTTGAGAACACGCGATGAAAATTTTCCAATCCTTAGTTTTTACTCCATTGTTTTAAAGTTCAAAATTCTCTTTGTGCATTTCACAAATGGTGCTTAATGTTTTAAGAATGTAATAGCAGATAGCATTCGTTGAGCGTTTAAATGGCATTTATGCGATTTTTACTGACAATCTATATCGAGTCAATTTTGCTAAATCTAGGCTTACGCTACGTTTATACACTCATAATTAAATATTAATCTTGTTAATACATAATTAGTACTGTTATTTTATTGTATACGGAAAATGTTTGTTAAAAAATAGAAAAAGCTTAGTAAAATATACAAAAATTAAAAAGTATATTGAGTGATTTGTATTTGATTCAAAGTTTTCCTTGAAAGTTAAAAAACATCAGGCTGAACAAAGTAAATATAATTTTAAAATATTTATAGTTGTTAGTTTGACTTTTAATATTTATATTTTTTGTTCGAAAGCATGCCCCACTGACCAATTTTTAGATACGGTTACGATTTAGGACACGCTGTACGTTGTAATTTCCACCCACGTCATATTGCATTTGTTACTCACAGTCGGCCAAAGTCGAGTTTAGTTAATTCAATGTCGCCTTATTCGTGGCGTACACTGCAAACGAAATGCTGGTTATTTTTTTCTAATCATACATTTAGAACGGCCTCCCACGGGCTTCGAAGTGGGTTAATGCCAAGCCCACACGACCTGTGCCCCTCGCTTGATTGACACTGCTTATCGTTTTACTGTCTTTTGTTATTAGAGATGAATGCATGTTTACCACATCTTGTGGGACCTAGACATATAGATACCTAGCGCCAAATTAAACGTTCTTCTAAAACTTTCAAACGTAAATAATAACAGGCGATTGCTTTCAAACGTAAATAATTGTTTTGTTTTGTTTTAATGTAAACATGAAAATTTTACAAAATTTTAATATAATGAGAAAAGGAACTTTATAAAGTGTGTCAATGTAATTTATTGAAGGAGCAAAGTGTCTTGTTTTTATCGTTTTATTATTGCGTATCTTAACCTTACAAAGTGGTGTACATTGCGATATTTGTACCCGACACGTTCCAATTCGCTAGCTTTGTGGATCACTTGACGTTACCGAACAACGTTTCGCTCAACCACTGAGATTTATAAGATAAATGTATATATTAAGTTTGTTTTAAATAGTTAAAAGTAAAAGTTACTACTGTAAAACTAGTGTAAATAAACGGAGCCCGCTTCGGAGTTCAATAATTGTTTAGGATGTATCATTTACACTAATGTTACATTTGTTGCTTTCAGCAAAATAGGCAATTAATATTTAAAATTAAATAATTAAAATGGTCCTATCTCAATATTTATCTTACGACAAAACTTATTAATGTTTTTTTGATATAGTTTTTTTTCTTTTTGGCAGGCTAGGTACCTACCTACCTAGTATTTATTTCCCACAAAAGGTAATAATATACATATACTGTTAAGATAAACGCTGGTCGATAAAGAGCTGGTTACTAGGTCATTGAAATATAATAGCATTTTTAAGACAACTATTCGACCCGGTTCGAAATAGTAGGCGTAATGCATAATATCTCAATCGTACAAAGCATATGAAAGAAAGCCGTTAATTGGCCTGGTCTCGTTCACAATTCTAGGTGTAACAGATTTTTTGGATCAATGTCTAAGCTCTAATAATGGTCTCTTTTTTTTGACTTGTAAAAGTAAAGTGAGGCGTCGTGGCGCCGTGTAACAACATCAGGTTGAGGGCCGATGTATCGGGGGAATGATTATATTATAACTATTGTCATTTTTCCAGTCTAGTGACAAAAAGAAGCGGCATTGAGTTCCACCACTTAACACGAAATGTCTCGGACTGGGGTGACTCTAAAGTGTAGAACGGAGTGTCTTGGACACTAATTTCACCACGTTACCTACCCTGTTATACGTGAAAAAGCGCAATACGCAATATACAATAATTTAACATTTTGTGTCTCAACTCATTTAAACGCTTTGCAACGTTCAATGGCCTAAGCCTGGCCTTAGATAATATTTGTTACTTCAGATGCGTGAAGAATTTTACGAATCTGTCGGGTCCAGCCAGAAAATAATTTTAGGCGCAGCATCTCAAATGCGATTGGTGTGTATTCGACCCCACACGGACGAATGATTATTACCACTTCCTCGCTTCGCTCTTATAAAACAAAGTCCTGCGCTGAAAGTGTTGAATGTAGTGTCTTGGCACTAGCTTCGCTCTGAATACCCTCCGTTAAGCTGAAAAAACAAATGAATACAAGCGATCCACAACCATTGCGGTACAGTCACACTGTGAAACGGCGCCGCGATAGCGTCAACATTGTTATTTATCTAGTACAATATATTTGAAAACGCAATATCTTCAGATAACGCTACTGATATAACATTTGAATATTTCAATTATTACTATTACTGTATTAAGCAGTATATGATTATATTAAGACCTTGAAGATGGTATGGCGCAAATTATAGTTACTGCCTGTATTGAAATAAATCAAGCAATGAAAAGATGGAATACGGTTTATAAACACTTTGTACTCCTTATTTTCTGGTGATTATTACATTTGGACATTTTTTGTGTTAAATCGTTAAACTTTCACTGGTAGATGCGTAACCAGAGCGTGGAAAGCTCTTTATGTTTTAAATAGAGTAATAATATTATAATAGAGTGAGTCATTTGCAATATAAATACCGAAATGTAAAAAATCAGTAAAATGTACCGATATGTAAAATGACAATATTAAAGATTACTTACATCATTAAGGTATCTAGTAGTCCAATAAATGAATCTATTGGTTTTTCAAAGTCACTTATTCATATGTATAATATTCGTAATAACCTAAACAATATTAATATTATAGTATTAAGTACACAAATGAAAAACAAACAAAATGAAACGGATGGCTAAGTATTAACATTTCAATTAGTATTTCTAGCAACTCAAAAATATTGACGTAAATATTTTATTGAGTTAACTCGGCAAGTATGTAATGCATTAAAAAAAAATGCATAAGCAAAAAATATAGTAATCAACTAGTATTAAAAATATTAAAATTGCATCCAAGGCTGAATAATTGAAAACCACTATTTTAATGGGCATAACGTTTATTTCATCCGTTCAGTCACGAATCGCGTCATGATTCGAGGTCCCAAATCTATCTTAGAAAACGTAATTATGTGCTCGGCAACGTTGAAAAAATATTAACAAAATTTGATTTATATTATTATGAATGAATAGTTATTGAGAATATGTCTTAAATTTGTTGAAATACAAGATTAATTTTATAACACAACACACGCACACACACTCATCGATCAGTCAATAACTATTTATTCCGATGCTTTAAGAACTGTTAAGTTGAATACTTTAATAATAAGTTATTAGTTAGTTACAAGTAAATATTTAAAAGAAAATGCATATACTCAATATAGCCTTTTAAATAATGCAAAAACTCGTGTGCATTTGTCAGGATTCATAATATTCGTATGGTAACATTTTAGAGCTTCTTTAAACACCTGCAACAGATGGACAAAGGCATTAGTATATTTTTACACATTTTTCTACTGTTACTTGTTTTATGTATTTTTTTTTATGTGGTACATAAATAAAATAAATAATCTCTGCAATAGTTCTGTACATAGTGCAATTAGTCAATTGACAGGTTTTTATAAACCGTATGGGATTTTAATTATTATCAATGGGCTTGAACCCATGACCTTGTACTATTGTATTTAACAAATAGACATATATTTGAAAATTGTTGTTTTATTGTAATATATTATGATGGAAAATAAATATAGCATGTTTAATAAGCAAAATAGTATTTTAAAAAGTATGTCCGTACCATAAATAAGATAACCTATGGAAGATGGGAGTTTTTATAATTTTTGAATGCTTTAATGCGATGACTCTGCTCAATATAATGTGCACAAGACTTGTGTTTAAATCATAATAATTTTAATTCACTGTTTCAATGTTATTGTAATTATTGTTAGCATATAAGTGCTGTATTTAGGAAGAAATAAAGGTCATCATGGTATCTTTTTATGGAGTTTTATTGCTTTACCAATCATTAACCTTTTAAATTAATACAAGTGCTCTTAATCTTTTATAACTGTAATTTCTGATATGAAATTTTTTTAACACTATAATATTGAGAACCAATAAATTGCCTGGCATTTTATAAATTTATTTTTAGCTCTGAAGCTTAAAAGCAGTTCAATTGAAGGCAACAATATTAAGCATATATGGTATATAAAAATATAATTGAATCTAATACGTAAAAGTATTATATACATGCTTGTTTAATTTATAATATGTACTTTAATGTATGTATGTTACAAATATTTTTGAACTTCGTTTAAAAATGTTACGCTCATCCCTGATCTCAGTACCGCCTTTCTTTAAAAGCCCATTTTGGCTCCTGCCCATAAAACTTGGTGAAATTTGATCACTACAAAACAATTCCATATAAAAAGTTAGTTATAACCACGTTTTATTTTACAACAAGCAAATTATACATTATGAATTGTTATATTAATCTGCTATTTTAGAAAACATATAAATATTTGAACATAGCAGGATTCGAACGCAAGCCTTTTGGAAATGTACGTATAGCTTAGCGGTCAGCAACTAGAGTGTTGGAACGGTTTCCAAAAGGCGCGGATTCGATTCCCGCTACGCCAAATATTTAAATCGTTTTGTAAATTATATTACGTTTGTGTGAGCTTTGTGACCCTCAATTCCATGTAATTTAAAATTAGCCTTTGAAATTGTACTATTCCATAAAAGCTCGTGATTTCTCTGTTCCCATAGAAAATTTGGGTCATCCTCAACTTTCTCTGCAACTTCAAGATTCAACATTAACTTTCAGCGGCCAGTAGATTTGGCTTTGGATTGCCTTTAGTCTGTCATTGAGTAACGGGAGTTTTGAAACCTGTAAAGAAATCATAAAGATTAATTAAAGACATATATATATATATATATATAATAAAGGAGAAATTTCATTACAATTTGTAATTCAAACAGTTTTCAGAAATTAGTAAAAGAGTTGTTTTATTTTGTAAATATACACATGACACAGGCATATCAAACAATTATAATAAGATAATTGCTTTTCGTGATTTTTGCACATTTTTTAAATGAAAAAAACTACTTCTTTTAAAGCAATAACCGAACGAAGTACACCG
>JAOYRR010000393.1:655870-982068 GCA_038994665.1 Podotricha telesiphe
AATATCAGCATCTGTATTTAGGTTTATTAAACGGTCAAATATTTTATTATTCCATTGTAAAGCTAACAACAATGTAAGTTTGTTTATCCAACACTCAACTTGCACGCGTATTTTTGAATTATTGTGACTTTACATTGCAAAGTACTTTGTAAAATATAAGACGTTTTAAGTCCAGTTAGTCACGCACAGTGGTTTTTATTGACGTTTTCGTAAATAAAATTTACTTTGGCTCCTCGATTTTTGTACGTTGAAATTGTAATTATATATGCTTATGCTTTATATGATATAGTCGCTCTACAATTGTTATAGTCGTCTGGTTATTTTTATGTATAGTTTAGCATTATTTTTGTTTATCTTTATTGCATATCTATAGTAATATCTTTTACGTGAAACTTGATATCTGAAAATATCATAACTTGTAACTATTAAACTGATTTTAATTTAAATTAGGTAAAGAATTTAAAAATCATTAAAATTACATGTTATTTCCAGGTTAGTTCTTAGTAATATATCGTTTAATATTTAACAGTACATAATTGACCACAAAAAAAGACTAATTTATTAAGAAACCTTTACAGCTTTTCAATGTAATGTGCAGTAGCATATCGCTAGACGTGACTTATTACAATCAATTATCATCTATACATACAATATAGTTTATAAAAGATGAAGAAAAAACACTAAACAGCTCAATAATTTTTCAAAATATGTTACTAATATATATTAAATATATATTCAAATAATGTTTATTTTAATGTTTTTTGATATCTAATACCGAGATCGTGGTGAATTTATTATTTTTTATTTTTTAGTGACAATACAAAGCGGGGTTGAGCTCTGCCACTTCTTCATATTTGATCTGAAAGTGATGTCAGAGAACGAAGTGTCTTGACACTAAATTCTCTTTGTCTACCCCGGCATAAAAGCTTCTCACTACCATTATTTAAATCTGTTCTTTGTAAAACAAATGACAAATACATTATGAACTATGTACATAATAAATGTTTTCAACGTTACAGATCGATCTGTAAGTAATTGTACAAAAAGCCTCTCAACTAAGAGTCATTTTTAGTAATTTAAAACGAAACAGAAAATAAAAACAAAAATCAAAGTAAACAAGTAACTAAGTAATAACTAAAATAAGCGTAGCAAAAACATTACTTAATATCACTATGGCAAGTTGCGACCGACTTGAGAGTAATTTTAGTACTAAATTATAGGCAGGTTTCGTATTTTATTTATAATTTTTGCACAGTATTTTTGTATAGTTATAATGAACCAACTGACATATTTTTTCGCACTCTATTTTTATTTACGTTGGTTTTTCTTTTAGATACCTTAAATATTGAATAAATAGTTTAAATACAATTTATTTTTAAATTAACGAAATGTACCTATTTTGAAAATATACTTCAGAAGCGCCCTTCTATACTTCAACTAATAATTTCGCCACAGTATTAACATATTCTTACAAATCTAGAAGATCTCGAAACCGAGTGTAATTTGAGCACTGATCGTGAGTCACAATAGTATCTGTATTCATAGGGGAATGTAAAAAAGGTGGAAGTTATTCTCAGGTACTACAACAAATGTAGTGTCGCCGGCGGTTTTTATCTCATTTCTAAGAAACTGCTGCGCCTGCGCATATCGATTTGTACGCTACCTCATTAAGGCGACGATAGCCATATGTAATATGACAAAAAAAAAAATTAATCTTATTAAAGTGTTTTTAAAAACATTTATACAAGATTAGAATGTTATTATTTATTTTTCATAGATAGTAGAAATAAGAAAAAGTTGTCTAGTTAATTGCCTCAAGTAAACGCCAACGTTTATTAGAAAAGACGCACGGCTAATTACAAACTTATGTTTACAATATAATAATAGTAATATGTCATGACATCTAGCGATTAAAATGAGTATGTGCATTTTATTAACATATTAAGCGTTATCGATATTTATTACAAGTTATAAATCAACGAGTAAATATTATGATACTATCAAATTATTATATAACCGATGACCTTTCATTTTAAATATAGCAGATATGATATTTTACATTTCGTATACATATATAAGGCAAACTAAATTACTTGTTTAAACAATTGAACAATTGTTATTTTATTTTTTTGTAAGTGTACCTACAAAAAAATAATTTTTCTATGCTTTTCTTATACTTGTTCAGTTATTTGAAACTGAATAGTAAATATATGTATATAAGATGGTTTTTATTTTAGTATTTAAACTTTCTACAAAATACTTACAGTGAACTGCCTCTTAATATCTCACGAGTATAACAATGAAAGTAATATAAAATGCGGTGTCGTCCCGCTGGCGTGAAACGTATGTTATTGGATTATTTTAAAGTGGACAAGGAGGTACGTCTATTAGTTATTATGAGTATTGTTATTTATTATTCATCAGGGATATCAAGGATTTGTATTGGGATTGGGGAATTCGTTTGGTACACATATTTTTTTCCGGCGTCACGCTTTTTCCCGCATAGCGTGGTAGAGAGAGCTTAGTGTTATGACATTCCGTTCTCTACTTTCACACTGCCATGACTGAGCTTGATCTTGGACTATTCGCTCCTAACCGTTGGCAGTCAGTTTTGCGTATGTCTTCACTCCACCTACCTGGACCTGGCGTCTTATACTACACATGCCAAGGTGCGGTCTCCACCAAAAAACCCGTTTACCTCAATGGTTTGGTTCTGCGACAAATACGACAAGCCCACTGCCACTTCAGCTTGCAAACCTTTTGGGCTATGTCGGTGACTTTGGTTCTCTGTACGATGTCCTCGTTTCGAGTTCGATCCTTCAGAAATACTTTAAGCATAGCCCTCTCCATAGCCCGCTGAGCGACCTTGAACTGGTGGATCAGTCTTACTGTCCACGTCTCGGTTCCGTAGGTCATTACTGGTAGAAGGCATTCGTTAAATAGCTTTGTCTTCCCTAAATCTGGTTTATTTGGCTATCCAAATTTCGTCAAGTCTACGCGCAAGACGTTTTATCCAAATCCGAAGGATTTCCATCACTTTGTCAAGTTCGTGGTCAATATTAACGTCGCTTATGGTTTTCAAACCAGCAAATCTATTTTCCAATTTTAAGTGTAATGTTCAGTTCCAGCAACAGCTTGTACCGAGTTTGGACGGAGCGTAGAATTCATAAGACGAAGACGTTCAAGTTTGTAATTAATATTTAGAGTACCTTGTTCAAGTCAGTGATCACTTCCAGTATTGAATATCGTGATTACGGAGACGTCTCTAAATATCGTTTCTTGTCTGCTTTAATGAAGTCTATCTGTAAAATAAAAATTAAGATTTTTTTATTTATTTCAAGACTTAAATACTAATAGCTCCGTAGTAAATATTATATAATGCCTTCTTGATACTTTACATTTTATTTTTATGCTATATTATATGTATGTAGGAAATAAATTTTATGTTGAGATGATTAAATTTGTATCCACATCTATTTCGCCTATTTCGGATAAAAAAGTGATCATGTTCAATCTTCTTGTCTTATCACCAGAGCGGAGAAAAAGTATTATAAAATTTAAATATATTATAGACAAATATTTAATTATTTGCCTTAATAGGAATCGAACCCACAACCATCGTGTATACAGTCAAAGAAGACTTATAAACAGTTTTTAAAACAATACTTAAATCAAATATACCAGCGACTATAATTTTGTAACACTCATACAGTTTAAATATACTCTAAAATCACTTTAGAATTGTATATGACAATATTATATTATGCAAAACATTATCTCATCCACATGAGTACCGTTTGAATTGAAAAATGGTAACAGACGTATAGCAATTGTGAGACTTCCGCTAGCAACTCCTTATAATATCCGTCCTATAGTTATTTTAATATTACACAGATACTATACCATTACATACATACATATATGAAAACGTTGGTGTATAATTTATTAATAGAACACAAGTTATTAACAGGTTAAAAGGATATTTTAAATAATTGTTTTTGTTTTTAGTTTTTTTCGCTTATAATGTTGCGATATTTCTTTCATTTCCACCTATTTTTCGTATAAATTACTCATACTCTCTCCTCAACTCTTAAACTTAGTACTTTCCACGTATTTAAAATCCAGAAAGACTGATAACATTATTAAAAAAATGATGCCCTCATGAAAACTTACAAATGAAATTGAAGCGTCTATAACTTTGAAAGGCTTAAGATGTTATACTTAATTATAAAAAAAATATTACATATATGTTGTGTCTGATTATCTTTTTTTGTTTTTAATAGAGTATTGCGAGTATACTATAAGATAAAAATGTTGAATGCGCTCTAGAATGAAATCAAAATAAATTTTAGCTATATAATAAATTACTAATTTGTTTTTATATATAAGAAACTCAACGGAGGATAACGGATAACGTAACGGAGAAAAAGAAATTTCTATTTCTCCGTTACGGTAAGACAAACCGCGGAGTTGAGTTCCGCCCTACAAAACGCATGCCTCAATTGTATTGATTACGGGCGGAAAGTGGAAAATTAAGTGCTTTGACATTATCTTCTCTATTACTACTACACGGGTACCTGTAAAAAAATATGGAATCATTTTTAACTCTATATATCCAAATCTAATCGATCTAAGCTCTATCTAGCATATCATAAATCTTACCTAACGACTATAACGGAACGAATGATAAATCGGACAGCTCTTATTAAAACCTAAGTCTAGTTAAACCATCCGTTACAACTAACTGTGTTAAAGAAAATATAGTAAAGTTAAATTTGGTGCCCCGCATATCGTCAGTGCGGTTAGCGCTTTAACGTTTGGTTAAAGTTTAACGTAAAAAAACGTGTTTGTTACCGCAATGTTAAACAAGCGCGTCAGGTAATTGTGATACGCGGTTATGCTCGACAATTGCCTGTACACGTGAAATTGTATGTTTTGTATGGAGTTTTATTTTGTATGAAGAATGTGAAGCAATTTTACAGGTTGAAAGGATATTTTCAATATTTTTTGTTTATAGATTGGTGACATTTCAATTATATTACGATATTTCTTTCGTTTTTACACATTTTCCGCATATTTAAAAACCGGAAAGCCAACTCGTGGAGACTTACTAAAAAAGTTACCAGAATAAGCGATATTTGAAGTGGTATTTCAAGCTACAACCAATGCACGTAGTCAGTAAAGCTCCAAATACGGCTAGACTGCGACAAGACTTCAGCTACATTAGCATTCTCAACCTGTGCGAGTAATTTACACCTCTCTCTTTAAATACTGTCAAATTTACTCATTTGTAATATCAATTAGCTCATTATATTGCGTCTTATTCAAGCAATGCTGTCGGTAGATTTGTAGACGAAAGATGGTTTCATCGAAATCGTATTCTTCGTAGAAAGTGGGCGTGAAAAGTGGGGGAATGGTCGCGAATATTGATTATGCTGTACTGCATACATATTTACGTTGTATAAAACTATGATCAAAATACAGAAATAAAAAGTCGACATCTCTGATATACATACGAGTTCTATCTATTACTACAGTAGGATTACAGTTAAAATCAAAATTAAAATCAAAATCTTTATACATATAGGCTGTTACAAGCACTTTAATTGTCAATTAACATAAAAATGTCAGTATGGTCAGTCCTACATGAAGATGCCACCAACGCGAAAGGCCATTTTTGATTCTTATCAAAAAGAGCCGGCGAGATATTCAACAGTTATTCTTCTATACTATAACAAATCTGTAAAAAAATGTGTATTTGTATACTTTGAATATATATATATATACGAAAATAAAAAAAATACGGGATGAAAAAACAGCGATGAAGCTATGATATTTGTCGGCCTTTTTGTCTGTTTGTACGCGGCGCACACCTTAGTTAGCACACTAATTTTACAATGAGCTTACAATCATCATAAGCTCAGTACTCAGTATTTAACTTTTAGACTGAAGAACTTCCCTTTTTTTGTCAACTTCACGCCTTTAACCGCATAGCAGGGTAGTCAGAGAGAACCTAGTGTCAAAACCTTGCGTGTTGAGCGGCGGAGCTTAACGCCGGAGCGGAGAAATGAAAACAAGAACTTTCCTCTTTAATGTGTTTATTCCTAACTTTAAATTGTTCAAGTGACAGGTCTGAAATTATTTGAGGAATTTAGTAATAGTTCCTAAAACAGATATAATACTAATACAACAGTTTAAATAATATCCATCTAATAATCCATTTTTTTCGCTATACTTCGTCTATAAAGCAGTCGACAAACATGTCTTCCATAGAATAATTTATATGATAATTGACATGCTTATCCTATTTAGAATTTACACTTTAACAGCTAACTGTTAACTTGACATTTTCAAAGATTAATCTGCGAGCATTTACTCAATACCTTATATCAGCACTGTAAGTTACTCAAAATTGATTTATAGACTTATCTTCCATATGTTATCGGTATTTGTGCTGCGAGAAATATACTTATTTTATTTTATTCTTTCAATACGGATGATTAAATTAGGTCGGTTATAATAAGTTGACTTTTGTATTAGAATTAGTCTGAAATGGAAATCACTATCGTCTATTCAGACAGTGCGTGGGCCTTTGTTTTCGTGTTTCTCTAGAAATTTCTTAAAATACTCCTTATATCTATATCTCTAACATATGGTAGTGTATTTCTAATACATGATTATATAAAAAAATATTCGCTGTCTGCACTGTACCTATTTATAGGTAAATTAAAACTATATCAAATGTACTTATTCTTGTCACTCTTCAGTTCGCATTGTTTTACGTTGGTATTTTCGCCACATATCAGTATAATGATATAGATATATACAATTTTTTAAACACGTCGCCTTTTATTCATTGTAAATATATAAAGATAACATTTAATTCATACAAAAACATTTATTATATTCCAGGCGTAGATAAATTTATTTCGTCTAAAATAAAGAGCTTTTATTTGAAAAGCTAATAAATATAAACGATGTTAACATTTCAACGCTACCAATATCAACCAATAAATGTTTTAGATCACCGAGAAAAAAATTAATCGTTATGTTTATTGAAGTTCAGTTTTATTTGACACTAGTTTCGGTCTGTAGGTTTGCTCGTTAAGATTTCCATACTTATACATCGATACTAATACATATCTCGTTAAGATTTTAAGTTATTATAGAAAAAAATTAACAAAAAAAATACTTTAAATTAAGTTGAAAATTGAAGCATATAACAACGTTTATATATTGAAGTGGAATTTTTTAGAGTCAATCTCATGATTGACATATAAAGATCAAACATCTGAAACGTCTGATGTGAATTTCTAAGGGACCAGCTATAGTGTAACGTTTAAGAACATTACGCCTCAGTAAAATACCACCATAAAGTTATAAAAACTACACAAACAAAGCTGTGGACAATGAGTTGTGTAAAATAAAATATATTTTATACTAATAATACAAGTCATTTCTAAAATTTGTGACAGTATAATAAAGAAACCAAAAAAAACACCTGAAAAAAAACCTTAATTATTGTACTGGTTATTCGATGTCACCCTGCTGAAGTTATACTTATGTATAATACAGAAATAGTTATTTTTGAATGAAAATTAAATATAACTTTGCATGAAAAAAATACGCAGTTATATTAATATTTTAGTGTTTGATATGTGATTTATTAGAATATATTTTTATCTTTCTAGGTAATAAAAATCTTATTTATTTTTTTCACCTACAAGTTTTTTCTACACCTACAACTGTAGTGCTGACACGACTAGTTGTAATAACACCCCATATTACATTAGAGGACATAGGAGCAGGATTTAGAAATTGAACCCACAACCATTGTCAGATACCTACATTTTAACTAAAATACGAGTGCATTAAAGTATACTCATAAATTATTAATTATGGTTTTCCACCATTACAATTTAGAATAAGCTGGATGTTACCTATTTTATTACACATCGGTGTTGACTGCTTAATAAGTTCACACTTTAAGACAAAATATAATTAAAGTTTCAAATTCTATATTTTATAAGTATTAGGGTCTATTATTGCATAGTTTGACTTTTAATATAGCTGTTTTTTTTTGCTTTGTAATTCCTGACACGGTCGAAGGAAGTATAAACTGTCAGGCTAGTGTTCAGAGATAGCCCATAAAATTTGGAGGTGAAATTTATTTATTAGGGTCACCAGTTTGGTAATACTTGGTAATAATTTATTAGTGGCTCACTAGAGTTTTATTGGTTCCTATAACTTTTTTTATTATTATCCTTGTTTTTTTATTAAGACATCTATTTTTAACGGCTTTATAATTTGATGTGAATTAATCATTTTCGGACAGTTCTTATTTCAGTTTTATTTGTAGAGAATCTGGTATAACTACCAATGTTGACACATATGTATGTAATTTTCGTAATTTTTAATAATGTTTGATTAGTCTTTTATTGCTATATCAATAGGTAAAACTTTGGACTACTTTTAACAAAAAAAAATTGTTATTATGAAAAATAAATATTATATTCATTGCTATGTGTTTGAACTACCCTTTTGTAAATACAAATACATTATATATAAATATATATTTAAAAAAATGGAAAAATATTTATTTTATGTTTATGTCATTTTGTATATGAGATTCTCAATCTATCATTTTTCTGCGGACTGCTTGAGTCGCTTAATACAAAAAGACTGCCTAATATCAAACTTGAATAAAACAAAAAATATGTAACATTGACTGTATGCTGTCAAGTATCATTTGATTACAAGTAATTGATGAGGGTTTTAAATTCTTACTGAGAAATATTTATTTGAAATATAGGCGTTTATTCGCAAAATATAATATTTTCCGCCATTTTATATATCATTGGTATGGATGGTTGGGGAAGTTAAAGAAAAGAGAACATAACATATCTATGTTAAATTAAATATAATATTAATTTAAAAAACAACATGTATTAATTGACTCGTTTACCTAAAGCAAACTAGTTATTTTCAAATAATTTCAAACAAGGTCGACTATACAGTGTGTACTTAAACAATAATTTTAATAAATATTAATACATTTGAACTTCAAGACAATGTTATGCATAGAAATAACAGGAATGTCAAAAATAGTCCAGAACTCAAACGATGAATGGACGCACTAGCTTGACAAATCGTAAAAATATCTCGTTAGGATTGTATACCACGTAAAATGTTAAGCTATAATAATGTTTCTTATTTAATGACAATCTTACTAATTATTTGCAAATCTATACTTTATTCAAACACTTGTAGAAATAGAAGCTAAGCATAAACATTTAAAAGTTTATAGTCCATATATTATATATAAATGTAAAAAACGGCATAAAATGTTAATATCCAAGGGATGTAAGAATAGTATATTTTCTTGTTTGAATTAATAAAAAACCTGCTTTATATAATTCTCCACTTATTAAACATTTATGCCATATTTAAACATTATGCTTAACACAAAACATTTTAGAAAACGTATAATTTTTTTAACGTAGCGGGACTCGAACCCGCACTTATTGGAAACCTTCCAAGTTTCTGAGTTCCCTAGAGTTCTAATTATCTTATACAATCTACATACTTAAATAAGATATTCAGAAAAATGTAAGCTTTACGCTTTCTACGCTACCTCTATATCACAGGGCTCAGGCAGCCGGACGCGCACGTATGTGCTTCTTTTGGCCCAAGAGCCATATACGATGTAACTAGCGTTGAAACTCATTGTAATTTATGGATGTCCTCACTCTCCACCGCGAATGTTAATACCAGTTGAAAGGATTAACCGCGGTCGCTAGCACCCGGTACATTCTACTTATCTAGATTGTTTCTATTGTTTGTTTGATTTGTGTTGGTATAAACTCATTTAAGCTGTTAGTAGCCTGTTATTTACGAAATATAGTTGATAACTTGTATTATGGGAAGGAAATTTGAATCACATTTAATTTTAATGAAACTATGGCAATTAATTGCCATTATTAATGTAATCGACATTAACTGTTATATATATATATATATATATATATATATATATATCAATTTACAATCAGGAAAAAAAAACAATTCCAAGAAAACAAAATCGTATAACTAATATCGCGCAAACCGACACGTGTCTTAGACTACGAATAATAAACGACAGTTTAATAAGACAATTCGTGTTCAGTACACAACGCCGCAAGCAGAGGCCATATCTAATGATGAGGGTATAAGTGTCAGTATTGTTCACTGACTTATATGTAGTGTTAAAGAATAGGTCCGTGATCGAGGAGTCTAATAGCTGATTATACCAAAACTCGTATATGGAACGCATAATTGGCAATGATTTGTTATTGATAATCAATTTAGGTGCACTTTGATATTAGAATAGATCGATAGGCATATAATTTGATTTAAATTTTTTAGTTTTATTAAATATATCGTTTGATAGTGGGCGAGGTGAAAGAAGTATTCAGGTATCATAGCGTGTGGGGCTCCGTTCTCTCTGACTACACCAGTATTGATAAAGCAAGAAGCGAAAAATCGTATTTATTATATGAATTTACATAGAGGCCAGCGTGGGACGGTGTAGGCAGAAAGAATTTAGTGTCAAGGCACACCGTTTTCCGTTTTCCGCCTGAATTCGAGACATTATATGTAGAGTGATGGAAACAAACCCTGCATTTTGTTTTACCAGTGCGAGAAAATCCACACATTAAAAATTCCATTCTCTAAATGAGGATCGAACCCATAGTCATCGACAGACAGACTTACACAGACAAACTTTACGCACAGACGGATCATATGGACCACACCTGGGACATACAGTAATATACGTCTGTAATATATATTAATAAATTTCTTCACAATATAAAGTGAGTTTAATGAAGAGGAAATACACGTATTCATTATGACGTGTGTTATGATTGTGAATATCATACATGTCAAACATATTTTAAAAATAATTAAAAACATCCAAAATAAGTCACGCTATAGGGACTGATGATGTCTTTTAAAACTTTCTACCTCCCATCATTATCGAACAAATGATTAAAATTTAAAGGCGGTAATTATTTTACAAATTACTGAAAATGTATTATTTAAGTCGAAACAGGTCAATTAGCACAATATTTTTAATGTAATTCCTTTTATAAAAACTTAATATTACGTTTGGTTTAATGTCAAATCATAATTAAATGTTTAACCTAAATAACAGGGATGTTCTCCGCCAATTACAATTATAGGGTACTGTTATACCGAGTTTGTTGAACTGTAAAAAATCGACAAGTAAAATCGATGCAATCTAGACTAACGAATCGAGTCGACCAGTAACACCATAAGATCGAATGCTTCTTGGAAGTGCCGAAACAATCCGACGGCTAAAAACAATTAACTACCGGCGCGACCGTGCTGAGAGACGGCATGCGCGCAAACATTGCGCCACTAATTTAGGGGTTAGTGATGTACTTATTTAATAATGTAAATAGTTTTTTGCGCGCATAAAATTTGATTGGATACGTAAGACCTTTTGTTGAGTTGTTGTCAGTGCGCAACACCTGCCACATAAATTCTTTCGTGTGCTTCAAAGTATATTTTAAATCAATTAACATATTCAAATTTAAATACAGTAATTGAAATGAAGCCAAATGCCACGTAATGCAAAACATAGAAAATATATTCAAAGTATAAATAGCAAATACGTTTCGCAATAATACGTGTATGCGTAAAAATAATTTGTAATACTTGACACCGTTTTCATTAAAAAAACCCTCACACACAACATTGGATGTGATTGTTGAATGGTCTATAAAAATCGATATTCGAACCTTCCAATTTCGCTTTCCGATACATCATAAATCTCTCACGTAAAACATATTTATCGATATATTGCAATTTGGGTTACATGACTATAGAAATGCTTATTAAGGAGACAACGTTCGAGGCATGTTTGAAACAATCACATCTTCATTAATTACTTCAGGAATTTCTCTTTGATAGCTTTTCTCAAAATGGTAGTATAAGTTAAGAGAGAAAAGCGAACTTGTCTTAACAAAAACTTGCCGAATTTAAATGTCCCCCATCTACAGAAGCTGGATACTTGGTAATCTTGATATGATTTCATAACAGTGCCATATAGGGCTTTCAGAGTAACTTTCTTACAAACGACTCTTTTTCGTATATTTGTTTTAAGAAACAGAATGTTAATAACATGTTTGAATTACATAAATATAAGAAAATTCGATGCAAAAAAATGATGTATGACACAGAAATTTATGTCTCGTTTACATCGTTTTAATTGCATATTTCAATTATTATACGAAAATAAAGTTCTTTATTTGGTTTACTGTTCTCGAATAAATCGTATAAAATCATCTGATACCGAGACAGTTTCTTTGTATGTGATAATGACGCTCCGGTTGACTGCTGGCTCAATTACTCGCCTGGTTTTTTGCCATTCCATTCACTTGTTAAGATTTAACAGTAATTAACACTCATTCCGATGCAATCTTATTCTTAAGCAAATAAATACTTTTACTTGGGGCAGAGAAGTCAAGTTTTATATGCTTCATTTACTTTTTTTTTGCTTGATTGTATGTAGATTTATGACACATATATTATGTGTAATTTGACCTTTAATTTAACTAAGCTTTTCCTTCTAAACAGAAATATTGGGTTTCTTAAGTAACAAATAAAATATGTATTTAGACTATATAGTTATCCCGAGTGTGATTCGAATACCGACAAATATACACTTAGGTCCTTAAATGTCATTAAGCTTAATTGTAAATTAATAATTGACTTTCGATTATTGTTCCAGGTAAAACTATGAGAAGACATACTTATGCAGATAACCGTGATCAATTATGAACAAAAATATACTCAATCATAGCATAATGACAATAAAAAAGAAAATAAAATTGAGATTTTATTTAACTTGACAAGTGTAATTGGTGCTTAACAATAAATAAGACTTTAGTGATGTTAATAAAAAAACTGTTAAAATTATTAGTGTGACGAATATAAAAGATGTTATTGGATATTGAATAATGCCTGATCGGGAGTCGGTTGGAGGTCCTGGGACAGCGGGCAGCGGTGGTTTCCTGCCATTACAGTTTCCTTCGGCGTTCGCGGCTTTCCACGCTACGACCCCCCCTGGACCGGCCACCGCGATGCATCACGCGACGCATTACCACCATCATGCCCAGTAAGTGTCTTTTAATTTATTCAATCCGTAACAGGCGTTAATAAGTTGGTAAATCGAAAACAAAATTTTTTTTGGGCAGGCATTTTAAGTTTAATTTTTTTTTAGTAAATTCTCTGTTATGTTATTTTAAGACTTTTTTTACGTTAAATATAAATTCTTAATATGCCACGTGGGGCTTGTGCAGATTGGGAACATAAAAATATTAAACTTATTGTATCTTGGGATTGTAAAACAAAATATATATATTTTTTTACATCACTTTATTTTAAGCAGTTACAAAAAAGGAAACACCTGCCTATTGCATTTGTTATTCATACAACAGTGTTTCCATTTGCTTTCGACAGGTATATTAAAATGTAAATATTAATTCAAAATTATTACATTCCATTCCAACGTGCAATATCTATAGTTTATTGACAAAATAAAGTGTAGCCTTATCACAATTTGCGGTAATTATTTATTATTTTCATATGCTTATAGACGTTTGCAAGCCAAGTGTCCTTTTAATATTACTATCGTTTCGTGCAGTGGGCTCGTTCCGAAACGCCAGCCTCGTTTATAGGACTAGTCCATAAAATAGAGTGGTTCATTAAGCTTTTGTCCTTGTGCAGGCCGTGAGGTAGTTTCATTGCGTAACTTGTATTTTTGCACTAATTATATTTCTACTTGCCTCTCTTTCTTCGAGTACAAGTAATTTACGATCCATTGATAAATTTTATAGTTTCGGGGAACGCGCACTTAGGAAATTGAAAAAGACATTTATAAAACGTATAAAAATTTGAAAGCAGCGGGTTTGAACCTGCGCCTATTGAAACCGTTCAAGTGAACATTATAGTATAAAGTATAATAAAAAGTTTCTAAATATGTCTTTTTCAATATAATAGTTATTAAAAAGTATAGAATATTCATGCACTTATATCACATTTGTACAACCTGATTCTTAGCGTCCTCTGGTTTCTTGCATGGTAAGGGTTGCCTGGAAGAGATCACCTGTGTTGTAAAGGGCGCCCTTACAATAGAACTATACTCCCCTTTCGTATATTTATAATGATGTAATTATTTAAGTGTAGTGTTAAATAAATAAATAATATTATTTTTTAAATTATAAGTCTTGTGAATGTTAAATTCATTTACATAATTCTTAGTAGGTCTTGCTCTTTAATTACAAATTATGTTTGAAAATATTTACGGCCTATCTTAAAGATAGGTGAGCTATAAACAACTTGTTGAGTATAATTCTTGTACTACAACTGCATCCGTTCCACGTTATTGGACTTTCTGCTCTACAAAAGCTTAGACAGACCAGGTAGACGGTTTATACTATATTATTGAGGTCATAACCGTATTTTACGAGACCATCGTAAAATGGGCAAGCAATGTGTTACTTAATGGAAATTTATTACCACAAAGGACGTGCGAGATCCAATTGGCTACATTAATCTACACTAACCGGACAGTAAAAAAGAGTCTAACAATCAATGAGATCCCAACAAATGACGAACAGGAAGTCATCAAAGGGATTGAGACGTTTACAATATTGGGGCGGACATTAATAAAAGCAGCGCGCATTTCAACAAATGAGGAACTCGCCGGTCTCAAAGACCACGATGTATAAAGGGACCGGAGCTTCGTCGGTCGAGTGGTATGATTAATGTTAGTACTGCTCCTGAATACTTTGACTGCAGAATGCTTTAAGAAATAAAACTTTTGAAATTACTAACCAGAAAACATTTTGAATACACAAGCTTCATTGATGTTAAACTAAATCACGTATTTTCTAAAATTGATTTTTTTTTATTATAAATTCATTTTTTGTTTTTAAGTTACAGTTATATATTGAAAAAAAAAACATATTTAGAAAACGTAGAAAAATTTGAACGCAGCGGGATCAAGAGGCGCGGGTTCAAATGTTGGGTAAATACAGTTATATATGTTTGCTCAACTGTTACTAGAATGGCTATTTTTAACTTGCCGTATAACATTTTCATAACTCTTAATATATCAAAGCTATTAGTCATAACTCGATAAATCATCTTTCCCTGAATTCATCTTACGTCCAGCATCTTTAGTCTTTAGTTTGGGAAGCTGACGCCGGAAGCGTGGCCGAGTGTACCCATTAACGGCAAACGGTGCCTCATTTAACCCGCTGCCGCGATAATTGCCACCACGTGGTTATTCCAAGCGATCTAATTTTATCACGCACAATGGGTTGGACACGATCGGTTATTTTTGCTTCGCTTGCTTCGTCAAAGTCAGTTCCCTTGGGCGAGGAGGTATCGCGGCCGTCGATTCATTAACAACGCTTTGAACTGACGTATCGACGTCGCGTGTTCTCTCGCCTACTAATTCTTTGATAGCTTTTTTGTTTTGTAACCATTGTCGCTTTGTCCTTTGGTATTTTAATGTCTCTTCAGTTGTCAACTACTGTATTTTCATTGGCTTGGAATACTTTGAAGAGAAAACGGCTTTTTGTTTGGCATTTATAAATTACTTGACGCATAAAGGTAGAATTTGAATAGTTACGTGAAGGTAATTGTAAGAGACTAAAGAAATAAAGAGTTGCGTTTTAAGTAATGGTAGAACAATGAATTTGCCAAATTCAAAATTTCTCTTGGTATTTAAGAATTGGTATTTTTTATTGTTAAAATTGTAATAATATAGAAACTATAGTAAAGTAAAATATACTAACTTTACATTTAATCAATATATTAAGAAAAATATAATTTAAACATTTTCATAAATGTTTCATTTTTTTATTCATTTGCTCAATTTATTCTAATACACTTGTAAGAACATTTTGTACAAATTGATCTATATTTATTTGTATTTATTTTATTTACCAAAAGTCTTTTTTTTAATGTAAATGTAATGTTTACTTATTTTATGTAAGACGTCTGAACATTATGTTTCTGTAAAAGCCCGATGGTAAATCATCACCTTTAAATCTACCAACATTAATGGTAAAAACAAAATTGTTCTTGATCATGATTTATTTCGAAATGATCACATTGTAAACCGTCCAAGAGGCGCGGGTTCGAATCACGCTGCGTTCAAATTTTTATACATTTTCTAAATATGTTCTTGTGTTTGAAATATTTCAGACTTTTACCGTTAAATTTCGTAAATATTAATCTTAAATTTTACGTGGAAAATCTTCAGATTAACTGTACATCAGGCAATACTTATATACACAGATTCTCTATCTAAAGTCCCTCTGGCTTTACATCTATAGATATCGCCTTGTACTAGAACCGGTATTTTATCGATCGTAAACGGAACGCTTAACAGTTCGATTTAACATGACAAGACTACATGACAATTATATCGTTCTGTTTAATGAAAAAGTCTTCTTAAGTATATGCACATATGGTTGAATAATCCTACAGGGTGCATTTGTTTCAGATGCTTTTAAAATTATTATTAGCATTGATCAACAATAAATATATATTTCTATAGACATAAGTTGTTACGTCTCGAAATCGGGCTGAAAGTAGAGAACGGAGTGCTTTACACAAATTTTTCTTTGACTACCCTGCAAAGGCTGCTTATCAGCGTAAAACTAAGAAAATTGTAAAAAAATTGAAAAAATGAAATATTACTAATTATTAATAGGTAGATACTTTTTACTACATTTATAGCAATTCCTTATACAAATATTTAAATACTAAAAATTGGAAGTACTTAAACACGGATATCCCAATTAAATTATTTACTGTAATGAGATTAGAACTCGTTACTTCTTTGAAAATGATAACTTCTTGTCATATTAAAGTTGGTATGATACCCTACTTCTTTTCTTATACTATCTTCTTAAGGCCATCGTGGCGCAGTGCAATAACGTCTGATTGTAAACGTGGTTGGTTGTGGGTTAAATTCCCTCTCGAGGGAATGATTATTTTCATTTCACTGCCCTGGTGCTTTGTCTCGCACAGCGCTCCTCAGCGACCCTCACATAAGACTCAACACGCAATACCTCAATTTGAGGCATATATATATTTATACTTAAAAGCTTCCAGTATGCTATGTCACCTGCCTGAAATTGAGGCATTGCGTGTTGAGTCTCGTGTGAGGGTCTCAGCGCAGTGCGAGACAAAGCACCAGGGCAGGGAAATGCAAATAATTGAAATGAAAATAATCATTCTCTAATGTTAATTAAATATATATATATAAAGCTGTAGTAATATATATGTATGAATAAAAATATATATATGTATAAATATATACATAAAGCTGTAGTATCTAATTGCGCACATGTTACCGATTGCCACACACGTCGGACAATATCATAATGCTTTTGTTTCTTTCTATTTTATATCCTCGATGATTTGTGACTACAATGAGTATGGGATGCGGGTGGAAGAATAGTGTATTGTATTATATGGGGACATGTGTTAAAAAGCTCGAGCTTTATTTTTATCTTATGTAATACGGTACTTAAATGAGGTCAATAGGATAGGTTCTTTTTTTGTTTTGGTTTTTTTTTTTCATTTATATATTGTACTCTCTTTGTTCTTGGTACACTAAGGAGCTGTGTAAAATCATTCTTGACAGTAAATACATTTTTTTCTATGTAAATATTTAATAAACGTTTATTTATCTATTTCTTTATTGTACGTTTCACTGTACTTCTTATTTTTTTAGTGCATTGTTGTAACTTTGTATATTACCTTACGAAATCTTATTAACATAAATTAAACTTAAAATCTTTGGCTAATGATGAAAACTGTTTCAGTGTAGATTGTAAAATTTATGTCATTTAATTTAACAAAAAGAAAAATTGAAGTAGTTCAAGATAATCAAGATACATATACTTTAAGATAAATATTAATAACGTCGATATACGTTTTCTAAATATGTCTTTTTCATCGTCGATATAATTTATTAGTAGTTGGTTATTGGCTGATTGATCTGATTAATGAAATGATCGTCATCTTAAACATCGCCCTAGGGCCTAACGGAATGCTTACATTTTTTAAATGCCTACTAATTGAGAGCTTACTAAAAACATAGAGAAAACGTGACATTGAATTCAAAAATGAAGAGCAGAGTGACTTATTATTGGTTTTCTTCACATATACTGAACTAATATGAAAAATGTTTAAAGATACAAAAACAACACAATATTACAACATTAATTACCACCGTTAAAGTAGTGACAAGTTTATTCTACAAGTATAGAATATATTTCACAAGAATTTATTATTCAACTGTAGTATCAATTAAGTGGCATCAGTACAAGTTGGCATAACCGTTTTACATCCTGCCGTGAATAGCTTAAAACGTTTCCCATTGCTGTCCAATTATTGTTCTCGGAAATGCAAAAATGTCAGAAGGAACTTAGCGCGTACCGCGAGTGCTTTATATGTTTGCCTTAAGAGAGCGCTTGCTTTAGTCTGTAGAACACAAATAAGCATAAACGTCAAAAAACTAATTATGACTTGTGCAAAAAATAGAAGTACAACAGATAAATTTTGTTTCTGAACACTTAACGAGGCACGTTTCTTAGTTTCGAACTGAAAAAATATATAATTGCTTTAATATTATTTACAGTTAATGTGGTCGTGACGTAGTGGTTCAGGCTGTCTGCTTAAACCTTACTCAAATCAGTGATTATATATTTATTTTCATTTACCAGCTCGGGCAATTCAAAGGTCATTGCGACGAGTTAGTCTATTTAACACAAATTGTTGGTTCGGGCGGAAAGTGTAGACCAAAATGTCCTAGCAATAACTTCTCTTAGCTTTACTAGCTACGCAGTAACTTTCACTATGTGAAGCCAATATTTAATTAGTCATAGCTTATTTAAAAATGGGGGCTAACGAGCAGAAGGACCACTTGATGGTAAGTGGTTATCTTCGCCCATGGACATCTGCAACATCAGTTGTGGACGCGTTGCGGCCTTTAGGGTAAAAGAGTCTGTACACTCGACGCTTGAAAGCCCCCAGGTCGTAATATACATAATATAAACATATATACAAATTCAATAATGAAAATAAGAACCCAAGTCATTAAAGTCATTAATTATACGATGTTTAATTTATAGTAAACTAATATAATTGTCATGTAAAATATAGTAAAACAATAAAAATAATAAGCTTTATAATACATAAAGTTACATTTAGTAAATTACCTAATAATTTACCTCTAGTACGAATGAATCTGTTTGCATTAAACTAAAGACAGTTGAGACTTCTCTAAGGAGATTTATTTTTATAATATTGTTTATTTCTATAATAGTATGCGTTAGTTAGTTAGTTCTTAAGACTATTTAAGAGTATATTACTTTTTTTCTTGTTATTGTAGCAAGGATATTAGTAAGTGTATGAAAGTATTATATGGTCACTGGTCAAGTTTATAAATGTGTGCCCGTTTTCAAACAAAATAAGACGGCACAAAAGGGTTAAAATAAAACAAAACTTCTTTAAGTGCGTATTAAAAAGGTGAACCTTAAGAAAATATATAAATAAATACTTATAAAGATATATCTATACATATTGGTCTTAAATATAACACAAATTCAAGTATAAATTATATAAATATATGCATCTATCCTCATCTCCTCGAAAAAGATCTGATCGGTCAATCGTCCCATAAAACAGTTCCGGTCATAAATTGGTCATTCCCTGCATCCTGCTACAGTACACTATTGTCATAATCGTTTATAAATAGATGGGCGAGAGGCTATGGGCGTACCAGATTCCTTGCTCGACAATGTTGCTTTATTCTACTTTAGACTTTCTTGACTTATACTTACAAATTTATCCTATCTCCATGAATTTTGTTACCTAGATCCTGGCTAATTCCATATTCGATAGCGAAAACTGGTGTTAGAGTCTTCTTCAATGAATAGTAATATTTTAGAGTACCACTATACTTTTTTTTAAATTGGAATTCATAATCACTAAGTTGCCAATGTTATAACTGTGTCAGAAGCGTGATACAATACGAGAATTTTATAAAAAAATATATTTCTTATTATATTTCAATGAATGTAGGCCCTCAATTACTTAAACTTCTAATAAAAAGAGGATAACAACCCTAAAAATACCTAACTATTTTTTAACATATAAAAATGTATTCCTAATCCATTGGAGATGAAGTCAACATAATATTTAGGTTAATTACCTTTAAATCATCACCAGCATCAGTGACCTCATGGTTATACTAAAAATAAATGGTTTTTCTTACATAATATTATATTTTTCATGCATAAAGAGCTTAACAATGTATTTTAAAATTCAAGATTATTTCAGGAACAATTAGTAAGCTTCTATTTTATATATACAGAAATATGATTTAGCTGTGTTAGTATAGAAAATCTGAACTCATAATGCTACATTTCACCTGCGGCATATTGAACAGTTATTTTATGTTTCAAATAATATATGTTTTTTTCTATTGGATAGGTGCAAAATAAAGAATGAATTAATTAATACTAAACTCTTGTAATCTCAACTACAATTGTGATAGTTTTCCTTTTTGTTGAACTTACTGCAAATCGTGCATTAAGTTCTAGAGAAGTACTATAGGTTTGTGATTCTGATTAATTTCAAAGCGGTAATTTGTCAATTCTCGTAGATTTAGTATTAAAATGCTTCCAACTGCACCTATAAAGTTATCTATATAAAAAAACTATATATTTATTTCAGCATCACATTTTTTTTAGTTACATACGAAGTAAGGGTACCTGCTTAGTAAGTTACTAGCATAATACTAGTACTTGTACCAGAAGGTCCCTCTTCCATAACACTTCATACATTAGAAGAAATGAATATTCTATCAATTGTACTCTAAAAGAAATTTAAGGCACACTCCATTAAAAAAAGCTCCGCTAAAAGTAATTTCACAACAAAATTAAGTTTCAGATTAGTTGAAATTCAATATGAGCCCATTTTTAAACCTAATAATCTCGAACGAAATAAAAGGAAATAAGATATCGGCATTAAAAAACATAGTAACAAAAAGCGTATCATGCAACTTAGCGTGTGCACAGTAGCAAAACAGTCCATACCTGTTCTCATTATAGTGGTGCGTGCTGGGATCAGTTAATAGCTTCAGCAGGGCATTTATTAGGAGATTTGTTAACATATAATAATTCAAAACTTAAGTAAATAAATAAGTTATGGAAATAGAACTAGAACTAGATGATTAGTGGAGATTATTTTCTAAGTATAGATAAGTTTTAATATTTTCTTCAAATATAATAACACTTAAGCTAAGAAATGACGTAATTTCTTAATATATATTATCAAAGACATTATGTTTTGTAAGGATCACTTTTTTCTCAAGTGCAATAAAACTTGAAATTTGTACATTTTAAAATTAATCTACAAAATTTAATTGCATAAATTTTATTTACTTTTATACTACGTATGTGCCATATGTACAAAGAAAAAAAATTATAGTAGGTACTAAAAATTAATTAGTACCAAGCCTCATATTTGCTACTGTTATACAAAAATACTGAAGCTTTTCTCAATATTCCACTTTTAATGTGATCCAGAGGTGGCAAAGAACAATAATGTAAAATGAAACTGCGATTCATACTCGTGGTTAATGGAATAATGGGATTTTGCTCTTTAATGGGCTTGCATTTTAAAATTCGTAATTCAGAAAGCTTTAAGTGCTCTTAATGCAGATATAAAAGTTTGAACGAAAACAAAAAAAACCTATCGTATAAAATGAATCTGCGTGTAAGTGAAATATCAAAATTTTTAATATAATATTATTAATCTCCTCCATCATGGCACAGTGGGACAGCGTATCACTGTAAACGCGATTGGTTGCGGGTTGAATTCCAACTGAGGCAGTTATATTAAAAATATTTTCATTGGTCAAAAAGATTTTCTCTGACTATCCGCTATGCGAAAAAAAAGTGTGATGCTGAAAAGATGACATAATTAAAAATATACTATCATTGTTCTAAAAACATTAATTTACCGTTTGGATATGATAATTTGTATTAGTTTGTAATATAAAAAATACGGGCAATTTTATAGGTCTTCGTATTTTTTTTATAAACCATACCTTTGCGTATTCATTTATATTATTAACTTCCGACCTTAAATACCTTCACAGAGTTAGTTAGTTTAACTAAAATAGACAAGCCCATTCTAGCTAAGAAATATGAGCCGTGTAACATTATATGCTATCAAAGCGCATTCGGAAATACGGCACCTGCTCGTGTTTACAGTGACAACATGTTTAACACTGAACACATTAGCTTATATTTCGCTTTTTGTCAAGTAATTTAAAATTATCTTATTATCGTAATAAGGCAATTTCGAGTTCTGCCATTTGAAAAAAATGATTCGACTTCGGCTGTTAGATGTGATATTGGAGTGTCTTGACTAAGTGGGTAAAGCTGAAAATATCTGTAATATGCAAACGGAAGTTTTATTTTATAAGTTTGTATGACTTATTATAATGTATTTTTTAATTTTTCTTAAAAATCTACAAATCACAACTTATCTCGCTAAGCACGATAGTGAATTCGATTTTATTTGTTACAAGTAAATTGAAAGACTTATCATTCAGTTCCTATGTCAAAGTTTACAATGGTGATGTTAGGCAATTTACTTTATAAATATAGTAAACTTATATAAAACGATTGTATGAATAAATAATATCCTTTTATAAAAAAACCACAGGTAGAGACCACATGTCAGTTTATACTAAAAATATTATATACATATATATAATATTCATTCGATTAAGTTTTATTAAAAAAGCTTTTTTTTGTTTCCGTTTACAACTTGTAATAAAATTCGCCATAATTTCAACAATTTTACATATATAAAGTCCTTAATTTTATAGTCTCTGTATTACTAAAAGGTGATCTTATGTTTACTTAAACTATTAAAATTTAAACGACTTTATAATAACAAGTGCCTATTTTTAATCAAGAATATATGTACAAGGGAAGTACATGAATTGTCGTAAAAAGACAATTAAATGGATAATTAGTAGTAAAAGGATTATAGACCCTATTTGTTTTGAAAAGTTTCTTAAAAATATGAAATAAATACATACATATGTCAGTTATTTTATTATTTTTACTCGAGCTTTTAATTCCATGCGTTGTTAGAGCTTATAAATTGTTAAATAGCACATTCGATTAAAAACCACATGATATAGTTTGAACGATATTTGTATTTTTTCATTTGATCTGTATTGTGAAATCGAATTTTCAATATAGATAGACTACAGGCGTTAATATTTTTTAAGTAATTAAGATTGTAATGTTTAGTTAAATTTATTTGAAAGTAGGGTGCTTAGCATTGTGCTTTCTTTTTAAAACTTTTATTTTAATAGGAAATTTCTTAAACGTCACTTACCTATTAACCTCAAAGTCCACTTGAGAACTTAAAATTCAGAAAGAAATAAGTAAGGGTTCTCACATCACATGTTCACCCTTTGCTACAATTAAAGGTCGAAAGCCTTCCAAGGGCTGACTGGCGGCCATTAAACCCAGCATCTCAATAAAAATACCCTGGCGCACCAAGCGGCCTTTTATGACTCATTTCGATTTTTATAACGTCTATACATATGTTCCTATGTAAATAATGGTATCTACGAAATTTAAATTTAGTTGGCTAGAGCTTAGAAATTTTAATCTAATGTCTCGTGCGCAATGAAATTGCATAATAAAGTGGTAAATCTTAAGTGACTGATAATTTTGCTTTCTTTTAAGTTTGTTTAATAAAGTAACAATCACATATATTTTGAATTTTTTCTGTCACTTTTGAAATACAACAGATTTTTACTAAACAATTTGTGATACAATTACCAACTAAATATAATTATTAACAATTAAATATGAAATTTAAATTAAAAAATGTGAACACTGACTAAAAAAACATAAAATTCGTTAAAATTAGGATTGAAGTCTTTGTCTCAGGAACGTCTCATATAATATATTTATAGTAAACACTGTTTGGACACCTACATACCAGTAGGGAACATGCTGGTGCATTTGTTTATGCTTTCTTAATTAAACGACGTTTATTTACTTGGGTAGTGATCTGGCGTACGATTATTTTTATTTAGGTAATTATTGATAGATTTAAAAATATTACAAAAAATATATATTATACAGTATATTTATATATATATATATAATTTGTTAGAAGTTGTATATCAAAACACCTTTTACTGAATTTAAAAATGATTACTTTCTCATTACGAAAACAGTTACAGCCTTTTGGATATCAGATACTTGTCGGAAAAATATTTTTAGTTCTTTAAATACATATAACAATTAAACACTTGAAATACTTAAAATTAAGGAAGTTGCAGATATATTCTTGTAGGTGACATTGTGATTGAATTATTTTATTTAAATAAAAATTATGTGAAGTCAATGATAAAAGTAGTTTCATTGATTACAAATATAAACCACTCAGGAACGTTTCTCTTATATTAGTTCGCAGATACGAGTCTTGTTTGAAGTAAAAATATATTTTAAGGCAGTAAAATTTAGTTTTATTGAAAAAATCTACTGAAATTCAAATTAACATTAACATTTACTTTATTGTAAGGAACAAAAAATATTGTTCATGACATATACTCAGATGTATGTTAGTTGTATATACATATATATGTTAATGCGATTGGTTCTGAGTTCGATTCCCTCTCGGGGGATTATATCCGCTCTGATACTTAAGACAAAACACGGCATGGAGTTCCGCCACTCAACACAAAATACCGATTTCGTGCGGAAAGTGGAGAACGGAGTATAACACTAGGTTCTCTTTGACTTCCTCGCTATGCGGGAAAAAGCGTGAAGGTGCAACCGAAAAAAATTTTGTAGGTGATCCCCAGTATCTTATTAGACAGTGTTTAGTATTTTATATTTGAGGAGATCATACGCAATGGATTTCTCTCTGCCTATTTCACTAATCGCGAGCAATGCGTTAAAATAAATATAATTATAATATTAGTCAACGTCTACTTGCTGAACTCATTTGAACCATTGAACCCGCCTTTAATAAGTAACCATATAGATCTATTAATAAACAAACAACAGTATATCATATCAATAAAACACTGTGCGTGTCATAAGATTACGTCATGGTAGAAAGTGGCGAATATTAGTTGCATCTTAAATGCATTTGACACAATAGGTTAACGTATGACAGGATGAGAATAAAACTAAATATCTTTAAACGCTTAATAAATGGTTTGAATTTATTTTTTTTATAGATATTTTTGAAGTATTTATTTTTTATAACTATATGGGGAAGCTAGTTTATAAATATCTATATAATTTTAATTATATTTATGAAACCATCGAAGTTCAATGGCATAGCGGCTCAATGTAAAAGCGATTGGTGGTAGGTTCGATTCCCACTCGGAATATTTTTATTTCTCCGCTCTGGTACCTAAAACAACGTTCATTTCCGCCGTTAAACATGCAACGTCTCGATTTCGGGCGGAAAGTGCAGAACGCAGTGTCTGGACACTAGGTTCTCTCTGAGAACCCTGATATGAATGAATATGAATTATCTGAATCTGAAACTTAAATTTATCTTAGATTTTTAAGAATAGATACAAGATTTTATATTTTATTATGAACATACATACCGCGTGTAAAAAATCATTAAAACACATAACAGCCAAAATTTACACATTATTTTTAACATGCTTGAAGCTGTGTCATACCACTGTCAAGCTTATGAGTTTCTTATTGTTATTGTATTTATACAGCCGGGCAATGCAAACCAACTTACACTACCAATCACTTTACAAGATTGTGCAAGCCTAAAAAACTAATTTACTTATACATCTACTAAAGCAAATTACATTGTATACGAAGATATAAAAATATTAACAGGCAAAATATTTTAAAATATAATAAACTCCTTGAATTTATGATGGAATGTCTGCGAGGTCATACTGCGATACCCCCTTTATTAATATTGATTACTAAATAATATACATAGAAGCTTCTTTGTAAAACGTTACTAAATGGTATAATTTCTTCGGACTGCAGTAAGCGAAGTTGTTTATAAATGCACTATGATAATTGCAGTTGTAAATTATAAATTCGAGTAGTTAAGTATATATTTTTATTTATTTAGTCCTCATCTATGTATCAGTGTTATATAGAGAGAACCTAGTATTTTTATCGGAGATATTGTTTATATTAAAATGTTAGAGTTTTTTTTAGTAAGATCTATATGTGAGGCTATCGTGGTACAGTGTCACAGCATCTGACCGTTACCGTAATTGGTTCTGGGTTTGATTCTGACTGGGGGGAATGATTATATTTAAAATATTTTCATTTCTTCACTCTCGATAACACATAGAGTTGCTGCGTGGAAAAAACTGTGAAGCTGCGTTTTTTTATCTATATGTGGAGAGCAGAGACGTTCATTTTATAATTAATGGACAGTTTTATAAATGTAAGACCAAGAATCATGTGTAAAGTAAATATTAATATAACTCAAAAATTCTGTAAGTAATAAAGGCGCAATGTTTAGAATAAAATTCTAATGAATGCCTAAAATGGAGTTGGAAGCTTTTTAATCCATATGAAGCAAAAATAAACAGACGTGTAACGTAAACAATCTAGTAAACGCGCAGGAGGAGTTTGATAGAAAATTATGATTTTTCATAGAAATTCGAGTATTAAGTCAAAATTCCTGTTTCAAAATATATGTATTGTAAGTTTTGTTAGTAACAATTTTTTTTATAACCATTATGAGCCTACATGAGATTGATACTTAATATTCTTATAAATAACAGATTAGATATGTACTGAAAACAATAAAAAATTACACAAGCTTTTAAAGATTCTATAAATCACTTTAATACCTATACCAAGAGGTGACGGTAAAAGTTTAAGTGGCAAATGTAATTTTTTTATTCCACATCTTACGTTACAGTAGTAACTTCTAAATAATTCAAGTACATCAAAAAACAAACATTGTCCTGCGCACGCGCATAATATTGGTCCCGCGTTGACGTACGTCTGTTTACAAATAAATCATCTGGCTATATGATTGCGTCTGCTTCCGGTGGGGTCATCGGACTCTACACGTGAGTTATGTTTTATGTACAGTATAAGCTTAGGAAACTATAAGGTATTATTAACTTGAAGATTACATATTTCATTTATATGAAGGTTTTACGTTATAATTTTACTAGATTACTATCCAAATATAATAAAATTGTCCTTTTATACTATCCTATACATACGAAATTGCTTGGATTATTGGTTTTTACCTTCATGTAACTATGTAGTTACTGCTTTTTTCGCATTGGAGAAAAAGAACCTGGTGATACATTACTCTGGCCTCTATTTTCTTCCCATTTATATACTACATGAAGTGACCTATCACTGCACTTTTCTCAATTATATACTTTATATTGCTGTACTAGCGACCCACTCACGGCTTCACCTGCGTAAACTACACGACTTTGACTATTTAGTGTATGTAACCGCCCGCTTTCCTACTTAAATCACAAACTTTGCTTAAATTTATAATTTAAATTGTTGAAATAAATAATGTTGTATTAACTGCTGCTTACATAGTCTAAACTACATTTAAATCAGAATCACACAAACAGAAAATAAATAAAAATCATTGTTATGGGTTTTTTTTCGCTTATTTAATATTTTCTCATATATCTTTCATGTACAGACAGCGATCAGTTACATTTTTATTATATTTGTATAAATATATATATATATATATATCAACCCCTATCTATATATATTTCAACCCCTATTCATAGTATACACAACACTCTAAACTACACTACGACGACGTCAATAATCTCATATTTACTAAATGGAATATAATAGTAAATTCGAAAAATCTTAACACAATAATATGGTGCATATTATTGTGTCCATAAAACAATTTCAACATGTGTTTGAATACAACTATAAATTCTTTTATTTCTCTACAAGCCACGTTATATTTTATAGGCAATTTTCATTTGTAGGTTTGTTTATGTCATAAAATTTTGATTACTAGGAAGTGTATGGTGAAACTGACACCATCAAGCTTAGCATTGGGCTTTTTAAATTTATTTTTATTTGTTCGTTATTAGGTATTGTGGTTGCTGGTGTTGTGAGCCTTTGTTTATACAAATTAAATTTGTTGATATTAAAAGTTGAGAGTTATATATTATATTTTCGTTATAGTATGTAAAAATTATGTTTGTATGTCATATACAAATCGGAGTCGGAGACCTCACAAAAGGGTTATTCACAAGTAAAACTAGGTTTCTAAATGTATAAATCAGTAAATATTGTTATCTATATTATTATTAGACATACAGATCAAACTCAAGCAAGCGACGCGCTACTATTATTTACACATTTATTATTATACACATATATTATTTACACATTTACATATATATATTACACTCGTACAGTTATGACCAGAAGTGTTGGACTCTAAAATCATCAGAAAAGATTTTTATACTTAATTCATTAAAAAATAAAATATTTATCTTCTATTAACTAATTTTGTTGAAATAATTTAAAACGTACCCACCATCCAATACACAAAGCCCATAGGCGCATCGGTATACCAAGTAGTTGTAAAATAATACAAATAAAATTCTTTTATTGAAATAACCGTTAGGTGTTTTACAAGATGCACTTAATGGTGGGCTTTAATTGATACAAGAGTTTATTGCTACTAGTTAAACCATGAAGCTGTTCATAATCATGTGCATTTTTGTCATTAGAGCCGGTATATAGGAGTCGCAGAGTTTACTATAGATACAATAAGTGAAATAAAAAATAAACATAGAGAAATAAAGATTTGGAGTAGTTAAGAATTGTCTTACGTATATACAATGGTCCTAAGTTAGAAATAACAACTGGAATATTTGTATAAATTATATTTAAAAACGGTTCATAACATAACATAAATTATCTGTATTTCAAACTAAGATACATAATACATAAAGTAATATCAACAAAAATACCCATAGTAGCAGAAAAGAGTGGTCTGTCACTATGCAAAATGTAAAAATAAAAAATAACTCGTTTAAAATTTGACAACAAAATATTTAACAATATAATTATGTTAAAATTAAATTTCAAATTAAAATATTCTTGCATTTTGTATTTCAAACGAATACAACAATATAAATTGACTATTGATGTAAAGACAGTATACAACAATTTATATATAGACTTGATCTTTAATATATAATAATTTAATAAATAACAGTTAATGATCAAATAATACCAGACGTAAAGAAAGTTAGTTGCCAAAGTCTATATGTAATTGTACCAGGAAGCGCGGCGCTAACAAGTAAACATTTGATAATGTTAATGGTATTAGAAGAGGCATTATTATCATATCATATTTATTGCAAAGCTTTGCCCATATAAATAAAGTACTATCTGATTTATGGACCAATTAAACTCATTCTACAGACCATTAGTGATGTCGAACAAGTTGCCAAATAAATGCAGTCTTTGATGTATATAAGGTAAAGTGTGGGGCATAAAATAAGGCTTGACATATGCATACAAAGTTTTATTTAACGTCAATTTGATTGTGGCCCTTGTATGTGATTATAATAAAAGGTATACGTAAACGAATTTAAAAGAAAAAGACATATAGAAAACGTATAAAAATTTGAACGCAGCGGGATTTGAACCCGCGCCTCTTGAAAACCGTTCAACGGTTCAACATAAATATGTCTTTTTCAATTTCCTTAGTGTGGGAATAACACTTTTAAAAGTGTTAACAAAATATGAATTTAAAAGAAGTTGTAGGTTCGATTTCATGTAGTACATTTTTTATTAAAGCCATCCTAATATTTTATCTATGACGTCATGACGCCCAAACCGCTTGTGCTGAACCGATTGTGATTAAATTTTATATACAGATACTTTTGAGGGTTTCTGTTATTTTTTTTAGAATTTCATTGTTTTACGAAAAGGCCACGTAAGATACGGAATAGCTTTAGTCCACGCGGGTGAAGCCGCGAGCGGGTTGTAGTAACGTAATACAAAGTAAAGTAAATACCATAATTTTTCATATCTCAAGAACATAGATAAAGAATATTTAAAAGGCGAAAAATGCATACGATTAAGCTTTTCTTTTAGCATGTGATACACCAATGTCAAACAAACATTTTGGGCATTAAAATTAACGAGCGACGATCTCTAGCACTTCATATATCTTAATTACTTGTTATTATTGAGGTCAATTGATAATTGCACAAAATACTTGTCAATTTATTAACGAATACTAACTACTGGCAATGTTTGAACTGTGTATAAAATTGTTTTGTTCACTAAATATATATAATATAGGCATATATTATATAATAGACTTCAAGTTATCCTTAATTTAATTTCTATGTGATTCAATGCGTCAAGACAAAGTTGCGGGCACAGCTAGTTATTAATAAGTACTATATAATATTGTGTGACATAAGACATATTTCAAAGCGCTTATTACCGCACAAAAGTAGGTGGTAATAATAGGACAACAATGTGCCATTATCTTATAATTAAATGTAAATGAAATGTAAATATTTCAGCCAATCACATGGCAGCTATAACAAGTTGTCATTTATAGACAGGTTTAATATAAATAATTCAAAACGTTTTCAATTAATTATTGAATTCAATATTATTATTTGGAGTTTGTTTATGATACAAATATTTTATTTTAGTGTAATACTAATTGTGAACGTGTAAAATTGAATTCCAGGGTTTAACTTACATAGCAGTGTAGACAGAGAGAACCTAGTGTGTCAAATTCGAAGGCGAAACTTGGTCTTACCAGAGCGGAGAAATGACCGAAATCGTCCATTTTAAATACAATCATTCGACAAGTCGGAATTGTACCCATAAAAATCAACATTACAGTCAGACAACAACTGCGCCACGATGGCCTTTGCTGAACTAAACTAGCACCATATACTCGTATTCTGTATTAAGCAAATACTGATATGAAATTTATTTTATTATGTAGAATTATCCGCCTTATAAAGAAACTAATCTATTTTACAAGTACACTTACAATGAAGACAGGCTATCCTCTGTTTGAATATGAAATCGATATGTTTATTAAAGTTAAGACTCTACAGATAGATGTTGGGTATTAAAATATGGTGCAATATCCTTTGTTCATTGATTTTTGTCTTACTGTATAGCAGAGAGAACCTAGTAAACCGATATATGGCGTGTTGAGTGGCGGAACTCAACGTTGAGAAATTTCATTAATAATTACACAATATTTTACCGGACGCATAAATGATGTATAAATTCTATTATTTTATTATTTGAAGTAGGCAAAGATAACCTACCTAGGCATATTCTTAGAATCTATCTAGATAGATAGGAGATACCTAGAACTCATTTACATCACACCACTTAAACCTTCTGCCTGATTAAATACGGAACCTTCTTGTCTAACAAGGTTAGTTAAATTAATAAATTTAAGTATTTTACGTCATATTTTCAATATGAGATATAAACCGATAATCCGTGTTGAGCGCTATATCCGTCACCACCATAACCACCATAGCGACTTTTGTCCAAACTATTTTTTTTTGACAAGTTAACAAAAGAAGACATATAGACAAATAACATTTAAAATAATGAAATATAGATTATTTTAAAAATGCACAGTTTAAAATAAAGAAACTTAAAATTTCAAAACGTTGTTTTTATTCCACAGTGCCTATCCTTTGTCAAACAGCAGGACTTATTATCAATATCATACTTTCACAATATTTGCTTTTGCAAGTGAACCTCTCATTGGGATGCACTTCATCTCAAGTAAAACTATAGAAATATCATGAATTATGGCTCACAATGTTCGCTCCCGCTGATTTCATGGAAAAGCACCTTCACACCACAGGGTGATTCATATTTTGTTTCATTTATTTTAATTGAGCTGTCGCTTTGTAAAAAATAAAATGTCGAACCGTCCGTGTGCACACTACGGGGGACCAAAATCGTCCATTAGTTAACGTTCATAGGACCGAGTTGGACTGAGGTCACGGTTATTTTAGTACGTATTTAAATAATTAAATGATTTAAAGATAATATAACGATAATCGGCATCGTCGTTTGTGTCTATTTCGTTAATAACATTACTTTTCTAATAGTCATCATTACATATTTTTATGATATTTTTTATATTTCTTAATATCCAACCTAATAGAAAAAAAAATTATAGATAAGACTATATAATTAGTAGTTTCCTTACAGGAAACTACTTTCGATTACTTCAGCCATAAGTGTTGCTGTCGAAAGCATAGGCTATACTACAGTATCTCCTTTATTTTACATATACCTAAGTACGCTTCGTATGACATATATACACTAAGCATTCTTTACAAATCCTATATTTTAAACATGTCCCGTAACATATATGCATATTACAATATATTCCTCAATTATGATATTATAATAGTACCCAATTTAATATTTTGAGCGAAATCTATTAAACAAAATTCCACAACACATTTTGATGATGAAAGAAAAATGATCTGACGATATCCTACGCGCGATTGACCGTTTGAGCAATTAAGAATAATTTTAGATTCGTTTAGTAATTAAAGAACTAAAAATAAATCAAAATGTAACTCTGTAACAAAATGTAACTGTAAAAATCATTCATTAATCATGCCATATATTTGATGTTTTAAAATCTACTTTTAGAAACTATTAGGGCTTATAATTTTTTTATAATATGAAGGTTTCTTCCCTCATGTAATGTTATGAACTGTTGTCAATATTGTCTAAAAACATTTTTCTACCCATATTATATTTTATTTAAAAAAAATTAACATAAATTAGTCTTCTAGCTATTTCAAGCTACATAAGCTATTCAAAATATTCAAACTAAGAAAATATTTTAAAGTTTTATATATAAAAAGACCAAGATCGTTCTTTCACAAGTTTTCATATTTAAAGATTTAATAGTAAAATAACAAATTGTAATACAATTTATCACGTAAAGTAGAAACAGAAAACATAAAAATAACCATTCAAAGCTCCCCAAAGATTTAACTTTAAGCCTTCGAAGGAATGAGAAAAGGTTTTTGATATTTTTTAAACCGTCATAAATCTTGACTGTCTGTGTTAAGGACCTGAGAATTAAGCTTCGGTATTATTTGTCGAGAAAATCTTTATAAACGGGAGTATTCTTGTATTCAAACGGTGTGAATAATATGGAGACATAAACTTTTTACGTTAACACATGGAAATTTATATTTCTTTGGATTTTTATTTGGAATTTTGCATCAAAATATGATGTTTGGAATTTTGCATCAAAATATAATATTTTTTTCTTAGTGTATGTGTCACGTATCAATCAAGTTTTCACTCCTTGCGTGTGTGTGTCTTTTAAGTACTTTGAAGTTTGACAGGAGAGGTTTCATATTGAAATAACATGTCGCTCTACTAATTAAAATGAACACACGGGATTTATAATGTGTTTATTATAAGATATTTTAATTGTAACATCTCCTTTATATTTAAATTAGTTATTATATTTTATTCTAAGTTGTTTTAATAATAAACAAGTAGAAATTCCGTTCCGTAGACAACAAAGACTCTCTCTCTACTCTAGTTTCTCTCTGTCTATAGTACGGTTGTGCGGGAAAAGCTAAAAAATATATACTTTTTTTATTTATTTTAATAGTGACAATAAAAAAAACTACGTTTTCCTTAACATTTTATTTCCTTTCATCTAATAATATCATATAAACCAAATCAATTAATACTAGTATTACATACTAAGTGCATTGACAAGCAGATTTCATCTCTATATCTCTATTTTAACATGAACATGCATGTAAAGTCGCGTGTGGCCACTATCTGATGGTAGGGTGTCATCAATAACCCGATGTAGATAGCGACAGTACGAGTTTGTCACGGTGCTGTGCATGACGATCTGACGGAAAGAGTTAGGTTAGTTATTATAAATTGGTTATGAATTATAAATAGAATGTTTATTATTTATGTAACAAATATATATACTTAATATTATTAAGGCTTTGGAAATTTAATTCAATTGTAATATTCTTTCATATACACGATGTAAATGCAGGTTTTATAGAAACATATAAATTTGGATAAACAAACATAAGCTTTAACATTTCATTTCTAAAATTTCATTCCATGTCTTGATTTCAGGCTGAAAGTACAGAACGGAGTTCTCTGCCTGACTGAAAAAATACATAAATGAGTTTAAAGATTAAAAACTTCAAAATCAAAAATATAATTTACAAAAATACATATTTAGAAAACGTTTAAAAATTTGAACGTAGCGGGATTTGAACTCGCGCCTCTTGAAAACCGTTAAGCGCTCTGACCGCTAAGCCATGCGCATGTCCTAAGTGTGCACGTGTGTGTGATTAACACTTTAAAAATGTAAAAAAATAGCATTTACTAGTTATAAAAAATATAGCAGAAATTTGTAAAAATCTCTTTACAGAGATGCTAACAACAAATATAAGTTGTAATAAACGTATAAGAATTTCAATGTAGCTGGAGGTGGAACGAATGGCTTAGCGGTCAGAGCGCTTGAACGGTTTTCAAGAGGCGCGGGTTCAAATCCCGCTGCGTTCAAATTTTTATAGGTTTTCTAAATATGTCTTTTTCAATTTCCTAAGTGTGGGAATAACACTTTAAAAAATGTTAACAAAATATCTATTTGGTATTTCATAATAAATTGATATGGCGTTAAAATAAAAATATATATTGTAGAAACTCAATCGCATCTGTTTTATATCATTTAATGTATATTTAGTCAAAGTGCCCACAATAATAATTAGTGTAACAATAAAACAAATAACTTCTCAAACTCAAAATCCGATTTTACTGCTTATAATTTTAGTTGTAAAATCTTTAAAAGGGCATATTTGCTTGTAAAAGTAAATTGCAAGATTTTAATATGGTGCAATTATATACTCGTACTGCCTTAGATATTATTTATTTTATTGGATGCATTTTATATGACTAAAACTATTCTTGAGTTACTATGAATAAAATCTTCAATAACTGGTGTACTGACAAGACACCTTGCGCATATTTCAGCTAAAAGAAGTTTAAATTACCCTCTGATTAATTTCGTCATACCTGAAAAGAAAATGTTGAACGCCTTTATACATTTTACATAGTCATCACGTGTGGAGTATGAATCTTGGCATACTGTTAACTTATATAGGAAAAATGTGCATAAGTGAATATTTAAAAAAAAAATGCAATAGAAATTCAAATTCATAAAATACAAATACTACAAATGTGTTTGATATATAGTTTTCTGAAAAGTGACATATACGTTGCCAAGGTAACGCGTATTACACGTAAATGGGTCTATTAATGTTAATAAATCTTTTTAATTTTACAATGTCTTGTCAGCGTTCAATTATGTCGAGTAACTTATACTTTACGAATGACCCTAAATAAAACATCAAAATCCAAAAGAGGTCGTCTGCGCGAAATCTGTAAAACTTGTTTCACGTCCAGCACTGTTTTTAAACTTTCTTCCTATTAAGTGGAAGTGTTCACTTAGTGTCGTCTCTCTCACACCTGGCGGAGAGAAAGGGCCAATCCCGTGGGCGAGGGGGACGGGTTACATGAAGACGTCACGACGTGCGCAGGCGCGCGTGTTCTTGCACTTATTTTATTTTATTTTGTTAGCGGCCATATATTTTTTTTCCTTTCTCAATGCTACGTCTTTGTTCGAGGAGCGCAATCGTCTGGGCAGTAAGTTGGATAATTTCTTTATTCCGAGCCCACCCGACAATTTTCTTGCCGCATTATTATGTTATGAGGTTGATTTGTTTAATAATTTTATTACTGAGCACTATTGTACTTTTATTCGCCTTTTGCTATTCGCTAGAGTCGGTTTATTCGATTTGTTTTTTTATGTAAACGTGGGAAAGGAGCGATGTTTCATATTGTTTGTCTATGTTTATTATGATGTGCGTCTTGCAATCAGAATGTTGAATCTTATTATAAATGTAATACAGTGGTGTATAATAATAAAACGCTCAATTTCTAGTCAATTGCGTGTGCAATGTGTCTACTGTGTCATCTGTATAAAGATTATTATATCAAAAATAAAAATGTATAGGAACTTTTCAGATGTACAAAATTTACAGTTTTATATGGCTACTTCCTCCTTCAATTTTGCAGCAAAATTTTTCACAGTATTTTTTTTTTTTTTGGGGTAGACAGAGAACACCTTGTGATGAGACACTAAGAACTACACTTGTCCATCTTATTACAGCTAGGACATGTTTCATGAAACGCTATGATAATACATTTTAATCTTACTCAGGAAAATTCTATGTCTATAATAAAGACAATCTCATCGTTCTGATTAAACAAAGCGAAGTGTTCAGTTCAAACAATTTAACCAATTATTGTGCATTAAAAGGCGGTATATAATGGTGGTACCTACTATCAGGTATACTGATGCCATACACCGCCAAATTAAGGAAATGCATAGACACGGTCAAGAGATAATCTGTATAGTTCGAGTAATAAAAAACCAATCCAATGAAACGAACTAGAATGGAATTTATAATTTATATTATTTAAAAATGTCCCAAATTGTTCATGTCTTTGAAAAACGAATCGATGCCAAAGTCGTGCTTCACCAGTTTTTTCGGAACCCCACGGTTAGACCTTGAGTGAATGCTTTGAATAGGCAGGTGCTTTTTTGGTTGGTATCTTTTGTGTTGCAGAAGTTTTTATGACTTGTCAAGAATTGTTCCTCGTGTTCAGGTTAGAGGGTGCTTTAAGGACCGAATTCCAGATGATTATAAGTGCTCACCAGTTCATGTATATGCATGAGGTTAATAGAATATATTAAAATAGTCTTTCAGTATAACGGTCAAATTTAAAGATAAAATAACAGATTTTTGTAGTAATTAACTGATCCCAGAGGCAGCTGCTATAAACCCAGGTTTTTTTGGGGAAACTAATGTCTTATTCATTTATCTAGATGGATCTTCCATTGTAACTTAGACTACTTCTTTGTAATAAAAACAAAATCGCCTTCAAGATATTTAATTTGTCAGTTACAGTTATTTCAGATTATTAACAGTTTATTTTTTGTTTTTGTAGATTAGCAGCAGCGGCTGCGGCGGCGGCTGGTGCGACCAGCGAGCTGAGCTACCTCGCCGCCCTCCACCCTGCCTACCGCCCCGTGCCATACGACCATCCATTGTACGGGGCTAATACCTTAAGAGGTAGGTACAAAAGAGTTACTTGCTTATTATGCAGGTAGATACTTGTTTAATATGTCTGTATACCTGTTACCTATACATTTCTAGGATAATCTTAAGACTCTGTCTTAATACAACTATAAGAAAGTATATTTAATTATTTATTTTTGTTTGAGCACAATTATAATTTAGAAACATTATATTGTTTAGAGTTGAATACCGATGTATGTTCTTAGTATGTTACATACATACTTTATCTTTACAAATCGTTATACATGAATCTACCGGTATATTATCATTTAGTGTAAACATGTGTAATTATTTGTAAAAAGTATTCAAAATATACAGTTTTGAAGTCCAATCTACCCACGCTTAACTCTTTAAATGCCATAAGGACCGTACAAAAACCCGGCAAAAGCCACATCCGTACACTATCGGCGCAATTTATCTATACACCGAGGTGTTAATTAGGATTTGAACTCACGACTGCTACCATTTATTTCCTAACAAAATTTAAAGTAAAAACGACTGTAATACTTGAAAATAAAGTTAAAAATACATTTTTAACAAACAATGTCTGATACAGTAAATGTTATAAGAGGAAACTGCTAGAGTTACGGGTTAAAATTGGCATGCATTTTAGTAACGAATGACTGTGTTTTGACCTTGCAATTAAGATATTTTGAAGATTAAGTTTAAAAGTTTTAAGCGCTCTATTTTAATACATTTCAATTTCATTCATTTATCATTGAATATAGGTACCTATTTTAACAGATACAGAATATTAATATATACAGAATAGATTAATAGATGTTCGTGGATTCAATTCCTACTCGGAACAAGCTTTTATAGGATTATTTCCGAAAATCTGAAAAATAAGAACGCTCAAAACACAACAGATGCTTAAAAACAAGAAACATTTTTCGAATATGACTTGTGGTAACTAATTTATTTATATACTTTACTTCTACTATTTTACTGTTTATATATTTTATAACTATATAAATTATTTAAAAACACAACACAAAATTTGGCAAGCTGTTTTCATAAATCTAGGCTTTATAGCTTTTAAGCTATAGCTTTATCCTTATAATATATTAAGTTAGTTTGTCTGTGTTCCTTACACATGCCCGTATATAATAATTATATAATATTTTGTAGTTTACACGTTATGTTCACCCTGAGCGCGTATTATTGGTTTGTTCTGCATTTTTAATGCTTTTCTAAGAAATAAGAAATAGATTGACTCGCAATGTACAGTATATAAGTAGTTATTTCTAAATGCGTCCAACAAATGTTTTGTATTAGGGTGAAAAGTTGAGAAAGAAGCTACTCATATATAGTAGGTGGGTGATATATTTTTATTTCTAGTGTATAGTGGAAGTGTATAACTGAACGCAGTATAGGGTTAGAATCATTGTAGCTTTTTCTTTGTAGACTGTGACTCAATGTACCTAATTAGGCGGAAAACAATATGTTTGATAAGACAAATATTCTGCTACTGATGTGAAAGCAAGTTTATTTGTTTTTTTGATGTGTCATTTTTAAATGCAATAAAAACTTATATTTCCTATTTATTAACACTCTCTACAAAAATAAAACTTATAAGTAATGTCAATGATTCAATCGCAACTCTATTTTATACGTATGTATAATTTGTATAATTTATTTGGTCTTCAATGATATATCCATGTAAATGAAAACCATAACAACCAGCCTCCTTCAAATAAAGTTTCAAAAGAAAATTGACATTTAACCCTTATAATGACCTTATATGGGTATAGACTCACACGCAACGCTTGGGTAGTTCAGAGGCGGATTTCTTTCTGTTGGTTTTCTTATAGGGCATTCCGTCCAATGGGCAAGAAACCTGACTTACTGATTAAAATAATCGTCCATGTGAGCTGTAAACTGTAAGCTATGTGTAAACAATACACTGTAGCATATCTTATGCATTAGTGCAATATATTTATGAAAGTAATAATAAAATGCTTAGAATAACATTAAATAATTAATATTTGATGTTATTCTATAGCTATATTACTTAAAACCATCGTGAAGCAGTGGGACACCGTCTGATTGTAACCGAAATTGGTTTTAGATTCGAATCCCACCATGGGAAAAGAAATTATTCTTCAAAAATCTTGAAGTTCAAGTAACGAATTTAATTGATAAAAGAAAAAAATATTTACTTTAATTCTAACAGTTTACCGAAATACCAAAGTGTACTTATCGTATTTAATTAAACTGTAATGTTGATTCCAGTCATATCTTTAACTTATATAAAAAAGTAGAAGGCGGCTTACAATGAAGTCATTAAGACGGGGTATTTGAAGCGAAATGTGCAGCTGCTGAAATTCTTGACGTGTTTTAGATGAAGTTATTTAGTTATTTTTGAAAATGTCGCAACTCTAAGGTTATAAAAAAATAATGTACTATTTAAAGAGTCAAAATACAACACATAAAGCTTAAGATTTTAATGTTGTTCATTAGTGACATGTCACTCAGTATTATAATTTTCGGATATGAGAGCAATGGTCTTAATACCTTCACATTTTCTTCCTCATAACAGGGCAGGTAGGGAGAACCTAGTGTCAAGACACTCCGTTCTTAACTTTCCGCCAGAATCCGAGACATTGCATATTGACTGGCGAAACTAAATAACTAAACTAACTAATTATCTAAATATTAACAAAATACTTCTTTATTTATGCAATATCACATATATATACATAGATGTATTAGTGTATAATAAAAAGTAATTGAAACAAGTAAATTAAAATATATATTTATAAGTTAATATGTGTATAAAAAGATAAATATGCAATTCTCATATATATTACAGTACATAAATGTGAACTTACAACTAAATTGGCTAGAACACAAGACTATACTAAAGGCTTTGTGTATTTAAAAAACTTGTAAAAACCGACACCAATTGTACAAAAAAAAAATAAAATTTCAATTCATAATTACCATATTCGGCGAAATAAATTAATTCAAGTTGCATAAACCCATCCAAAATGAAAAAAGGCACCTAATTGAGCGTTATCTAAAGACTTGTAAGGGGACCTCGGCAGCCGTAGTAATCCGACACAGACTGCAATTTTTCCTTTTAACCGTAAACAGTTTCGTTCTGATGCAGAAACTTGGCCGTGAAGTTTTAAGTTACTTTCGTGTTAAGAAATTTTGTTTTTCCATTACTTCCTTTTATTGATTTTTGGCAAACTGCATAAGTAATATAAACCTACCTACATACTTACCTACCTATATATACCTACCTACATATACCTTCCTTCTGTATCCCGGGTAACAGGGTAATTAAATTAGAGAGAACCTAGTGTCATGAGCCTCCGTTCTGCACTCTCATAGACTCTTTATGACAAACAGTAAAAGAATAGAAACAAAACAAATAGACTGACAAAAAATTAATTTCACGTTTCATTTAATTATGATATGGAATTGAAAAGATTAGTAACTATTCTATTCCCTAAATCTATATCGCCGTCAGTAACAGGTATTTTAACAGTGGCGAATGGTTAATACTTAGATAACCGATACTGATATATTATAATGGTGTCATTTTGCCCAAAAAACTTTGTCTACAGACTAGATTAAGTTTTAAATTAACAATATGAGGGTATTCAAAAAATTATTTGCTACTGAGTCAGTAGCAATTTTCTTATAGATATCTCATTAAGAATTATTGTCCGTATCGTTAATTTTCACAGTCAATTAAAATCTTAACAGAAGCCATATTATTTAAATTATTATAAATATAGAGTAAAACAAAATAATTCACAAACTTGATATTTTAAAGTTAGGCGTCCAGTTCTAAGAAATTTTTAATATTATATGCTTATGAAATATGAATACCAGGAGATTTTTCGCAACAAGTGACAAGCCTTAACCGAAGGGAAACTTAATAACTTACTTAAAAATGCACCAAAAATTGGAAGCTGAGTCGTCCAACCGGCTCCGTAACCCAATATTACCTTACCGAACCCTCCGACACATATAAATTGTATTTTTATTCAAATTCAGCCTACGTGTCGCGATAAAGTCCTTTTAAAACAAATAACTATTCATACTTTGTAGTATAACAATGTAAGTAGTACTTTAATTATTAGGAATAGAGTTGAAATCACATAGGACTATAGTATAGCTTTGCAGGACATTTTAAGAAAGACCAAAAATAAGTGAAGTTTAAAGCTACCGGTAATAAAGACGTTGAAGACATTTCATACATTATATGCTGAATAAAACAACGGAATTGCAATAAATATGTAGAATACATAGATAAATAAAAAATCAAGAACAGGTATACAGTATCGTTATTTTACATGTATTTGTAATTATTATATTCATTCGATTAATGAAAGTTTGTTAAAACTTTCTGTTGACCTTGAAATTGAAACTGAAAGACCCCGTTTCCAGGTAATCATATTGAAAGCTAAAAAATCTTATCATAATCAAGTTGATTACTATCAAACATATAAAAAGTTATTCTTATTCGCAATCAAGTCCAGTGGTGCCGATTCGTAATAATTTCAAAGTCATAAACTGTTTATGCCGCTAGTGTGAGATTATAAAATCGTTAAGCGCTGCTCTCGTAAAATTTGATATAGCGAAAAATTATTATTTGTATAAACGAAGTCGATATTTGAGTATTCAACCTTCTATAATCGTAAATTAAGGCCCAACTCTGAATTAACCGAGCGTATAAACTGTGAACGTAAGATTGAGAGTTCATGTTACTCCCAAATTAAAATAAAACAAAAACCTTAGAAGCCGTGAAAAGAGAAATAATGATAGCAGATGTCAAACGAACGGACAAGTTATCATTATTGATAGATTCCAAAATGTCCCCACAATCTAATGTAGCGTAGTTAAATGGGGTAATTGTAATTACAGGTTTTAATGATACACGAGGTTGGTCATGTTGCGGTTTCCACGACTTTAAATACCCAAGTGGCATCTGACACTTCTCAATTTTTAATTTCCTTTGTCAAAGGTATGTCCTGAGCCCTAATCTTTCTCAAAATAAAACAAGAGGGAAACCGGAACGAGTTTTAGAGAGAGACGCACACACTGCGCCCGCGCATGACAAGTGACCGGATTAATGCATTTTAAACGTCTAAGGCTTAATTTTGATCGCGGGTCCTTTAATTGAATGACTTTTTATGCCGTTTCACCGAAATGGACTCTGGAACCTCTTCTCGGGTACAAGAAATCGCTTGTTTTGAATTCTTACGCTTTTTAATCCCTTCGAATGTATAATTTATTTGTAAGTTATTAACGTGGTGGAATTCGAAATGTTAGTTCTTTTAAAATGCTTAATAACTGTTGACCAAAAAGTATTATTACAAAAGGGGTTTAGCAAATTGGACTTTTATTTAGATATAAGTAACTTACCTATATTATTATTTGTTTCATTCATATTTCTACAAATCAATTATTGTATTTCAATATCATATATATATATATATATAAAAAAATAAAAATAAAAACATCTTAACAAAAGGCTTTTTATATTTACTACCTCAATAACAGCAATTTATTCATATACTATTTATCTTATTGAAATTTGTTGAAAGCTTGATCTATTTATCGGGCTATCCTGTTTCTTTTTTTTCTACTGAGCTGAGAGCATCAACACCGAGCCGAAAGCTTCTGTGATTGACCGGCAATCCATAACCGATAGCCTGTTGCGCATGACCAAGTGAAACAATTTAATAAATATTTCCTATTAGAAAGCGATCATTTCTTTGTCATTTATCGCGCTAGCATTAACATTATTCAAGTTATCGGTCTTGTTTTTGTTTGTCGGTTTTCATATCTGTTGTTGTGCGTGGTTTATAAAGTGTATTTTATGTATTAGTTTTCATGAAATCAAATGTTTTCACGATTTCCCGCATTGCGTGAATTGGTAAATGGCCCGATGATACTGGTGTCAGTAGCACGCTCCTTCGAAGGATTTTTTTTTGCGTGTCAGGCTATGCCCATCTACTATTAGCTAACTATTTAATTGTTTGCCAGTTGTACACCACAAAAGTAAGCAAAATGAAAACGAAAAAACACAATACTACAATTACAAATGTGAATTACAAAAGGCGGTCTTATCTATATAAATCTTCTGCTATTGACTGTGAACGCATAGTTGAAACTACTGGGTGTAGAAATGAAATTGAAATTCCGCTGAAAAGTCGGTCCCTTAAGTAGTGTAGGGAAGTAATAAGATAGGATTTCTCAAAATACTACGAGAACAAGGAAGCACGCGATATCGCGTTTTGTAGTCCATGCCAACAGACTTGTGGGCTTTATGAGTAAGTTACTCATTAGTATTTAACCCCGTAAAGATGAAACGATAATTGATTGAAACATTTATTTAAAACTTATCTGTTTTTCCGAAAATCATAGTAACCAGAGTATTTATTGTCTAGACGCATTATTCACGTTCGGTCGAGATCGAGGACATTGTGTAATTGATTGGCGGAACTTAACACCGCGGTTTTGTTTTGGAGAAATGAAAATACTTTTTATATATACGTTGTCCCACTGCGCCACGAAGGTCTTATCTGTCCATTACAATTTTTTTTTATTAATTCAAAACTATATTTGTATTTAAACGTCGCCATATTTCTTAATTAATGTCACTGACTTAAGTAATTAAGTATTCAATTATAAATTTTGTCGATGCGTATAATAGATAGTCGAATAATAGCTATGAATGTTTGAAATTATAGTGAACAATTTCTTTGAGAAACCTGTTCGATCATGTCCGATGAAAAAACCCCGTCAGCACAATTGATCCGGCCGGTATCGAGATTGAGACATCTCTGAAACGAGTTTCATCTTATTGATGTCCAGGTGGTGTTTGATGTAAGAGTTAGCGATTTTGCTTCAAATTATAATTTTGTATATTATTTTTATTAGTATACTTAATTATATAGAATTATATATTTTATAATTCATTTTACTTAATAAGAATAAGTAACGTACGGAAATATGGTATGGTTTTAGGAAATATCATAAGTAAAGTATTGTTATATGAAATGATACGTTAAATAATGGTAAATTAATTTTCTAATATTTATTTAGGTAATTGGATTTTTCCAAGCAACAAAAGATGCTGTTCTTCTGTTCCTGTAACACTATATTGTACATTAGAAATAGATGGCACAATTTCTAAAAAAAATCAGATTCACGTAGTAGCAGTTACTCACAGGACGACACAATAATTATATAAAATACATAATGTTTTTTATATATATGTATATAATTTTTTGTCGATAATCTTATGCCTTGCACCACATCGATACGCCCACGACACACGCACATAATTGTTCTTAGAAACATTGATTCCAGTTTTTTTGGATCCCACTTCGATAGAAAACATAATTACTTCATGCGTTAGACGCACCAGGATCTAATCCTGATGCATTAGACGTTCTGCCTTAAGGCTATTTGCTCACTATTTTATATGAATAGCGCCATTAAAAGGTTATTTACATTTTAAATAAAATATTGTATAAATACGTTGTAAATAAAATAAATGAAATTAAGGTAAAATGCATTTCAACTAAGGTTTAAGTTTATATACCTATAGTATATACTGCTAATATTATAAAAGTTTATTTTATTTAAAAAATATATAAGAACTTACGTATTTTTACACGTTTATTTGTATTTTTTATAATTTAGAAATATTTCTTTATAAATTGAAAACAAAAAGACTATCTAAAAATAGTAAAAAAGAATACTGCTATCTGATAATGGTGCAATGACTTTAAGACTACAACACGCTGATTGGACAGCAGGTGGTTATTAATAACCTATAAAATAATATCAGTAATAGTTAATTTCATATAGGTATGTCTCTACAAATTTCCTTCATACATTTGCCTTCATCTTAGGTAAAATGTACTTAATCAATACCGATTGTTGTGCGTTTGAATCGTAATATTTGTTGATTTGACAGCTTATTTTGGTTATGTCATCCTCCACATAGTGATCCTCCATATATCATTAGTTTTAATTCTCCACTAGAAGTAATACGTCAATAATTTTAATTTAGGGTAGCCAGAGAGAAACAAGTCTATACTAGTCTATACCCTCCGTTCTCAGTTTTTCCTATTTTCTAATTCGAGACATTGCGCATAAAGTGGCGGAACTCAACGTCGTGCCTAGTTTTACCAGGGCGGGAAATTGAAAATTATTTGAATGTAATAATTTCCACAGACGCTGTGCCATTGCGTCATTTACATTTTATATATTATTTTATTTTTCATATAATATGTTACTTGATAATCATCTAAATATATTTTAACATTTTTTAAAGTGTTATTCACACACTTATGAAATTGAAGAAGAAAATTCCATCCAAATATTGTTATTTTCTCTTTTCTTATTTAAGTAATTTAATGTTAGGCTGTTCTAAGCTATAAGGTATGTGTAAATTGATACAAACATTCTATTCATGATAATTGTGTGTGAAAATCAATTACCACGGTGTCTATTAAGACGTAGTTAAGAATGACTTTGTGATGTTGTAGACTTGTAATCACTATACATCGACCGTCGACTATTTTTAATGCCACCTTTTTGTTCCTTGATTGGATGATATATTCTCAAATTATTTAGAAGTATTTATATATATTTATAAAGGGTTAGTGGTTTTCAGTTTTTTTTTGCGGCCATCGAAGCGTAATGTTACAATATTTGACTGTATCGCGATGGTTGTGGGTTCGATTCCTTCTCAATATTTAAATTATTTTCAAGTCTCCGCTCTGGTGATCACCAGCGCCTATAACACTCAACACATAATGTCTCGAATTCGGGCAAAAAATGGACAGAGTGTCTTGACACTAGGTTCTCGATGCGTACCCTGCTATGGGAAAAAGGTGTAGATGTTATGTCATTTAGTAAATACATACTCTCCTCATAATTAATATTTTTATATGTATGTAGGTTTGATCAGTGAAACTTAAAAGCCGTTTTGCCACTAATATTTTGTCAATGAAGTATATATAAAAAAGACTAACTACATGAAGAAAGTCTTCACATCAATATTTATACTTGTAAAATATATTTAAATTAATAACATATTATATATAACCTATTTTAAGACTCATATCCTTTTAAAACAATGTTCATTTACAATATGTTAATAATTACTTTGGTAACACCTTTAAAGATTTTGTTTGAAACATTGTTTAAATTTTCATATTCTATTCCCGTAGTTTCAATTGTCCCTTTTTTTGATCTCCTTTTGTTTGTTTTCGGTTTCTGTATAAATTTCAGAAAATTCTCTCATACTGTTCGCCTACACTACATGAAGGGGACATGCCAAATGTCAGTCTTCTACTTCCAGTAGTTTTGACTGTATACTGTCTGACAGTCACTAAGTGAGTTTTATATATTATATCTATTATTATTAGCAGATTATTGACTGATTCAGATTATTGAATTCAATATCTTTATCTAAATGAATTGAGATAATTATCTTTCTACAGTCTTTTTTTGTGTTTAATGATTGATTCTATTTTTCACGACATTCACCACTAGTTTGATATACATATTGATAATGACATATTCGTAAATGAATGATTTTATATATTTTCTATTCTTAACAACTACTGATACGACTTAAAATATGAATAGATTTCTAACATATACATTTATTTTTAGCTATTTATTATTTTGCATCCTCTTCTATTAGTTATCTTTATTTTTAGTTTCACCCATCTCTTTATGTAGCAGGGTGAACAGTGAGTAAAATGCAGTGGCGCAGTGGACCAGCGTCTGGCTATAAACGCGATTAGTTGTGGATTCAATCCCAATCGGGAGAATGGTTATTATTAAAATGTTTTGACTACCCACCCCGCTCTGGTACCTAAGACAAAGCGCGGCGTAGAGTTCCGCCACTCGTGGGAAACGGAGTGTCTTGACACTAGGGTCTCTGACTATGACCCTGACCTGACTGACTCTGATATGAGAGAAAAAGCGTGAAAGCAAAAATATAAACAGAGACAACTAGTGTAAATACTGTAGGCATGCATACTTTAGGGCTTAACTTAAAAAAGTATTATCTATTATTTCAATGTTTCTCTTTTCCTTGTAACGCTTAAACTAAAAATGCGCTAACATTTTTGAAAATTTTACCAAACCTTACTTGATTTAATTGTCTGATCAGATTTAGAATTTATTTTAAGTTATTTTGGATTCTACAAATATAGTTCGCATTAAAATTAAAGTTATATCAAAAAGGGCTAAATCTAAATCACTAGCGTGGAATAAAGCATGCGTGCCTTAATATCAAACTGCGTGCCAAATTATAAACTCCAGTAGCAGTTGTAAATCGTTTTGTTACATTCTTTTATAAGATGATCTGTACGTCAAATTTAGATACAATTAAATTTACTTATATATATATATATATATATATATATATATATATATATATATTAATATGTGAAGAAAGAATTTTACACTCTTTTAATAAAAAATACGGTCGGAGTTTGTAATTTGACACAGTTAAAATTTATATGGAAAAAGAGTGGAATAACTAATATTTTTTATAATAATGTAAACATAAATTCGTAACATGCACGTTATTATGCCAGTGCGTATTTTAACGCGTCAACGAGACTAGTAACTATAATTTTATCACATTATTTTATTCATTATAAATTAGATTCTACAAAAGCTCTTGCCTTTCCAAGAAAGCTCATTATCAAGTTAACACGTGTTTTTGTCGAAATGCGAATTCCCACATGTGGTGTCGATGTGTTTTGGTTTCAATATTGTCTTAAAGAAAAAAAAACGCCCAAAACGTCGCCAACTCAAATTACTATTGACTTATTGTCTTTGTTTTTAAATGTTACTTAAAAAACAAAGACAGACAAACAGATGTAAGGCAAAGTTTAAATCTACTTAAATTATTAGTAGATTTAATCTAGTGTAATAACACTTCATTCTCCGATTGCTGGAAGTCAACGCCGCGCTTTGTTAATACAAATTATTTTTATTTCTCCGTTCTGGTAATCTAGAACGGGGAAATGAAAATAATTTGAAATACATATACAATCCTCCGAGTGGGGATCGAAGCCACCGTCGCGTACACTGTACCCGATGGCCTCAATTTGCTTTCTAAGCTTAAATAATAATGTAACACTCATTTTATATTTATAATATTATAGATACTTAAAGTATTATTTCTGACTAACATTCCAAAGACAACGGCGTAAAATCTGAAATAAGACGTGTCACGGCCATTAATTGTACAGAAATGAACACTTGCTGACGCGTAGTCAGATTTATAAGTGTGCCATCTTGAGATTTATGAAGAGTGCGACGACAAATATAGTTGATATATTGTAGATGGTTTTGAACTTATCATTTAAATATATTAAAGGTATAGATATGAAATAATTTAATATGAAAAATTTAAATAAATAATAATGCATTAAAAATTTTATACGTTTTCTAAATATGTCTTTTTTCAAATAGTGATGGTTTCTGGATTTTAATGGTTTTAAGTTTTCTATAGGTATATTATATGGGTAAATAAGCGAGAAGTATGGAGAGGCGTCTGTTGAGCTAAGAAATAATTATTACTATCAATATGTATTTTTTGTTTATCAGACTATTGTGACTCCATCCACTAAGAAAGCTTTATTTAGTAGAGATTTAGCCTTGGTTAATTTAATTGAAGGTAATATGATTATGATATTAACTAAATAATATGAACTTGATAAAGTGTTGAGAGAATAGTCTATCGTACAAAAATACTCGTTTTAGGACACGTTTCTCTGACACCCATAAGGGCGAGCTTCTTACGTATGATAATTATGTAGTTGTAAATCTCCACACTCAGGACACGTAGTTAACACCCTAAGGGTTCGAAAACAAACCAATACTATTCAAAAGGATAATTAAACCACAGCCTTTAATTAGTTGCCGGAAGAACATGTGGCCGCAGCTTGCCGGCATTCGATATCTTCCGATAATTGCCACCCTTCATGTTTTTTTTATGAGATATCTAATAGAACTGTCTAGGGTAGTTCCAAATATTTAAGCTTGTTATCTTCTTGTCGATTTGTGGGGATTGAGCAGTTTCTTTTTGATCTGCTTAGGTTGTCATTTTTTTTCTGATTTCTCAACATTTTTCGCCATTTGCAGAATAAATAAAGATATCTTAGAGATATGTATATCAAACAGTTTTTTCTTAATTTTTTTATAGCTTTTTCGATTCTGGATTAAGGTGAAGATGATGTCGAAAACGGTTAGTTTATGAAATTGGCGACGCGTCAAGTTTTAAAAAGTTATAAGGCACCATAAAGTGTTTTTTATATTAATCAGTAAATTAAAAAAAAATTGTATCAAAAAAAGGATTAAAGAAATTGCAATGAAAAATTATAGCATTAAAATAATAGCTATAATATGGGATTCAAGTTTTCTAGTTGTTTATATGTTTTTGAAAAACTAATTTGTATTACAACTTTATTAAGTTACTATACAGGTACATGAATATTAAACATGCTAAAGCTAAGCTTAAATGCCTAAGCGGTGTCTAAAGACAAAGGAGTTTTTGTGGCTACTGTAAAGTTCTTGTTAATTATATGCGACTCAGCTATTTTCCATTCCTGTCTAATATCATTTCACGAATATGGCTAATCGTCTAGTCTATAAGTGTACATTTATTATTTAATTTTTCATTTTAATTTATATCAGGTATCACTAAGGTGTTTAATAACGCTTATCATTTTTGCTTTTCATATATTATTAATTTATGTTAAATTTGAATTTAATATTTCTAGTTTCGTAAATTATAGTGTATTTTAATAGAAATGTTGACCTCATATTTTTCTTATCATATATTTATTCTTAGTGACGTCTAAATAAGACCGTTAAGAAGAAAGAAATTCTTACAAAGCATTCTGTCCAACGAAGATTATAACAAAGGTTTTTTTTGTCGAGCTTGTAGATGCGCAGTAATCAGCCGAGTTATGTACTCAGCTGATTCGAGCGTTAGAGAGATGCGAGTTGAAATCCCGTTTATTATTATTTTTTTATATTTTGTTTAAAGGAAGGGATATAGAATTTTTATTCTGTATTTCAATAAATATCACTCACACCACATACAATAATTATACATAGAAATAACATAGGCTAATATAACGCAGGGGTTTACCTTGCTCACGTCAAACTCCATTTGGTTAGTGTGAATAGCTGTCCTCGTTTAAGACCTTAATAATATTTATGTCAAAATGTATTAAAAATGCGTTCATCCATTAAAGCGGAAAATCTGATATACAAAGGTATTTGTATATATATATATATACAAAAATACCTTTTCGCTAATTATTGTCGCTATGCAAGTAGCTAGTTTGATAATGTATTCTGTAATAACTTTATAAGTATAGTTGATTATGGAATACACTATTCAGCTATTTTAGTTAGATGGTCCTAAAAATATCTTATTTCAAATTTCTACTTAAAAAGCTTTTTAATATTAAATATTTCCGTGAATAAAGAAAAAAATATATATTTTTTGTAAATCAACCAACAAAAGATTTTTAATATGTAAACTTTATTTTACAAACATCTTCATTGTTATTATAAATTTTTATGAATATGTTGAAATATAAAATTAAATACCTTATTCTATTTTATTAAAAAGCTATATTTTACACAATTAACTTAGCGCATCTGACAGCATTGCGCCTGCGCACCAAAAAACAACAACGACGGCGTGGCATCAACCCCGTTCAAAATTTAATATTTTTCGTCAAATTCTAAGAACCTGTGTTATATCGCACTACCTGCCTTGATTATGGTATAAAAACCTCGTTAAGGATTTTTTGCGGACGGACCACTAATCGTTTTATGACAACTGATGTTTTAATGAGAAAATTGCTTTTACGCTTAAACGTACACCGCATATCGCCATTTTATAAAGCCTTATGTGAATTAATATTACAACATTACTTAATATTGAGGTATATTATTGTTTATATTATATTAAAATGACTTTCAAAAGTTAGGTAAGTCGTTGAGTACGGAGAAGACAAAAATAAAATCAGATACTAACTTTAACTTATAAAAACTTTGTCAGTTATACCTGAAGTTATAATATTTGTTTTTTAAATTACTTCATCAGGCTTCAATTGATGTAAAAATACTTTACGTAAATCTTTTTAAAAGTAAACTAAATCAAAATTAGTTGAAATAAATTAACTTTTAATATGTATATGACCCAAGGCTGTACAGTGGAATCAATAAGCATGTAATCTTTTATCGATCTGGGAATATTACAAATATCCATGACATTACAAATTTAAATCGAAACACCTTTATATTGCCGCCTTTTGAAAAACAACTAATCTTATAATTTAGTGTTTGTCTCATTAGTATATTTTATCTCGCTCGCTAGGCATGCCGTCTAAAGCCGCCGCCTGGCAATCTTATTGACATTCATATTTAACGCCACACATGACCTAAAACCCACACTCGATGTCGTCAATCCCAAGTAATTTTACGCCCAATCGAGAGCGATAAAAATTAATACATCACACGGACACCGACTCGCCGATAGTTCATTATGTGCGCTCAAAAAGCGACCCAGTCGGTCGGACAGAACGTGTGACATACAATATTTTAACAAAATATATATAGAGTCAGTTTTTGGATATCGTTTTTTCGCGTAGACCAATGTCAATGTGACCAATGCGGCCGACGGTGGAATTCGAAACGTACGAATCGACAGTCTAGTGATGGTAGCTTTTTATCGGGCGAAATATCGATGATTCTGGCGGTTCTCACAGAAATCTTCTTAGATGAAGACATAAAAATTTTGGTAGTCAGGCGGTGCGTCAAACGGACCACATGCAATATTTCGGGAGGTTTTCGGAATCGCTTGTCTTCTTATTGGTTTGGGTGTCCGCCAAATTGGTGGTCCCTCGCGCCTTTTGCACCAACCTATTATTTTAGTCCAAATCGACCGCCTCGGCTCGAACGAGCGTGATCAACAAATCAAGACGTCTCGTTCTTTTTGTGCTTCAAAAACGTGTTTGTTTTTGAAGGTATAAGGCATGTAATTATAATGGACTCTCGCGAGCAATCGCGCTTGTGATGAAGCATTGAGTTGATTAAATTTGATTAATAACTAAATAATCACGGTTAAGTAATAGATTGTTTTTGCTCAACGCTATAATTATCAGGCATAAAATATGCGAGGTTGTCGGTACGTTAGTTTTTTGCCATCAGTTTTTGCAAAAAGGATTTAACTTGCAAGCAAAAAATACGTCAAATAAGTTGTTTAAACTTGAATAAATATATACCTGTTAAATATTTTTGCGAAACCAACACGAACCGACCACAGGAGTGAAGTCAAATAAAAATATTTGCCTTCGTGTTTTAATAAAATTGTCATTTTATTTTATAACGTAATAAGTACGGTAAAAATTTTATATCAAATAAAACCTTTGAAATGTTTAAATTTGCTTTGAATTTTTATGTCGCCTTAAATGAGTCATAAAATTCTTACAATCGGGGAAATATCGAGAAGGGTATCGACGTGTAGCGTTTCCAATTAGCGTGGAAATACTTGGGATGTTCCTAATTTAGCAGGCATTATGGTATCTTGCGAAGAGCTCGTAAATGTCTAGCGGTTGGTTATTAATCACGGCGAGTTTAATAAGTGAAGTATATGCAAAGCATGTTGACATCTCAATCTTAAGATACCTTATTAGTGCAATATTTTTATCATACAGTCAAGAGAGTATTTGTCACAAAATTGTCTAAATTTTATTTAATAAAATACAAATACTCTCTTTTTAAGATCATCGATAGGGAAACATAGAGCGGCTTTATATATATGGGATATCTCTAAATCTAAGAAAGCGGAGAACAAGATGCCTTTACACCGAAGGCTGAAAAGGCGTGAAGCCACTTTTGTACTATAAATATTTAGAAATATATTTGTATGTTATAAAAGTTCACGAATATATCTATGTAGGTATGCAATACAATACTCATCACAACCAGACACTTGTCCGATCAGTAAATTGTCTAGATTAGTGACTGCGTCTCTATCAATAATATCGAATTGCAGTTTCATTTGTATCGTAAACGGTCCATAAATTATTAACAGTCTGTGAATTCTATTTGACTAGATTGTTTATGGCATATCTAATAAAGCTATCGATTTAGAAGTAAGTTGGAAACGTTTGAACTTCTGACCGCGATCAAAATTTTATACATTATTGTTTATTTTTATATTATTAACTTGGATTTTTTTGGTTCTTTTTTATCGTTTTTTTACTATACAAGTATCAGAGCGAAGAAATTACTAAAAATATACAATCAGTTCTCCGAGTGGGGATCGACCCAGAACTATCGCGTATACAGTCAGACGCTATCCCACTGTGCCACGATGGCCTCGAAAATAAATTAAAAAACAAAACTTTTGAGTATAAATACAAAATATCAGACCAATTAAAGTAATGGCTGAATTCTCAATTGAAAAAGAGACGTGTATAATGATACTTGACTTTAGGAACGTATTTTTGTAAATTTGCACAATATACATTTGGTGTTATATTCTACCACGACGCTTTTTATAAATTAATTTATTAATATTATTGTTATCTGATCAATTGAGGATACGTTTTATTATAGTATCTCTCAAACTAGAGAAGGCTGTCAGATCTACATATTTTGCCATATGCCTGTAAATATAAATTAAATATTTTGTTTATTTTTAGGCTTAGAATATTTAAGTGCAGCTAGAAGTCTTCATCCTGAGCTACACGCAGGAAGTACACTTGCGAGTCAAGAGTTCCAGTTAAGTTTAGAAAGTAAGTAAATTACTTCATCGAAAATATCAGTTTTAAGAAACAATATTTTTCCAAACTCCATTTAATTTTATTATCATTTTATACATATTTTAAATTTAATTTCAGGTTCTCGAATAGCTTCCCCAAATCGCCTTAGGTTATCTGGCGGGGCAATAGGTGCCTCGGCTAATAGAAAACGGGCGGTCTCCTGGAGTCCTTATTCTGCTGAGTCTTTGGACTTAGCTGCTGTAATCAGAGCATCACCTGCAAGTTTGGCAGTGAGAGCTCCATCTGCAGCATCCACTGGCAGTTATGGACATCTTAGCGCTGGTGAGTAATTTTCAAGGCAAAATTAAGATCAAACATCCTGGAACATATTATAACTACTCGATTGAAAGCATGCAATAATGACAAATTTTGTTAAAAATAACTAAAAGGAACACGTTTTAAGTCATTTTTCCGTTATCCTGTGAAAATATTGTATTAGTATTAGATCTGGATACGTGTACAAATTTTGAAGCAAATTAAACGTGCGTCTAAATAACGGTACATATTATTCTTACATAGATGGATTGATATAAAGTGTATCCTTATTCATCTTTATACAACTTTCGTAACCTCACGGTATACGAAAAGACTTGGTGCTGCATCAATTAGTCTTTCATTGTTCCCGATAATGTAAAGAATAATCGAAGAGCCCAATACCGCTATAAGTATTTTAAAATTGAGTATATTACGTTCAATGTTCACGATTATATAATTATACTTCCTAATTTTACTAGTTCCTACTGCTTGTAAACCTTTTCAAAGATTTAACGTTTATTCCAGGTGCAATATCTCCGGCATTGTCGCTATCTCACGCTTCACTCGCTCAACAACTGTTGGCTCGTGGTGGTAGCGGGGTCCTTACCGGGGGAGTGCTATTGGACCCGGCACACCAGCAGGCAGCAGCGGCTGCGGCGCACCACGCTGCGCATGCGCATCTTGTTGCTGGTATTCATAGGTAGGATCTATTTTTTGTATTGATTTGTCGTTAAGTAGATTTGTGTATCATGTTTAGTGATAACACAGTGACAAATCTGGCCATTTTCTACTTTTCATAAATTTCAAAGATATTGGAATCCAAGACAAAGACAAAGGAATCCAAGATCGCGATTTGTCTAAACAAACAGAAAAAAATTAAACAGTTTAAATATAAAAAAATCTTGAGATGGAAGTTTATTCTTGTGAATATGAGATAATTGTTTATATCATATAAAATAAAACGTATTATTGATGAATGATATAGTTAACGCGTTTGCTTCGGTGGGTAATATTCATTTATTAAAATTAAAATATCTTTCAGATCTCATATATCATCACCAACGCAGCTGTTGATAGGTGCACCAGTGGATGTAAGACCTGGACTTGGTTTAGATGGAACACCTCCTCAGCATATGCAGCAACCACCACAGCAACCTGAAATCACTAGTATCATGGAAGCTGATAGGTAAATATAAATATTAAAAAATAAAATTATATAAAAGATTATTCGCAAAAGATACATTAAAAGTACTAGTAGCATAAAATACACATTGCATTGTCAAGTAGTACGCCACTTTATACAAAAGTTTATGTCAAACACATATCAAAATGTCAACACGTGTGTGTAATATTTTATTTTAATTATTAACATATATTTCAAATGCATTTTTATGGAATATTGATTCTCCGTACTCCTTCTCCTCATAAGTTACTGTGTCGAATTTCCTTTCTTCACTTTTTCGTAAGAAGAGGTAAATAAGTTTTACTTTACAATATATATTGTAATCATAATCTAATTATATCCTTATATATTATTATTAAGTAAACTAAAACCACATTCACAACGGTGAAGCTTTTTTACTGTCTGTAATAAAGTTGTGCTGTGGCCATTGTCTTACCTGTTTGTTCAAGTACCTTCTTTTTTTATTAAATTAAACTATATTTTGCATATATTTTAGATCTGATGTATTTTTTTGCAGTGCATCAAATGTCCTTAATCAAAGAAAGTCTCCACCTGGTCTTATATCGCATAGAGATATGCATAGCAACAAGCCGTTATCAGCCGCCGCAGAGAGTACTGTACACGACGGCTTGGACTCTAAAGACGAACCTGGTGATTTTATCGAAACTAATTGTCATTGGGTAAGTCGCTAACTAATGAAACTTAAATTAACTTGTCAATGAGTGCGTTTTACAAGTATTTTAGTTTTTAAGTTACTTCGTAAACAATACAAAAAGGTATTTTATTAAATAAAATACCTTTTTTGTGTCATATTTTGTGGTACCTACCTACCACCATAGCTTTCATAAATTAATTGACCTCTATATTTTTTATTTAAATATACGCTAGAAAGAAAAAAATATATATTTTTACTTGGATAATTTATATAAGAGACCATTGTGGCGCAGAGTCTAACTGTAAACGCGATTATTTATGGGTTCGATTCTCGTTCAGAGGAATAATTTTTTTTTTTTAATTTAAAAAAGAGGAAAAATATTTCATTTCACCCCTCTGGCACCTAAGACAAAGCGGTTCGCTTAACACGCAAATGTCTCGAATTCGGGCGAAAAGCGGAGAACTAGGTGTCTTGGCACTAGGATCTCTCTGACTTCCCTCTGCGGGAAAAAGCGTGAAGCTCCAAAATAATAATATATAGAAGCAATATTGTCACACAAATCTTGTTAGAAATTTAATTTATTTTGTATAAACATTGCAGGTTGATTGTAAATTAGAATTTCCAACGCAAGACGATTTGGTGAAGCACATTAACACAGATCATATACACGCAAGTAAAAAAGCGTTTGTTTGTCGTTGGGTGGGTTGCTCGAGAGACGAAAAGCCGTTTAAAGCTCAATATATGCTAGTGGTACATATGCGAAGACATACAGGGGAGAAGCCTCATAAATGTACTGTGAGTATTATAAAAAGAAATATAATTCTATATTTTTACTTTTTTTAAACATATTCATATAGTAATATTTATAGAAACGTATAAAAGCTTGACCGCAGCATGACTCGAACCCGCACCTCTTGGAAACTGTCCAAGCGCTCTGACCGCTTGATATCCAGCTCCGTCTACGTTATACGTTTCTTAAAAGGCAATGTCTCGAATTCGGGCGTAAAGTGGAGAACGGCGTGTCTTGACATTAGGTTCACTCTGAGTACCATGTGCGGGAAGAAGCGTGAAGCCGGATTTCTTAATAGATTTGACCTTTCAAACTTGGAGAGCGGTATCAGTTTTTATCATCTAAGAGATACAGAAAAAATTATACCATCGTTGAGCAGTTCATTACCATAATTATTAACATCATCATTAGTTTGACTGAACGCAATTATTGTTGATTCAAATCATAGTTGAAACTAGTAGAAAGTAATATTATTTTCTCACATCCTTAATTTTTCCCGTCTATTTCATCTTATACCTTAGCTCGGTAGAGACTAGCATGAAAAAAAGAGATAATAGTTTCTAAGCCATATGTTATAGATATATTGAAAATTTAATTTTATATTTCAGTTTGAAGGCTGCTGTAAAGCATATTCAAGGTTAGAAAACCTGAAGACTCACTTACGAAGCCATACTGGTGAGAAACCGTATACTTGTGAATACCCTGGATGTGCAAAAGCCTTTTCCAACGCGAGCGATAGAGCTAAGCATCAGAACAGAACGCATAGCAATGAGGTAAAAGACTTAGATATAAATACATTGGGTATCAGAATTTGAATATAATCAAATTATACATGTATAATATTGCTGTCTTAATTAAAAAGTGCACAAATCAACTTATTGTAAATATCGGAAAAACTGCATTTGTTGTTTTTTTTGTTTTTTAAAAAAACCAAATTAAACGCCGGTTTTCGAAAATGTACGAATCTAAATACTTGCATTAATATATTTCATATAAAACCATAGCAATATATATTTAAATTTTTCACTTATATATTAAATAATTAGGATTTTGCCTTCATAAAAAATTAAGGAAAATCATTTTTTTCCTGTACTAATATAAAAATAGTGTTCTTATCCTTTCAGCTTGTGCTATCTTTATTTATTTGTTACTAAAAACACATAAATAATTAAACAGATAGGTCTTCTTTTATTGATGCTGAATATATAAATCTATTTCGTAAAATATGATAGTTGTGTCTTTTTTAATTAAAACGGCAAAATACACTTTAGGCTTGATAAAGCTGTATACTCATATATAATAAATAACGACAAGAATATTTTACAAGAACAATAATTCTTGTCTTATGAATATATCATATAGCATTGGGTCTGTCTGTAAACTCAACAGTCGTGAGTTCGATTCCCACGTGAGGAAAGCCCATATTCATAACATTAGTTAATGTAATTAGGGCAGCACTAAGTTCCACTCATAGACACGAAACGTTCCTACAAGATTCTTCCTGCTATTACATATTGCTTAAGAGATTCTCAAATTAAATTTAAGAAATATTAATTTATAATTTGTTTCTTCTTTCAGAAACCTTATGTTTGTAAAGCCCCAGGTTGCACAAAAAGATATACCGACCCGTCGTCCCTTAGGAAGCATGTCAAAACTGTTCATGGAGCTGAGTTCTACGCTAGTAAGAAACATAAGGGTATGTAGCAACTAAGAAGTTTTAAAATACATTATATACGAGTTCTTTTTGCGTAAAGTTCATATAAATAAAGTCTTTATCTCACGTGTATTTCGTGTGTAAAAAATATATATTTTCTTAAAAAAGTCATAATTTTTTTATTTTAAAATATTAATTGAAAATGTAGTTATTATCCAATAATATTGCATGAATACAATTTTTAATTCTATTATTACTGAAATAAAAACAACAAATATCATCAGGTTGCAGTAGGGGTGATGACTCAGCTGAATCTGGAGGTGGCGGCGCCGGTTCCTCTCCAAGGTCAGAAGAAGGTGGAGTTCCCCTGGGAATCAGAGGCCACACCTCCTCAGCCTCAGTCAAGAGCGAGAGTCCTGCTTCTCCATTACCTCTTGGTCTTCATACTCCTGCACATCAGGTTTGTATTTTATTTTTGCATTTTTTTTATGCTAACAACATATAAATCAATAACTTTTTTGTATTATTATATTAAATTGTGTAAATAATAATAAGTTACCTATGAAACAAAGTTATAATTGTATTTATTTATTATAGACGTAAATAATCTTAATAAAATTAAACAATCTTAAGAATAGTTTAATTATCAGCATAGTAAGGTAGTGAGAGCGTACATAGTGTCAAGACTTTCCGTTCTCCAATATCTACCCGAACTCATCTCCGCATCAGAGCAAAAAAAGATATATATATATATACATTTTAATTATTCTACTTAGCGTCCTCAATCATTGATGCTTACAACTGTAGCCTAGGAGAACTCTCATTTCCCAACTTATTTAGTGGAAATACTCATAATATATTACTTCATGATTTGATATATTTTTTATTTTCATATTATGTCACTATATCATATATATGTCGTTGCTTTCTTTGAACTGAACGTTATTTTATTTTGTATATATTATCACGATTTATTTAATCGTAATTGTTGCTTACAGCTTTCAGCACAGTGTGGTGGTGAATTGGATTTCGGCGGATCAGGTCTTGGCGGTTTCAGTGATGAGAATGGTGCACCCTATTTTAGGCTTGATGGAGAGGTACTAAGAATATTATAAAAAATTGTGGCATATTTAATTATTATTTTACATAAACATTTTTTTGGGTTATTAGCTTATTTAGCATGATATCGATGAATTAAAAGTTGGTAATGTAATATATATTTACAATATACGTTAAATATTATTTGAGAAGGTGTTTAGTTCACATATAAATTATCAATTTTTCTTATTATTCCCAAAAGTTGAGACTTAACTTTTAAATAATAGCGTGATTTACACTGTAATAAATATATGTTTTATATCTTAGGTTGAACAAGAAGTGGTAGGTGAAGTGGGGCAGCTGCCCCTCATGTTACGAGCGATGGTGGCCATCGGGGAGCCTCGGGCGCACCACCACGCGCCGCGCTTCGGGAACAAGATGGGCGTGGGGCGGTTGATGCCGTCCGTGCACGCCGACATCGGCGGTGAGTGAAGCTTGTGTTAAGTGCATAAAAGCCCATAGCCTAAGTCACTCTTTGTTACATTAGCTATCTGTATACTAAAGGCTCGTCAAAATCGGTTCAGCGTAAGGACTGAACCGATTTATACAGATGAAAATTGGATTTTTTTTTATATTGGTATATGTACCGTGTATACATACATATGCATTTAGTAAAAAGCGGTTGCTTAAATATTACAAACAGACACTTCAAATTTATTTATTTGTATAAATTTGACTATATATTTATTTATTATGTATGTAAGAAATATATACATTTTTATTTTATTATAAATATTATATTTGTTATTAAAAAGTACTAAAATTGCGTACAATATAGGTATAGATAGGTATCTATATGTATGATTGTATGACAGTTTCGACATAGAACGTATAATGATCAATCAATTTTTAAGGTACGGAACGAAGAAAACGATGTGTTAAAAATTCATATACGTAAAAAAATCATATATAAAAAAAATATAATAAATATAATAAAAATTAATATCATCAATCATATAATAAAAGTCACTGACAAAATACATATCACTTGGCAAAAATATAATATCACTTGGCAAAATAGTTTTATATTACGTTTTTAATAGTAGCTGCACTGTTTTCATTGTAATTTAAAAGATATTTTGAAAACTCTGCATGGTAATCGTTACCGTCATCGGGGATATAGTGTTTTGTAAAAATATCAACATTGCTCCACTGCGCTACAATTAAAAAAAGTATTTAAAAAGTTTAGGTAATGTAACATCTAAGGGTTTTATTCCGTAATATATCTATGAAATAAAAAAAAAAACCATTTATTAGTAAAGTTCATTGCCCCATAAATTCATTGGCTAGAACGCTTGAGTGTTCTCTAAATGACGTGAGATGCTAAAACATTTTCTAAAAAACTGTTGTTACACTATGTTTTTTTATTTACAGTAATGCCTGGCAGAACGGAGCTAGGAGGTACTAATGTTACAGTAGAATTGAAATCCGGCCATCCCAATACGAGACGGGATTCCGGCATTTCATCTGGAAGCAGCTTATATAGTGCAAGGTAATTTTAAAAAAAAATATTTTATATATTTGTCTTCTCTAGTTACTGAGTGACTGTCGGATAATTCAGTATCTTTAGAGAAGCCCTAAGAAAGTATTTTTTGAAATTTTTACGTTGACAGGTGAAAGAAGACCTTTAATCTTTATTGATTCATGGGAACAAAGTCGCAGACTACAACTCGTTTGTATTATAAAGTGCGAGTAAAAATCTTAATTAATTAATGTCGCTGACCGTAATTGATACATAGCAATCTTTGAGATTAAAAAAATTGCCACTAGACAACAAAGATATTGGCTTTTTTGGTAAGACCCAGTGAGTGAATCTAGTGAAGATGCAGTGGATGTTGCATTTCTTGCAAAGTAGAGGGGATTATTTAGGCTGCCGGGACTAATGCCCGGTAGAAGAGAGCCTAGTGTAGAAAGAAAATCTATATATTATTTTATTTTTTCTAACCCCCGACTCTCTGTAAATACTCCAAGGACACGAACGCATTTTAAGTAAAATCTTAAATATATTGATACAAATGTTAATTTAAAAATGGATATATAACGCCAGTTCCAAACAAATAACAAAGAACATGATTTACCAGTTTTTTCAAATATTCCAGATCTTCCGATATTTCACGCAAAAGCAGTCAAGCATCAGTGATATCTGGCGCAGTAGCCACTACGGGCGTGGTCGTGCCGCGGATGCTCGCGCACGCCACTGTGTACGACCAATTGTCACCTGATAGCAGTCGAAGGTAGATATTGCATCGTACATGCTTGGCAAAGCTCCGCAAGCCTCCACATGCTCCAAGCGCCAATATGCTAATATGTCACAAGCGCTTGCTGCAAGCTTACTTTGATTTGTATTTAAAAACCGACCTGACCTTAATGGCGCGGTTTCGCATCAAGTTCTTACAAGCTCTCCCAATCCAAGCCAAACCCCGCTTATACGCTTATGTATTTCGACGCTTGCTGAGCCTCTGCTTAGCGTATAAATGCACCATTAGTTTATAATATGTTAGAAATTACTGATACAAGTGGCATCGTGGAACAGCGTCTGACTAAATATTTGATTCGATCCCCACTCGGGAATTGATTTTATTTAAATTATTAACATTTCTATATTTTGGTAATACAAGTGCGTCGTTAGGTTCCACTATCACACTCATCATCATAGTCACCTGCACTCATTACACGAGGTCTCGAATTCGGGTAGGAAGTGGAAAACAAAATGTGTTATACGGAAAAAAATATGAAGTTAATAAAAAAATATTAACATATACTTACAAATTTCACAGATCAAGTCAAGTTTCGTGTGTTGGATACGCGCCTCCACCTTCCTCAGCCCTTGCAGCAGTACAGGCAGTGAGAACCTCACAAGGCAACCAGGTAAACATCTAAATTGTTATAATACTATTGTTTGTATAAATTTATTAAATTTTACATATATTGAAATCCAAGATCATAGTGTACAGTTATGTTCTAATTGCACCAATTATTTTTTAAGTATATTTGGTGGAGAACGGAGTGTTCACACTGAGTTCTATTATATGTTGATGTTTCTATTGGGTTGCTTTATACTTGTTCTTTTACAATACGTACTCCTCCTCTTTTATATGAATGAAAGAGTTAAGTACAGAAAGTACCAGAAACACCTTACATTATTATGTATATATTATTGTTATGTATAAAATAAATTTTACATGCTACCACGTTCTTGAGTTTTGTATAAAGTCACATACACGTTGCTAAGGCAACGCGTATTTAGCGCATCAGCGAGACTACGAGTGTGAACATATTGGAATATTACAGAAATAATAATATACTTATATTTTTTTCAGGCTGTACTTCTCCGCGGTGTCACCTGTTCAGAAGTAAGAGCAGAAGAATTGGCATTAGAATTAGATCCCAACGTGCAAATCAAAGAAGAAGCAAGGAGGTTGTCTGAACAGTCCAACCTGAGTGACCAAGCTCAGGGATATCAACCTTACCCTTGTAATAATGATGAAGTGGTATGTAGTAATCAGTCATGTTTTTCAGCTTCATCCGGGTAGTCAGAGAGAACTTAGTTTCCGTTGTTCACTTTCCACCCGAAATCGAGACATTGTGTATTGAGTTGCAGTCAACACCACGCTTAGCTTCCAGAGTGGAGAAATGAAAATATTTTAAATAAGATCATTGCCCCACGATAGCCTATTAAATATATAAATTATTATTTTTATAAAAGCTATATCACTTTATTATGAAATTTCGAAACCGGCTTGACATACAAAGATAAAACTCGGCCCTAAAGTTAGTCTACAAAGATTTAGTCGGCTAAGATTTTGCGTTACTGCCCATAGAAAGCTGACTTTGGCAAATAGGTTCCTAAGCAAATAGGTTCCTAAGCAAATAGGTTCCTAGGAGTGAACGAGACTACTAAGACAGGTTTTTCTAAGATTCCTATAGATATTTCTATGTTTCGTAGCCGATATTATGAATATATTATCTGACAAAATCCACGGTAACAAAGCTACGGGTAACAACTTGTCTAATATAAGTACATTTATATTGTTTTATTCGCTTACCCCCAGGTAAGGTAATGGTGAGACAAAATACGCTATTGGTTTATGTAACAGTATTGAAACACATTACGGACTTTTGGCGATTTTATCTGCTCTTTTTATGTCTTGTTTCTAGAGTCTAGGTTTTTAATTTACGGTATTGGTTTTACCACTAAACACTGAATGACTTCTTTGGCTACCTCATCTATGTGATGCCAAAAATAAATTAACGTCTTTGTTTAGATATTTCTAATGTTAATGTCTTGTTTTAGGGCGATGCTCCATTTCCATTTAAAACTGAAGACGATCATGAGGTGAGCTACAAGGAGTCGCGGTCAAATTCCACTAACACTGTGGTCATCACCACCGCTCAAGTTCACCATCCCAACCAAGAAGTTAACCTTGAACAGGTAATTATTATATGTATTTAAAATTTTACTTATTATTTCAATTGTACTATTGTAAATATTTACCGTTTCCTTAATAAGATTTTAGTCTTGGAGCGTGTTCGAATCCCGCTCAAACTTTTATACGTTTTCTAACAATTATTGATAAAATGATTTTAGGCATTCGCAATTATTACACAGTTAAAATATAAAAATTTTAACCTGATTAATCACATATGTGTAAATCTCCAATGTTAGACGACAATTTAGAAAACCCGACATTTCAAAACACTACATTAGTTTGTGATCAGAGGTAGACAGGTAGTCTTGAATTTGTACTTCAATCGAATAGCAAAATATACGTGATAAATTCGGTAACAAACGAGTTTAAAAATACTAAAACTATATTTTAAATAACATTATTTATTATTAGGTCGCTGAAGGTGAGATGGTGGAGAACAAGCTGGTGATACCAGACGAAATGATGCAATATCTTAACCAATCAATATTGGGAACTGATTCGGTAGCACCAGCCAAAACAGACTCCGCCAATTCCGAACCAGAAGGTAAAAGCAACGAAGATGACAACGCTACCAAAGACATTTTAAACAATGAAACGCAAAACACGAACAACTCTAGTGATAAAATCAGTGACGTCGCCACTAGTGACGATTCTCTTCTCAAAAATCTAGGTGCCATAGGAAGTGATCTCAACATAAGTGATATCCAAGTCGATTTAAGGTCGTTAGACGTTAGTATGTCCGGTAACAGCGGCTCTCTTTTAGTTGCTAAATCCCCTAATGAAAAAAATGCTCCTTTACAAGAACAAGTTATTCCGGAAGTGTCAATTGAAAAATGTGAACAGGAATATACCAAACCGCCGACGAGTAATGTTTCTACAAACAACCCGCTACAATCGTTACAAACTATGGCCGCAAACCAAACAGAACAATCTAATAGAATGAGAGTAAATAATCCACTACCTCAAAAGCCCGCCATGAGTCCTAAAACTGTTGTAATGACCCCACAAACCATAATGAGTCCTAATCTAGCGCATAGTATGCTGAGTCCTCAGAGTCTTCCTCATAGCTCCATGAGTCCTCAGAGTATTAGGAGTCCTCAGCATATATCACATGGCATTATGAGTCCCCCTAGTGTGTATAATGTGATGAGTCCCCAAAGTGTCATGAGTGTAATGTCCCCACAACATAATGCTATGAGCCCACAAAGTATGCAAAGCATAATGAGCCCTCAGATGCCAAACCAAATGATGATGAGTCCTCGACATAATAACATAGGTAGTCCTCTTTCCCAAAACATGGCTAGTCCTTTGATGAATATAGCAAGTCCTATGAGCCATGGGATGGGAAGTCCTATGCATCCTGGACTACAAAGTCCAGTTACAAGTCCTATGGTGCAGAACTTGACAAATATGACAATGAATGTTCAGCCAGCTCAAAATCAAAATCAGAATATGATGATGAATACACCCCTGGTAGCGCCGCCATACAATAACCGCCCGAACTGTAACACTAAGCTGCCCAATAAAAACTTTAACAATGTTCCTAATCAATTCCAAAATCAAAACTACACACAAACTCCACCATATCCAGCACAAAACCAAAACTTTAATATGAGAAATCCAAATATGCAAGCTTACTCAATGATGGCGCATTTTAATCAGAATCCACCTCAAATGCCGATGATGCCGGCGAACCATCAGAATATGGTATACAACAATCAAATGAATTACATCCAGCCCATGAGCTACATGAACCAAAGTAATCAGATGCATCCTATGCAAATGTCAAGATCTTCTGTAATGAGTGTTGACAACAGTGGTAACATGAGTCGAGGTGCTTTAAATAGCTACTGCGAACAGCAGAACGCGTGTCCACCGCCAGCGCAAAACACACAGTATAACCAAAATATGCAGTATCCACAACCACCGGCTTATAACTCCATAGTAAACAATTCCAACGTAATGGGTCCACCGCCGCCGAAGAACAATCACCAGTACAACCAAGCTATGATGAACAATAATCAATACTACAACCAACAGCGCTCCTACAACCAATGGGACTATCCAGGAAACCAATTCAACAAACATAACATGCAAAAATCAGTTCAGAACTCCGTCAACATGTCCACTGGAAGCCAAAAACCGAATGGGGCTAGGATGTCTATAAATTGCAACCAGATAGTAAAAAATGGAGGTGAACAGCAAACTGACTGCAGCATGAACAGCTTAAGGAGTCAAAATAACCAAGCGGACGTCCAAGTGTGGGATATATCCCAATCCCAAATAGAGGCTACGAATGGAAGAAAGAAGAACCAAAATACTATGCGTCAAGAAACTTACCAGCGAACTTTAGAGTATGTGGAAAGTTGTGAAAATTGGAAAAGTTCCGAAATGGTCTCCAGCAGTACTCATCCCCTCCAAGGCGGCGACAACATGGTTGTAAACGATCTCCAAACGTCTTTATCTTCGTTTTATGAAGAGAATCAATATTTGCAAATGATACAATAGTTTAAGAGTCTATTTTAGTATGTTTTTTTTAGTTTGGTAACTGTGGTGCAGCAACAGGTAACTTTACTCTGGCTCAAGAGACTGACTAATGATTAATTCTAAATTTCTCTCGCTATTACGTTTACAGCTGTTTATTATATTGTACAATTTATTCTAAAAGTTTTCTATATAGAATGTATTAAAAAAAATCATGTTAGCTTATCCTTGACAACATACCTAAAACTTGAGAACGAGAACTTTGTAGTTGAAAGTTTTAGTTAACTGTGGCCTTTAATTATATGCAATTAATTTTAATTGATCTGACAATAATTTTCTTAAACTATTATTTTATAACTTTAACACTATTTTAAGTATATAAGAAATAAAGACAAAACACGCACATTTCATAATTTGTTATTGTAAATAATATATACGAATAATTTTCAAACGTCTTCCACTTACAACGAACTAGCACTTCTAAACTAGTGCCTTTGAATGTACATAGAAAAATGAATTTAGATAAAGTGCCTTGATCTTTTAATAGAATATTCGCTGGTGCCTATTTTGTTAAGTAAATTTTAAAGAGTAAAGTTATTTTTTACATAAGTAAGTTTCAACTGAGATTATTAAAAGAACTGTACAAAGTAGACTTTTTTTAGAATTTTTACAAATGTTAAATTCAGTGTAGAATTAGTTAGTTAGTTAGTTTGTATTGCAATAAAAGCAGTGTTTCGAAGACAATGAATCTCCTAGGTTAATGTTTTATATGAGATTACTAGATTTAAGAATTGTTGTTTATTTAAAATAGAATGAACGCACAAATGGAGTTTTATAAAAGGGGACTGTATTTTGTAATAAATTATTGTTTGTAAAGAATTTTTTTGTAAACATTTTTGAACATTAATTTTCATGAAATTATTGAATAAATTTCTTATGATATATTTGTTGTTTTCTTGATTTTTTTTAATAGGAATGCTGATAATCATTCAAATAGTATTTTCTTGAGTGAGGAACGAAATAAGCTTTATATTTTAATAGTTATCCTTACTAATATACAGTGTACTTCATAAAACAGCTTTTCGTACTAAGCTTTCGTACAAAAACAAGCAATTATCAATGCGTAGCGATCTAATATGAGCTTTTACAGTTTTAAATTGGGTTCAATTAGTCGTCATTTAACAACAATGTAAAAAACTATTTTAAAGTTATTGACCCCATATCTCAGAAGTGCTTTAAGTAATAAGTTATAAGTAAAAATTAAAGAAATGGTTGATCGAGAAATTGTTTTATAGCTATAAAGTATTCTTAGATACTGACATTATTTGTAACTAATTGGATTATATTCATATTAGTCTTATTGGCATATACATTAATAGATATTAAATATGAATGCAATATAAAGCTCGGCGTTGATTTTCGGTCGCAAAGTGGAGCTCGGAGTGTCTAAACACTAGGTTCTCTTTCACAAAGCGTGAAGCTGAAAAAAAAAATTAAATTATGGTAATATCGTTTTTTTTTAATTTTACTTGTAATTTGAAATTATTAATAAAGATGATTATGTTACTGTTCGAGTGAGACACTGTTTCTATCCCACGGTACAAATGTGCCGGGTCAATGTCCCAACCCCATATTAGTGGGTGATTTGAAACCAGGGTCAGAGGGCCCAGCCATGGCGATAGTAGATAGTGACCCCACTATTTGTCGCACTTCATAGCGCGCCAACCACCCCAGTCCTAAATTAATTAGTTATACAAAATTAACAAATATTATACAAAGTTAACAAAAATAAAAAGTGTATTTTATACATTTCAAAGAAATCGTATTTTTAGTGTTAAGGATATTTATAAGAACTACTACTAAGATACTATTGCACAATATTTATCTAAAATTACACTTAAAATTTAACCTTATTATTGTTTTAAAGTATTTTTATATGAAACTTAGCAACTAAAATTCTATCACAATAGAATTATTCCAGCTAAAATGTATATGAAACAACATTTTAAAACATTATAAAGTTTTGTAACATATTTGAAAGCTTCGCTTTTAATATTCAGCTGTTTTATTTGATTTAACTAAAAATTACAGCAATACAAATTGATACACCTACTTAATTTCGCTTGAAAGATTAATTAATAATAAATAATTTAGTATGAAAACAATTTCATAGGACATAGGAGTTTTTACACAGACAATTTTTCCAATCTTATATAACAAAAATAACGGGCTGTTGTCGTGTACATTCCACGGAGTTACGTCAGGTCCACAAAAATAGACAATTATTTTGGAATATGTTGCCAGCAGACGCTATCAATAAAACTGCTTACGAAAAACGAAATTTGCATGCGTTAGGTGAAAAATTTAAAAATAAGAACTAATGTCATTGTTAACAATATAACAATAGATGATGTTGTGTTAATGGTATATAAAATACAATGCATTTAATAGTGGATAAATTTCATTCAAAACATTTTGAACACTTGGGGACACTTGAGTCTACACTTGGGTCGCAAGTTCCAGGCGCCATGAATGAATGACGAATTCATGGATTACTAAGAAGTTTCTTCTCTTCTAATATACATACATATATATTGCTATATAGGTTAATATTCTTAAATGAATAATGTGTAGAGGCATATCTAGGCCTCATACTAGTACACTCTACTGTTTTATCAGTAAAACGGTTTTGCTAATTGTTATTTTTGATTGATTTAGCTTCTAACGCTGTAATTCTATCATTATTAAAATTAAATGATTCAAATTTTAGTATGAAAGAATATTCAACATTTAGAAATTTGAATCATTTACTTTGGATACAACATGACAACATGACAAACTTAGGAGTCTTCAAATAGCTCTCCTGTACGGTCTCAGTCTCCACGTAGAACCCATCGATATGATTAGTGGTAGGAGGAACTCAATAAGATTTATGGTTTTTGATTTTTATACATTATTAGTTAAATTATATTAATCAGATTTACCATGTATAATTTTTGCTACTCGGACACTGTAAACCGTTCTAAACGTTAAATTGAAAAATATATGTCAGATATCGAACACATACGCGATGAATTTCTTTAATAAAATTTATTTAAAACTAGCAGTTACCCGCCGCTTCGCTCGCGTTGTCGATGGGAAATAACAATAATTTCATCGTACATGACAAATGAGTATAGTGAATTCCTTAAGTAACATCTTAACAATAAAAAGATATTAAGAGGAACCCAAGGTAACGCTGACCGCAGATAAAGTGGAAAATATGTGACACACTGGAGCTTTAAGCTAACCTCCACATCTGGTGGGTCTTGTCGGTGTGTGTACCCAACTTTAAAATGAAAAGCGCATATAAGTGAGATTTGTCTTAAATGGGCGTGAGTTTTTTATATATATACAGGTTATAACACTGATTTGTAAACGATATTATATGTCTTCCTGTTTGGGGACAGAATGTGAAGATTCTGGGCAATGGACACACCTGAACATGCTACATACAGTTGGTGATGGGAGAAACACGGTCTTGCTGCTCGAACCCACTACCTTTGACGTTTGCCCTTGCGTCATAGTTAAACTAACTTTAATAAAAAAAAGCATCCTTTTGAATTAGAATGGAAGTACAGTGGGAATTTTAGGGATTTATGGTATAATTACATTTCGTCTATTTCTTACGCTTATTAAAATAATGGTGGCAGTAATTATGTGCCGTCCAAAATGCGCGACACGAAGCCTCGTGCCGGTATGTAATCGAGGGGCATCTAAATTTTGCATAAGGATGGTTGATCGTCTAGTGTCCTGTCTCAAGCACACGCGCGATGCTCCCACGCGCTACTACGAACATGCTGTGGATAGTAACCCACCACCCATGACTTGACTCCGCGACTCTCTTGCCTCCGCGACGTGTGGAAGATTGGGGAGTTCCCGTGACCCCACATCTGCTAATCCGGAGTACCACATGATCCATCCGAGACCCCGATCGAGTGGGTATCCGTAAAGGATTTCCTCACGAAAAGAAAGGTATAATTATTCCAAGTTAACGTAAAATTTTACCCACCATTGTCTTATGACCGAAACCCTCAGAAAGTTTGAAGACTAAGTTATCTTCTAACTTTCCGAGGGTTTCGGTGTATATTTGCTATACTTGTGATAGAGACTAACAAATTATTACTTTTAGTATGGAGTGATTCATATACGCATCATTATGAATCTCCCCATGGACATGAGACGTCTTACTGCGGTAAAAAAGAAGCTTATAACACTCTCCAGCCTCCTAACTACCTCCACTTAAAACATCATCACATTACATAGCTTGGTTGCGGCGTGAAAAACTGACAAACAAACACACTTGCCCATATATAATATTAGTAAGTATGGATATGGATGTTTTATTAAAATAAAGCAGAAGTTTTTTATCACATCAGCCACTAATATTTAAAGGCACTGCTTGCCTACGAGAGTTTCGTACTTTAGTAAATATTAAATATACCAGTTTCTTTTATATCCCACGTTTCCCGGATACTGTAAAAATGCTTGTTGTTGCCAAAATTACAGAACGATCGCTTATTCACATTTGTTTTCAAATCCTGTGTTTTTATTTAAATATGTTAAAAAAAGAAATTGTTTGCTATAGCGGTTTCATAATATAAAAATGTGTAATACTGCTTTATAACATGAGCTTATCGAATCATATATTTAATCAAGCGACCTGCATGCGGCTTTGCCCACATGAACGATACGACTGCAGCTATTTCATATTTTCGCCGACCCGCGTTCTCGATTAAATTACAAACTATGCTCAAATTTATAGCATATTCAATTTATTTTATTGTCCTAATACCACACAATACATTCTAGAGTCTAGACCCTCTATAGTTTATTCTAACAAAGTCGTCCATAGGAAATTAGAATTTAGTTAAGCCCTACTTTGAACACCACATTAATCTTCACCTGACTAGTAATATTTATTAGTGACTCAAAAACAGGCGAGGCAATATTTTTAGGTTCCCGTTTTCCAGCTGCTGCCATTCGCAACGTACGTATAACCCGACGCGCCCGCTTCAATTTTACTCCCTTTTCTCCAATTCTTTTCCTTTTCCCTCTGTATCAGATCTTTAATTATAATATGTCAATGAATCTGCGAACATATATGCGATTGCGAATCTGTTTAAGAATTGTGGCAACAGATTTATTATTGGTGGGGATTTTGATGCTAAACATACTTATTGGGGCTCTACACTTATCAACCCCCAAAGGTTTTCTTGTGATAGATGATAGAGAAATAAAAAAGATAAAGACTAAGCGCAACGTTGCGTCGAAAGGCAATCAAATATATTGCCCACTGATCCAAATAAAATTGCAGACCCATTAGATTTCTTTATTCACAATAATATATCGAGATGCCATATGAACGTTCAAGATGTGTATGATATGAACTCAGATGATTCAGGTATAATGTAATTATTCAAAATATAATAATTAATGAGAATATTGTAAAGTTAGTCAATAGTAAAACAGCATAATGTACCATTAAAATACCAAAAGCATGCAGAAGTAAACAAATTTGTTACTGATACTCAACAATCATAATCTTGGCGTAATACACCTAAAATAACATCAAACGATATGTCCTAAAGAAATCATAGAACTTTAACAATTATCTCAGGAAGTTAACACTTTCCCTGTGGCATAATTTTCAAAGTTTTTTCAGTTAGTGCTTTAGGTACCTAAAAGATCTCCAACCTCAACAATCCAGCGGTGTGTAGGAGACCTAATCAGCCTCCTAAAACAACACTTTTGAAAATAGTTTGTATTTTTCTCATAATCAAAGATATATTTATGAAGTTCTTGTGGGTTAAAATTGACCTGTTGCTTTTGATAGGTACCGACGAGTTATGGCATTAGGATAACTACAAATAAAAAAATAATGTTAGGTGTCGATTGTACCGTGCACCGGAACCGTAGACAGTTTCAAATATATAAAGTGACTAGGATTGGAATAAAATAAAATGTCAATTGACGATAGAAATGGTTTTATTTAAAAATGTAGGTAATTTAAGTAAAGTTTTTCATTTAAATGTTACCATGTGGTAAGCATATTGATTGTTTGTATTGCGCGCAAACAAATGTTAACAGATTCTTTAAGTTATTTTAGAAGCTAAAGTGCTGTGTGAATTGTAATTTTACATAATAACCGATGCAATTTCTTATATTGTTGCCACTTTTTTTTTATGAGAGTTATTTACGCGCAACAGATATTTCGGGTTTGTGAACTTTTTGAAAAAAAAATTGGGGACCTTGAACATTTGAAAAATTTTCTCAGCACTTTGAGCAAATTTATAGCAAATTTATAGGTTTTATAGATAAGTAAAAAAAATTTCTCGTCCCTATAGTATGTCTGTCACCGTTTTTAGCATAACACTGTATATGCTGTCGGACAAAATAAAATATTATAATATGTATACTGCGAAGCAACTTTAAGTATACTTATGTTCGTACAAAACGGTCATACAAAACGGTCAAACATTTCGCAAAGAATCTCGAGCTCTAAGATTATGAATTGAACTCGCGGCTCTTTTAAGAAAAATAAATATTGAATTTATATCTGCGACACTACCCAAGAATAGCATTCCATAAAATAGTTAAAATGAACTAGACGAGAGTATCAATGTCAGCTAGTCGCCTTATCTTATTAATTGTGAACGCGAGTGAGTTTGTCTGTGAATTCTTCAAGGCATTCCACTGGAGCTTATGATCAATGCTTATGACCTAAGAAAACTGTGGCGTCTCTCATGCGGATAATTTCTCTTTTAATTGTTAGACTCAGATTCCGCCTTTTTACATTAGGTACAGTAAATTCAATATTTTTTTTGGCAATGAGAATGAGAATGAACTAAAAAGGAATTCGCGACAAGGTACTATTCACTTCGTCACAGTTTATTTTGTTCCTGTCAACTTTGAATATTAAAGAGGTATCATCTGCGAACAGTACAAATATCACATAAGTTTTTTATTTCAAATCGTAAAGATCCCTGAGGAACACCTGTTCTCAGGGAAGAAGCGATTTAACATTATTTGTATTAACCTTCTGGATTCTGGATTCTCTGATTCAAATACGAGGCAACAAAATCAAGAGCGGCGTCCGTCGGTATTAGACCAATTACTAATCAGAAGGTAAATCGTTTCACCTGTAGCGTAATAGAAAAAATATCAAACATAGATATTGTCCGAGACAATCCATTATTAATAAATTGTATAGTATAGTATATGTATTTAAATTCTTCTAACTCTTACTCTTAACTGAGCTTGACACCATTTTTAAAATGAAAAAAGTGTATAAAAACTTGAATTTAAAATTTAGTCATTGGGCAACTGTTAGCATATACAAAAGCAGATATAAAATGTAACATTTTCGTGATGCAATGGAATCACGATCCGGCATTCCTATTAAAGGTTACAAATTATTCAAAAATATTTAAAAATATTTTATTATAAATATATTAAATTCATATAATAAGCCATCAGAAGGTTATCCTTCTTAATTATAAGTTGCCAGTTTCATATTTTATTTAGCCATTAGAAAGGTTGAATTTCCAAAAAGTCTTTCTTTGTGAGTGTCTACTACGTAAAACAACCCTACTGACCAAAAATCATGCGCTCAAGTTCAATAGGTTACCCTCAGCGATGATAAAACAGTCAGTTAGTGGATCAGGACTAGCTAGCTAGCTAGCTAAGATAGAAAAAAGTATATTTGAAACTCAAGTTTATATAAGTATATATTTAAATGAAAATAAATTAAATTCGGTGTTATGGGTCCTATTCCAAAGAATCTTACATAAGAAAAATTACAGTAGCCCGATTTCTTTATAAACAAACACAAACGGTTTCCACCATCCAACTATCCAGTGTCAGTAAATTACCAGAAAAGTTGAAAGCTAAGTGACTAAACACTAGTAATTTGGAAATAGCAGAAAATGCGTGAAGATAAAAGAGTACGTCTTAATAATAATAAAGTTTTACTACAAATATTGCAACACTAGTATGTATTTAAAAATATACAACGTATAAATAACTAATGTAATATGACGAATGATGATTCTATCGCTGAGTGGCGACGGCTTATCTCATATTTTGTGACTGTAGACAGCGTTTCAGTTAGTGTAGACTCGTCTAAATATATACCATGAGTGCTGGTTCAAATCTCTTTTTCGTGTCGAACTTTAAATTTAAAAAAATATAGAAAAAAGACCACGAGATAGCATACCATAAATACATTGAAAAATACATATTTTTCCATGAAATAAAAAAAGGCATGGGTATATAGTTTGCCAGAGCATACTATTGAAAATAATTTAAGTATCTATATTCAACCCACAACTAGCACGTTTTCAGCTAGATACTGTCCTACTGCGCTAGTAAGCTCTCTCAGCTTGAATGTTAAAAATAAAATTGATGTCTTTCCCGACCGTTCCATTTTGACAATCAAATTTTATCTTGAAATTATTAGAAACAACCCTATCCTACTCTAAATAGATGTATTTTTGTGTATTTTTTGTTAACATTTTTTAAATTGTTATCGCACACTTAGAAAATTGTAAAAGACATATTTAGAAAACGTGTAAAAAATTGAACGCAGCGGGATTTGAACTGGCATCTGGCATAGCAGGGTAGTCAGAGAGAACCTAGTGACAAGACACTCCGTTCTTTACTATTTGTCCGAAATCAAGACATTGCGTCTTAAGTGGCGACACCTAACACCACGTTTTGTGTAACCAAACTTAAAATAGTCCCCAAAAGAAAAAGAGAATATATTAAAAAGAAGCTTCTATAACGTAAGCAACTGCGTCAAAGCTAAATACTACTCACACATACTATTTGCCATGATCTCAGTGTAGAACATTAAAAATCAATTATAAAACGCACGTAAACCGTTTAAAACCGTTATAAAAATGCAAATGGAGTCAGGTGGTCTATTTCACTTGTTGTGTTAAATTTCAACAATATAATTGCATTCAATAAAATACATATAAAAAAATATATTTATACTACTTTTGAATTTTTTTTTAAACTTTAAAAAAAAAATTAATGATCTGCATAAAAGTCTGGGACTATTGTTATTTCTTTTACTGTCACGATACCTCGTGGCTATTAATCTAGAATTACTATTTTCTCCATTTATGACTCGAGATAGATATTCTGCGTTGAGGCCTTCTATACTAGGACCGTACAAGCGACTGAAGCTGTTTTGTCATATGAAAGTTTTGGTAGCCACACACATATGACATACAAAAGATTTTTAATTTCATAGACTTTTTTAGTCTTTTAGAAGAACCAGCACACCAGCTGTCAATATTCGCCGTTCTCAACTTTCCGCATATATTCAAGACATTGCGTATTCAACGCGCTCTTTATCTAACCGCAGCGGGCAAATTAATATAACTAAAGTATAATAATTCAGCGGTCCCGTCAGCCAGACTCTATGTCGCTTTGCATCACGAAAAGAAAAATTTTTGGAGCTACTTTTAATACAAACCTTGCTGTGTCTCCAGCATTTTAAACCATAGGTAGGCAAAGCTAGACTTAAAGACTATTAGTCATTAGAAGACTGACTCGATGAGATGCTGCAACCAATGTTAGATCTTCCATCATCATCTTTATAAATATACAATCACAAGTAGGATCTGGCCCTACAACTGTTGTTACCTACAGCTTAATTACCGAATAATAAAAAAATTGGAGCGCTTATAAAATTATTTTCTATAAACATTATTCTTTTATCTGCTTGTATTAAAAAATAAAACCATATCTCAGCGTTTACACTGTCTCATCATAAGTAACTCAGAGCACCCGTAAGTACTAACCTCTAGCTTAAATTTAGCACGACCAAAATACTATTTCGTTTAATAGCCGACAAACAAACGTGCACAGCTACAAATGTACGAGCAAAATTTCTCACAGGATTATAATAACTGAGCGGAAATAATAATATATAAACTAGTGTAAACGTTATTTCTGTTGTCGAAAACTTGGAGAATTGTTCTTGGCACTCTCGTCGCGTGGTTTTGAGGGAAAAATATGAAATTTGAAATGAAAATTACAAATTGTCTAATGCATTCGTAGTTAATGATTCAGCTGTCACCGCGGCCACCAGCCATATCGTAATATGACCACTACTTGTTTAAACTTTATTTGATACTACATTATATTTTGAAGTGTTTCTCTTTAGCGTTTTAAGATTATAATATAAGTATTTGCGTTATTTAAAATCGGGCCGTTGAGACCGGTACTCGGCACTCATTGCTACTATTTTAGGCAGAAAGTGGAGAACGGAGTGTTTTGACACTAAATCTTCTCTGGCTTCTTTCAATTCTTGTTATATATAAGTATCTAGATGGCGAAATGCTGAGTAGTAGTATTATATCTCAGTGTACTTAAAGCCTATTCTATGTTTTACTACACAAAGTTAAAAAAAACGCTCACAGAAAAGGATTACATTATTTATATATTATTATAGCTATTTGTACATTTAACAAAAGACAGACATTTTACGTTTATCATAGTCTGTGCGTACAGAAAAGTATTTTTTATAAACCTAATATAAAATCGTTTAATGTCGTGCGAAGTTGTATAATATTTATAACATCCTTAGAATTTGCGGTTATGATTTTACGAGTGATTTAAGTTAGTTGGATTCAGATATTATAAGCTGAAAACATTAAAAAAATAAAAGTATGAGGTTTTTTTTATTATGGCAATACCAAAAATTATTATCTGGGTATCCACTTAGGTAAGTTTAGGTAAGTTAATAATACACTCAGGTAAAGTAATAATAATACACTTAGGTAAGGTAATAATAATGCCGCACTGTCTAGTCCAGAGAAACAATTTCTTATCCATTCTACTGAAAGGTATTTGAATGGCCAACCATCCTGGGCTTTTGGGCAAATATTCAGTTATTTCGATGTAAAAATAATCAATTTTATGAATTACAGTCACCAAAGAACGTTACGTAAATTTGATTTGTCCGCGTCTCGCTTCAAATCGTATATTTAACTAATTTATTTGCGCCAGATGTACTCTATATAAACTACTCTACTACATACATAGTTTGTACAAATGCCCTAGTTAACTTTCTAATAAAAAGTATCTCATGATCAATATTTCGATAGATAAATAAAACTACAAATATATATTTTCCATTATATACATTTCTCTTTTTAAAATTATTTACCATTTAATCAAATTTGTCATGAAACTAGTTTAGTCATAAAGCTAGAACAGCCAGTGGAACGAGAACTCCAACCAGAACAGCGGCCAATGAGGCAATTTTATATTTATGTTTCCTGGCGTTAACGTTAATGTACGCTTCGAGCCTTTGGAATCCATTCACGTCGTAATTCATATCTTGATACTGCCTCAACTGTCTTATGAAACCTGGATTAGGGTTTATAAATTTTCGCCTCTGTCTAACGAAACTATATGCTTGTTCAAAAGTTAGTTTATATTTCTCCATGATAAATGCAATGACGAGGGTGGCGGATCTGGAAACTCCAAAGTGGCAGTGGACAAGCACGTTTCCTTTTTGCAAGCCCTCCCCGATGAAGGAATTGGCCAGAGGGAAGTAGGGCAGGAGATTGGTGTTAGGAGAGTCGTTGGCCCTAATGTAGAGGGTACTAATGTTGCTGTCATTGAAAGTTGATTTCGGTAATCTGCGAGTCTCAATGGTGAGCACGTGCGTGATGTTAAGATGCTGGAGTACATGTTTGTCGCAGGCAGCTTTCTCATTGCTCAAGTATAAGCCTGGAATTATTTGGCTATAGCAGGACTGAGTGCAGAGGTCGATCTTATTGTACAACGCCTTTTTCGACCAGCCCTTAATGCCAGTAAGATTGGCTACCCGGTTCGGGATGCTGAGGAAAGCAACAATGAACGCACTTCTCAACATCACCAGGAGGAGACCTCTAACACTTATCATACTTTTCCGCCTCACATGATGTTTTGTTTGATTTTTAGTTTACACAATCACTTCGCGAATTTTGATGTGACTCAAATGACTTTGACGTTTGATTTATTCTTCTTTAAGATATATGTCGAGGTCGAATCTTTTTGATCCTATTTCAAAAGATTATTTTATCTGACATTGTAATATGCGTTCACTTCGTTCTTACGAGATTTATAAGGCAAACAAAGTGGAATTGTATGACTAGTCTATTATAAGATATACTTTGAGCGAATCAATAACACTCCTATAATTAAGGTGCACTTGTGGCCATACATTCTTAACATAATTACAATTGTGTTTGCCAAAATATTTTTGTTGTATTTCGTATATTATCCAATAAAACTTGAATTAAATCAGTGCTATGTATGCTATGACGTTATATGAATAATTTAATATGAGGGAAGAATACATATAAATTAATTAACGTACAATATTATTACAAAGTCATAAATGTATGTAATTTATAGATTATCCTGACCATGGGTATATTTGTGTATTTATTCAAATTCCGTAATACTTTTCATTAATGTATTCATAATTTTACTTTGTGTATTTATAAATATATATATATATATATAGGTTAAAGTCAAAATATGTTAAATGCGTTTTGAAAAAATATACTTTCTGAAACCAGAAGTAAATGAAAAAGGCAAAAGTCAATGGCCGACGAATCTTAAATTCTCTTCTGATCTAAATACTGTACAACAAAAATATTCTGAGTTTGAAAGTGGAATGATAGACAAAATTTAAAACCCGGTTACAAAAAGATCCAATGTACACTACTACGAAGTAAACGAATTTTTTTATTCTTAAGAAATCAACGGTTTTGGGTCGGCTCCAAAATATATCTAAAATAAGAACAATTTTTTATGCAGGAATCAGCTTTTAGCGTTTTAATTAGACTGATATTTACTAGTAATTTCTTATAAATCAAATCCCACCTTAAACATTAATGTGAAAACGACGGCCAAGTTCAATATTATAAATGTATATGGTTGTCAACTTTTCGTTTTAAGTGTGGATTTTATTTTATGCACTTACATACAATTACCTAGCGGCATACAAAATTGTAGCCCTCTACTTCTACTCTATCTCTAATTGTAGTCATCTAGATGTGGGTTAGATTTTTGATCTATACTTCAGTTATAGTTATTGATAATTATTGTCTTTATTTATGAAATTAGAATTTTAATTAATGTAAGAGAACACAAACCAAATATAATACTATTTATATATAATATAATGCTTTATATTATGTACATTATAATGATCGCTATAATCTAAATGTAAAATAATAAATAAATATAATATATATAATATATAGTTAGATTATAATGTTCAAAAAATATATGTGTGTGCACAACGCTGATGAGTATATATGAGTATATTTCATCTTATCCGTGATATAAAGTTAATTGTAACGTTATCGTGTGTTGTTGAAAGATAAATATTTTTTATATAGTTCGTTACTCAAGAGAGAATCGAACTTACAATCGTTAGACGATTCTCAACCACGCTACTAATAGCAACAAAAACCACTTACAAACTATCGGACATACAATTATTCGATACGATTTTTTTGATATTCACGCTTTTTCCCGCATAGCAGAGTAGTCAGAGAGAGCCTAGTGTCATGACACTCCATTCTCCACTTTCCACCCGAAATCGAGACATTGCGTGTTGAGTGGCGAAACTCCACACCGTGCTTTTAGTCTTTGGTACCATAGCAGAGGAATCAAAATATGTTTAATATAAATAGTATTCGTGGATTTCTCCAAGTGAGAATTAAACCCACAACCAATCGAGTTTACAGTGAGACGCTGGCCCACTGGACCACGATGACCTCTTAACTATTTCAAAATAAACTGAAAACTGAAAAAGAATTTCGCAACACTACGCTAATGTCGTTCTACATACATTCGTAACTACTTGCTTGAGTGACATAAAAGACAAATAAATAGACGAGTCTAAATGCCAGCAAAAAATGTAAATTAAAATTTTCTTTATTATTAAAAATCCCCTGCTCACATTTGTTATCTGTTTGTCACATTGTTTATTTATCAATTTCACAAGTTTAATTTTTTTTCATGCCAATATAAACCTTTTAATTTCTACATAAGCTATATTTACATAATTATACTTTTGGCGTATAAAGTTCTTAAAGAGTTATCGTTCTTTCTTTTATCAATTTTTATTTCTCATTATCTTTATTTTATCACAGAAATGACAGGCTCATTAGATCCCGTTGCCGCTCAGGTTGGTATGACAGGTATAGGTATCAATTTTATATTTCAAGATTTTTCACTTTCTTTGGTCTCGCACCATCTCTAAAATGTACAATGTTAGATTTTTTGCGCATTTTAGTAATGAAACAAAAAATTATGTGCATGAAAAAGGATTAACTATTACTGTTTTCTGTATTTAACTTTTATACATCTACATTACAAATACACTTTTAACGGCTAAGTCTCAGGGAATCGAAATCAACATCTGGACTCCAATGGTCTAGATCGATGCATTATCAGTCTTGAAATGAGAGAGATAACTTGCACTCTTGAAACTGTTTGTCATTTAAATAATAATCTCAGGAAAAGGTAAGTTTCAGGCATTTATGCATGATTATATTTGCTTAACGTGAAACATATATAAATTAAACTGCTGAAAATAATTAATTGCTGAAAATTAAAAAAGATGATTACTCTGTAATCGAATCAAATCAAAGAGTTTAATCGGGTTACTTCTCCAGCTTTTCTGTATGATTGTCCTATAAGGCTTTATTACAGAAGAATAGGATTTTCGAAGAATTATGGTTAGTATGTATATACTATTTATTGCACTTTGAAAAAAAACCAATACAGTTCATATTACAAATATTAAGTGAGCAACGGTGGACTTATCTCTAAAAGGGATTTCTTCCAGCCAACCTGTGTAAGTGGGTGAAGGCAATACAGCGGGATAGCAGTACTGTGCAATATATCCATATCCCTACTCATTATAATTAAAACCAGAGCCTGGAAAGATAAATATTATTTTTAGTAGCTCCAAATAAAAAGAACATTTGATATAGAAAAGTCTGTAAATTCATTAATACAATCCATACATATACAGTGTGTTAAATTAATCATGAAATGGCAGCATTAAAACTGCAAATTTTGGCAAACAGCTAAAGTAATTTCACTATAAAGTTAGACGAAAATAGGCGGCAAGTAATAAAAGTTCTGAAATAGAATTAGGCAATACGAAGAATTTGGGCAGAGACTGCTTTAATTCAGAGAAATATATTTTACCTTTGATTAAGGATTAACAACTTGCAAATTACCCAAAGATATTTCTCAAGTGACAGAATCCACGTGTTTTGCAAAAGTATTTTATTTCTTTATTAAATAAGTTTAATGATATTTCACATTGCCCTCTGTAAACTACAAGAGAATTCGGTAAAATATTTTATATATACTAGTAATATTATAGATGTTTTGATCTAATATCAGAAAATACAGATTTTGATATTTTAATGTAATGTCAACAATTCTTGCAACTAGAAATTCGTAGCCAATCTTGATAACTCCGAACTTATCATACATGAGCGTTTGCGCATTTGTCAGTTGTATCCAGGTTAAATCATTTGGGTTAATGGCGTCGACTGCATCTACTGGTTTATACTCTCCGCTGTATCGAACCCGTACTATTTATAAAGATCGGCGAGATTTATACTAAAGCCTAGGTATTATAAGTGAATGTACACACAATAAAGAGTATTTTTGGTTCGTCTTGCCGCGGGTTGGGTCCGTGGAAAGCAGTTTGGTAGCGGCTGGCGCCGAGCGCGTACCGTTTCGGGATCGCGAAAGTGTTCGTAGCGGTGTCCGTGCAGTGCAAAGTGTAAGTTCGGAGGTGCGCTTATTAATCGATTAATGCTTCAAAGTGATGTGGTTAAGTGGAAATATTGGAATGTGCTAACATACTAATGCATGACCGCCGGCCGCGGGGGTTGAGTTTGGAATGGGAATTTTGAGTGGAGCGTGGGCGGTGGGTGTGGGCAGGGAAATTTGATAAGGCGATATGTTGGTCGCCCCGCACACCACTTTTGTATGCAGCCCGGCGTCGGTCGGCGCCGACTATTTTTGAACTGCGACGCCGCGGGATATTTCGGCCATACTCCGAGAGTCCCCGCCGACGTCGGGTGTTTCTGTTTTCTCAGTTACGAAAGCACCGAGTACGATATGATTTTCAGCGGAACACGAAAACTAATGTGCTTTGCATGTAAATGTATTAATTATTAATTTCTTTGGAGACAGTCATCAGAGCTCAGCCGCCTTGGAATTGCAAGATTTGTCTTAAAATAACTCCAAATGGACTACATGTACATATTAATCTTACTCAACAGTTACAGCTTCTGGCGGATGTTAGCATAATATATTAAGTATACTAAATAATGAATTTTGATTTTGTAAGGTATCTCAATTAATTCTTGGTTGAACCAATTCATTCATTTGAGCTTATCAGCTTTGTAATTAACTGTAATTTTTCCAAAAATGTGCTTTTTGAGTTACAAATGAAATATATTTTATTTATATATTTATATGTAAATTGATATAAATAAGCATATGACTGAATAACGTGTAACAAAATTATTAGATCGTCTTCAATAATAACTACGTCTGAAGAAAAAGAAAAAATGTATATTTGTGATTAGTGGAGAACTTCTTCGCAATTCATTGGTGGTAAAACTCAAAAATGAATTACAGAAAACAACAGAAAAAAAAGAAAAAAGGAACATTATAGCATGATTTTATATCACTTACATAATGCACGTGTCAAAAAGCTAAAAAATACTATATTATATTGTAAATATAATATAGTATTTTTTATTATATTATTAAAACATATAAATACATATTACTACTAGAATATCTACTTCCCGACAATTCGAATGAAAATATTTTTAGTAAACGTATAAAAATTTCTTGAACTCGAGCCTCGTGGAAACCGTTCAAATACTCTGACCATGCGTCAGTTTTTTAATTCCCTAAATGTGTAAATAACATTGGAAAATATTGAAAATATTTCTACTGAATTATATATACTTGATTCTAATGACTTCAAATCTTTGCATGGCCAATGAGTCCAGCAATTATAATATATTTTTATATTAAGTCCGGACTAGGCTGGCTATCTCAAAATGTATAAACCTCGCTATGTCTTCATTGACCCAAATCAACAAACAATATATTTTTTGTAAATGAAATTGACAGTGTTAAATTCCTCCGTAAAATTTTCGTGTTTGCTTAAAGCAGTAAAGAGTATATAATGTTTTTAGTATTAAACACATATCAATTTACTATTTTGCCAAATGTTCCAGATCTTTGCAAAGCTTTGGTAAAGGCGTTATGTTTTTGTATTCTAGAGTCTTAGATCACATGTTCTAGATCTCCCATCGAGAATTTCCCATAAAGTTTTTTTAACTAGTCTATAGTAGCATAGTCTTACATCAGGTTTTTCAAATCTTTAAAGCTAAGGTTGTGTTTTAAGTTTAGTTAATTCAAATAGAACAACAAGCACTTTAACATAAAATGTCAGCATTGTTAGTCCTTCCGGAAGCTACCACCGGCTTAGAAGGCGATTCTACTAAGAAGAGCCGACGAGAAACAATAGTCGCTATTTTGAAATATAATTTTACAATGACATCATAAGACTATGTCATTGTAAAATTATATTTCAAAATAACGAAAATGAAGACTCATTAGCCTCCCGAGACGATCAACAGCATTTTATTCCACTCATTATTATCAGAAAAGTATCCCTGGACAAAAAAATATAGTTTCCTCAATAATGTTTAAATATTTTTAATATTGATTTTAAAATGTTCAATTTTGTTATACCTTGTGACATAAATAATATATATATTCGGAATAAAATGCTCGCTCCAGTCTATTTGAAAGGTATCATTGTCACTAATAAGTCTTCGTCGTTATTGTATTCGAAAAAAATGAATCATGTAACTTCTCTTATTTTCAATAAAAATATTTGATTTTGACTTCACTGTTTTGTAAATAAACGTGTATATGTTTGCGAACAAACAAAATATATATAATGTGATGTAAGGATGCCCGTCTTATTTAAAACTTCTGGCAAACACATGTCCTTTCACACGTGTCCTGATCCAATGACAATACAATATTTTCACTGTATTAACCTTATGTTCTTGCTAATAATTTATGTTTAATAACGCGTGTAATATTGATCTGATTAAAATACTTATTTAAAAAGTTACTTAGATAAATAAAAAAACCCGTTCAGGATCAGTGTCAAGATACTCCATTTTCCACTTACTGCCAGAAATCGAGGCATTGAATGTTGAGTAATGGAGCTCAATGCCGCGCTTTGTCTCAGGTACCAGGGTGAAGAATAAAAATAGTTTTAATATAATCACTCCCACGAGTGAAAATTAAACCCACAACCAATCAATATATAATACGCTTATTACATAATATATATAAATATACATAATATATTTATATATATTATGTAATAAGCGTATAAGAATATCGACGCAGCCGACGTAGAACGCATGGCTTAGCGGTCAGAACGCTTGAACGGTTTCCACGAGGCTCAAGTGCGCTGCGTTCAAATTTTTGATTTTGAATAGCATTTACAGTAAGACGTGGTCCCACTGGACAATAACAGCATCCTATTATTATCTTCAATAAAATATATTTTACCTGATAACTAAATGAATTATCATAAGAATAACGTATCCGGGAACGTGGAAATAAACAAATAAATAATTTCATACGCAACTATAGAGAAGTAGGTCGCGATTGTATCACTTCTACGAACGATCCCAGGCTGATCGATATCCTGTCAACATTCCCTGTAAACGTTTGCATCTTAACTGAGATTGAGTAATCGAATCTATTGATAGAAATTAATTATTGGTCGATTTTAAACGTGTACATATGTGATCCTATTAATTTGGATTAGTGTTACACTATAAGTGTTTAATATCGCGTTACGATTCAGAGGTACTTTATGTCATTACATTAAAGTGTGAAGGAAAACCTTTGGACTCGTCGTTCATAAATTATGCTGAGACAGGATTATGAAATATGTTAAATATGTTTAAGTTTGTACTAAGAAGAAGTGCAGCAAGCAAATATTTTGTTATAATAATGCATTAAATTATATACTTTTTGATTAAATATTAGTTTATTAATTTAATCTATTTGAATTACATTTAATTTATAAACTAATAATAAATCAAAAAGATTATTGAGAACGTGTATTTCAGACATCAACGAATCTCCTAGTTGTACTTAAGTTTAAAAAGAATAATTGTATCAACTAATACAGGCAAACTATTTTATTTTACAACTCTCTTGCATATTGCAGATAGTATAAAATGATTCAGTACATATACTAAGATACGGTGAATTTTATATTGTACTTTTAATTCGTTCATGTAATATTCTTCAAAATTGGAGCCGTATCTCCATTTGACCATAATATTTATCACTTGTAGTTATAAACGTCACTACAATATCAAATTTCTCAATAGAAACAGTGACGATTAAATATTTACTTATTACTAAATATTTAGTAAAGGTTCTTCTTCTTCTTTCTGGCATTAACCCCAGTCTTAACCAGTGTCAGCATCGCGACTTGAAGTCTTCCACTTGGCACGTTCTATTCTCAGTGGTCAGTCCATAGATACCCATATCCTGTTTCACGAGCCTTCCAGTCATCGCTTACTTAGGTGCCCGGGGGGTAACTCCAGGGAAAGATATCTGAAATCGTTTTTTTCTGACATCTTCTCAGACTGGCGCACAACGTGGCCACACTATCCCAGGCGCCGCTCTTGGCCGTCTTGGAGTCCGTCAAGTAAAAATTACTTGACGGACTCCAAGACTACTTCGAATTAATGTGTGATCAGCCCGCCATCCGCTATACATAAACCTCTCATCATCTTCATCATCGTGACGTGGAGCTCCTTAGTGTGCCAAAACATTGATGGCCAACATTCGCTGACTTATAAAAGAACCGGTTGTTCTAACTTGTAAGGACTTGTATATCAGTCCCTTGAGCTTGGTATTCTGCTATCGCAGATCACACCTGCGACTTCATGCCATTTCATATATGGATAGTCCTTCCGCTAACCATGTATTTGGTCTTTGGCACATTTAGTTTAAGACTACCTTTCTCAACCGCAACCCTTCCAGAGGTTCACTCTCTGCTCCAGCTTTATCCGGCTTTCTTCAATAAGCGCTATGTCATGGGCATACAACTGCCATGGTGACTGATCCTGAATGTAAATCGAGACAGTAAAAGTACTGGTTCCATATGGTTTTTTTTTTATATATTTAATAACAATTTAAGTGCTGCAGCCAGTTAATTTTTATGTTTTGAATTAAAACTCTATTAGTTATACTATCGAGTTACATGACGAGTATAGTCGAGTTATAATGACAAATTTATTGTTTTAGCATATAAATTTGAAATAAATTTAAAACCGTTTTCTTTTCATGTCTGAGACAATACAAAATCGCATATGTTAATTAGTAGCAAGACCATAAAATTTGTTGCATATGTATTTTTAGCTACACCCCTTGCATAGAGCAGGTTTACCAGAAAACCTAGTCTCAACACATTTCGTTCTTCGTTTTTCGCCTGATTTCATAACATTGAGTTTAGAGTGGTTCACGGTTAGTCTTACCACACAACAGACTAGAAAGGATCGAACCCATAAATAATTAATATATTTTTTTACAGTCAGGCGCTTTTCTACTAAGCCACGATGGCATCTATCACAAATAACTCTTCTGTTATATTAAATTGGTACCTATATTTACTTAAGAGCCTGTCGTATCAGGTACAGTACAAATTTAGCACCATAGCACATTATTACTATTATGTGTAAAATGAACGATAAAACTTCATAGCACTTTACAGTTGGAGGTAAATTAGTAACGCGCTCGTAACATTTGATGATATTTCTGACATTGAATTAGACTGTATTTCTGCTATTTTAATGTTGATTTTATTGTGTTTCGACAAGAATTTTAGTTTACATACTTTTATCGACTCATAGTCACCGTGTATTTCATATGTATTCAATGATTATAGGCCAGGATCCTAGCAAGGACACACACACAGGAACGAACACAGGACGAAAAGTTTTTCACTATTCTTGTCACAAAATGAGTGATTAAAGACTTAGCATAACTAAAATTATTATGTGATGCCTAAAAAGATAGAGTAGGCTTAAGAGACTCCTTCCAAGCTTTTCTCTTCACCTCACCAAATTTGAATTTACCCTCTTATTCGGCTTCGGAGTTTACCTATTTGGTATATATCCAAATTTACCTATAAATTTCCTATTTTTTAAATTATTCTTAAATATTTCTTAAAATCAAATCTGAACAAGATTAGATTAGGACAAGTTGATGTTAATCTAGACATTAAGAGGAAATATTTGTTTGTTTGTTTCTTTGTTTGCTTGGATTTAACTAAAAAATACTAGACTGATTTAAAAAATTCTTTCACCATTAGAAAGCTACATTTTTACTAAGTAACATAGGCTATATTTATTCCCAGAATTATAAGGGATCTCTCCTAAAATTTGAATAATGTAACCCAAGATGTAAAAAAAAATACCATAAAATGACTTTTGTCGCATGCGCTCCGAAAATTATTGATGATAGAACAAAACAATGTACTATAATATTAAAGAACATCAATCAATATCTATAAAAAAGTCCTAGTCCTGCATTGCATACGCCTATCTCCGACGGATAGCTCACAATTTATTTTTAATTATTTTTACTACAAATAGATTTTAGATTGAAGAGTAAAATTTTAATAGAAGAATCGGTTTTTGCCAAGATTATTTAACCCACAGGGCGTTAATCTATCACTAAATGTGTGTTTTTTAGAACAGAAATTTAATATAGAATATTTGTGACCTAAACTTAACCAAATAGCTTGAACAAATATCTTAAAAGATACCGCAAAATAAAAAAAATCGGCCAGTAAAACAATTCTGGTGCGGCGTAATGTTACCTACATTACGTTACCAGGAAATTTATATTCAAAATATATACAATTTACTTCTAATTTTTTTGTAAAGAATTTGAATTTTTCAATATTTATAATTTTGTATGACAAAAATTTTATTTTTTTTGAAAATTATATTATTTTTGTAATATATTTTAGTGGCAAGCCTCATAATTTATCTTCAGATAATATCGCTAAGCCTCACTTGTTTAGAAGACAATAAATATTAATGATGCTATTTGTCAACCGTTTCCATTTTTAATTTTAGAATTAATTACTACTGTACGTTTGAATTTCTGTACGCTAGTAAACAATGACGTTTTGCTAAATGTTACATTTTTTAAAGATTTTATTTAACTACTCGCGACTTCGCCTACGGCAACTACTATAACTCACTATTCGTTCTCGCTAAATTCATAAACTTTGCTTAAATTCATAATTTAAATCTTACTTATGAACCGATTGAAATAAAATAAACACTAAATGTTAAAAGAGTTTACCGAAATACAATAGTTTAAACTACATTAAAATGTGTTAAACAAAAAGAGAATGAAAAACCAATGTTTTGGTTAACCATTAGAAATGCCTTCAAGCTCTTCCAAGATCAACTTACCTAACCTAACTGCCACTGAGGCATCCGAGGCAACTGTCAGGGTATAAACTCTATAGAAGATGCATCGATAATATCTATATAAACTGTATACTGATTGCGAGTGGGATATAAACTTGTAACTACTTCTTTTTTACATTTTTTAAAGTGTTAATCGCACACTTACGAAATTGAAAAAGACTGAAAAAGACATTTAGAAAACGTATAAAAATTTGAACGCAGCGGTATTTGAACTTCAAATCCCGCTGCGTTCAATTTTTTATACGTTTTCTAAATGTCTTTTTGTAACTACTTCGTTCAAATAAACACACGTTTGTGCTAAAATAGTGTCACATAAATACGTAGAAATCAATAATTGCAAAATCAGTAATGTTGTAAATCTTGCAATGCTCTTTTGTCCAACTTCTTGCCCCGAATGTGTCTGGATCTGATGAGAATACACTATTTTCATAGAATGGACCTTTATTAAAGCTACTTTGTTGGAGCAATAAAAAAAATATAGTTTTAAACCATATATAGTGGTATTAATCCAATCCAACAAAATAATTTTATTGTACTTTTGTATGTATGAGTCACACAACTAGTCTGACCATAATCAAATTTTAACAAAATTTTACTCTTGAATTTGGAATCTGCTATTTTAATAGGATTCTTCATTGTGTTTGTTTATTCTCGCGATAAATTACATTGGAATATATTTTTTTGATATTAAAATGCAGTGGTTTGATAAAGATAACCAATTCGCTATGATTGCATTACATAGAGTAGGTATAATGCCAAATACCATTTTTAAAATTCTCCAGACGCTTGGTATTAGTCAAATCTTTGCGTATCGGGCTATTGATAGATACAATGAAACCTCCTCTGTTTGTGAAAGCTCTAAAGAATCTTCCCAATAAGACAACGCAATACAACGTGGGCATTATCTGACTTCGGTGATTGTTTGGTTAGATATTAGCTATGAAGGAGTGACTGTCCTATTTTTGTGAAAAAGGTATTGAAACATCGGCACAAGTGTATCAAGATACCATTCATGAGAAGGTACTTTCTTAAGCCCCTTAACACCATGTTCAATAATCGAGAATGGTCCTTTCAGCAAGATTCGGTGCCGTGTAATAAAGCTCGTTCCACCTAATCTTGGCTATAAACGAACGTTCCGGACTTCATCAGAGCTGAAGACTGCTTGTCATCTAGTCCTGATTTCAATCCACTGGATAATGACATATTTTCAATTTTGGAGAGTAAGGCTCGCTCTAAACGCCAAGATAATTTAGACTCCCTAAAACAATCCATACGATTAACAGTGACGAATTTTTAGTGACGAATAGAAAGAGTGCGTGCGGCTATAGATAACTGACTTCAACGTTTAAAAGACTGTTTTGAAGACTTTTTATGGTAATATTAATAAATCTTACGTGAAATAAAAAAAAAAGTTTTTTTCTGTAACAATAATTATGGCAAGACTAAGCCTATTGTATAAATAAATATACTGTACTTTTTTCAACAATAAAATGGTTTAGATATAGTGAAAGTGTCAACACACATCCATTTCCTACTTTTTCCAATTCTAGGTTAACTGAATAGGGCTCTCTTAATATTTTTATCTTATTTATATCAAAATATTTTAATTTGTCAAATGTCAAATTGTTTAAAACATTGTTTTAAATATTTTTTTAAATATTGTTTTAAATATTTTAATTTCCCTTCAGTAGAGTAGTGAATGAAGTTGAATAAACGAATTATTCAATATATCAGAAACTTATTTACTATTAATTAGCCGGGGCCGTGAATAAGCAATAAATTACAAATATATGTATATACTCTGTAGGATAGCAATATTACTTAAGATACCTTAAAGCTGATCAATCAGAATAAGGTTATCTGAAATAGTAATAAATATTTGTAAACATTTATATACAAATTTCACAGAATACAATAAAAATGGGTTTAGAACCACAAGGAGACAAGAGAGCTTTAGTTAACCAGAAAAATCTCCGCAAAACGAAGCAGTTAACCTTCGAACAAGTTTCAGAAATAACCAACCTATTCATAGTTGAATTCATAGCAACAGAAGGCCTTAGCATAAATATTTTTCACACAAGATTATCACCTGTCCTGTTTCCACTCAGGAGATGAGCTATCGCTGTCTCTCTCTGGATGGCCACCTGCCAAACCGTCAGATTTCGAAATGTGAGATCTAATTATGAAAAGTTATTAATAAAAGCTGCACTCGAACTTTTCAGTAAGCTTTATGTTATCGCTTTTGCAGATTATGGTCTCCAAATTTTTAAAATTTTTTTTGGGTTAATAATTTCATAATACACTTACACTTGTATTGTATATATGACTAATATGTACATAAAAATAGCATAAATATTTTTTTCTTAGGTATATAATGGATGTGACTCCCAGCTTTTTTTATATCAAGTAGGTACTTGACTTGACTATCCATGAACCTAAGTTCAGATGATTGTTAAAGTTAAATTAAAGTTAGAGTAAAGGTTTCAAAAACACAGAATAAATAATAAAAAACGTGTCAAATTGACATATTTTATACAAAATGTTTTTAAATTGTATTGTTGTAGAAAACTACTGAAACTGAAAGAGAAAACTCTTTCAGTATAGACTTAGAATGACAAGTTGCATATTAAAAAAATACAGTAGGAGTGAATTTTCTATCCAGAATATATGTCATTGAAATACCAGCTAAGATTCTTTGAAGCAATTATCATAAAACTCAAATTTTATGACATGGGTTAAGGTTAAAATTATGATTTATATTATTGGCACAGACATTTAGTAAATAGCATATGTACAATCTTTAAGACTTATCAATTCAACACAATATGTGGGTAACATATATACACATATATATAAACAAATGTATAGACCGTCGTGCCTTAGTGACTATAGACAAAAACGCTTGTGGGTTCGATTCCTACTCGGAGGAATGATTATATACGAGTATAAGACAAGGTGCGGCGTCCAGTCCATCATTCAACATGGAATGGATGGAAAGTGAAGAACCTAGTGTCTTGGCACTAGGTTTTCTCTGACAATCCTGCTATGCGAGGAAAACTGTGAAGCTTTAAACAAATACAAATATATAATTGTAGCACTATGTGACATAAGCCCGCCTAAGGCACTTTAACCACGTTTTAAAGTCACTTCTAAGTAGTCTTTTTTTGTCCCGTTCGAGAACAAACGGCGTTTAGCACCTTTATTTTACTCACTTAACCCCGTGTAATAAGTGGAGATACACGTAGCATAATATACTTTTATACTTAAGCTCTCTGTTCGTTTTAAATGACGACATCATACATCGATATCTGTCTATATATATATATAGATTGCGATACTTAACTACCGATGCGTACACCAAGACAGAATTAATTTAGTCAGTTGTTTTTTTTTGGAAAACCCCTAAAAGACAAAAAAAAAGTGACGTGAGCCCTGAAAGAAGTACCAATTGGTTGGGCCACAATAGTTAACGCTTTCTTTATAAAATCCTGAAATAGTTTTGAGACAAGCTGAAGGATTTATCAATTGAAAAAAGAGTCAAGGAATCTCAACATTATTATAACAATTATTTAATAAACATTTTATTAAATAATAAAGAGTATTAGTTAAATTGATATAAGTTTAATTGTTTTTTATTTAATAAATCAATGTGGTGCGTTTAGTCTCATATCAGGCAAGTACCCTCCTAAGCATTTTTAACGTAGAGCAACTATCAGTCATAGTGTACAACTATCCGTTCGTTTAAAGGTTAAATTAAACAGAATTTACTCAAAACCATTATTGATTTTGTTTAAAAAAATAGGCTAATATGAGAGATCAAAGTGCAGTGTTTTTATGTACATTTTGAATTATTTTAATTAAGTGCATATTTTATTATAATAAATAATTATTCAAAAATTGGGGCAACTATCCAGCTTTTGCACCATAAAGCCAAAATCAAATATTTTTATTCAAAATAAAAAGTTACATGCTTCCCTTTTATAAACGTCACACAATTTACCACCGGTTCACTAAAGATAATGCCTCAGACCTGAGAAGAACCGGCGCAAGAAACTCAGCGGTTTTTTTCATACTATAATTTACAGATTTATTAGTGACAATGATACCTTTGAAATAGACTGTAGCGAGTATCTCATTCCCAAGGCGTGTTATCATTCATAAAATGGTTAATTAGGTGATAACCTTTAACACACAAACTAGTTTTCACAACTTTCTTATATTGTGATAGAGCATTTTTGGACGTATTCTGGGATCCTATTGTAAAAGCGTACACATTGTCCCATAAAAGAATTACGAGTTCTATACAATCGAACTACAGGCGCGGTAAGTTTAAACCTATTTCCTATTCAAATATATATCGAGATACAACTGTCAATATATTTATTTCCATAAATTTATGCCTTAATGATTCTTTCGGGCCTAAGTTATAGATTGCGACTGCATAACACCAAAGTATAATTCCATAGGCTATATATATACATATATAGGCCATATATATATATTTTTTGCTTAATAAAACTGTGGCATTTTCCCCCGATACTTTCACAAATCCGTTACAACGACCACTACCCGTTAAGGTTGAATATTGAGAGTAAAGTGACTTAACACTAGATTCCCTTTGCCTATCCAGAAAACGTGTTAAGCTTCAAAATACCCGTTTCTATGATCTTGACTTACAAACCGTTGTATTGTGTATTAAACCCACTTATGATTCACGATCTCACACATCTGCTCTTTGAAGTCGTAAGCAAAGGGTGTTATCGCCTCCCATTCATTTTAGTAGTCATCGTGTATATGGCACTTATATATTATGTAAAAGGGATACTCGATAATTGAAATTATTTTATTTTATAATTTTTTGATTTTTTAAAATTAATTTTCAAAATTAAGTTATAGCCCTCAAAATATACCTACTCTTACTTTAATTTCCACAGCATCTAATTAAAAAAATAAATGCTTGGCCTGTTTCATGGAATAGTAGTTAAAAACCGGACGCTATGTTGGAATTATTATTTTATTACTTTTACATAACCACTTTGGTTAATATAGATTTATATCAGACGACCTCGGGTCTAGGCTACGTAGTTAGACCAACTCTGATATGATGTCACGGCTGGCGCACCTTATGGCGGCGTTCTATTTCCTCTACTCTTTTCTATATTCATTAACTCTATTAACAATCCACGATCATGGTTAGCTGGTATAGAATTTAGCGTTTAGCCCGCTTATTGTACATATTTGTTTGTAAACTATGTGCAATAAACAATATGTAACATAAAAATAAAAATATTATATTTATTTAATTTGTAATTTTATCTTCACATTTCGACTGGTAATAACAGATATAAGACAATTCTTACATCTACTATTAGACTATTTACATTAGGAACAATGCGTGTCATAAGTCGAAACTGTACGCCCTATTGTTTAATAAAATCAAAAAAGCAGCTCTACGCGGTTTCCCACATAGCAGGGTAGTCGGAGAATTTGAGATATTGCGTGTTGAGTGGCGAAATTCCACACCGCGCTTTGTCCAACACCAGAGCGAGTAAATGAAAAAAAAAATCATTCCTCCTTGTCGGGATCGAACTCACAACCAATCACGTTTGCAATTAGACGTTACCACAGTGCTACGATAGCCTCAATGTCACCTACACCCATATATTATGTTATAATATTGCTTGCCTATGAAATAAAAAAAATACATCTTTTGGCGTTTAAAAACACATAAGTCGATTTTGTGGTTTTATTTCAGGAGAGGATAATAGACACCTCGAAATGTCATTTTTATCGGCTAATTTTGAAATGCACATGTACCTCATTTACTCATCTACCTTTTTACACCAGCAAAAAATATATAATTTCACGAGTCGTATTTCCACTTTCGTCATGTTTAGTCACACATATTACAAACAGAACTTAACTTTATGTATATATAATCGTCTGTCTTACAGCGTCTGACTGTATTAATCAGACCGCATTATCAATTGCTTGTGGGTCCGATTTTTTTTTAGGGAAATGATTATATTTAAATTATTCCCATTTCTCTGGCCTGAGGAGAAAGGAGGGTCTTAACACTAGATTTTCTCTGCCTATCATGCTGTGCGCGAAACAGCTTGAAGCTGAGATAAGTAATTTACTTATTATAATATAAAGAAATTTAGATTTAATCAATTGCAATAATGCAAAAGAGATATATAAGGCAAATACTTTTAGATTGTTATCTAACCAAAAACAAGAAACGTCATGGGTGAGTCAAGTAAACACATTTAGAAACATAATGCATTTCACACTGAAATACTTGGACACAATACGTGCGCAAGCACACGCGTGGGCTCGTGAAAAATTTGACTGTTGAATTTTTTACCCTAAACGTCAAACTCTTCAATCATGTACGAAAGAACAGTTGATAGACAATTTTAAATTTTAATTTATAATTTGGTGCGAATATAAAAAAATATAGTTGAACTAAAATTAACATCGCTCTGCTCTGTATAATTTGTACAGTCCGCTTTTACAATCTTCTAACGAAAATAAACCCACGGTTCTTCGCACGTTCTAGCTCTTTCATACCATACACAGCATTTACTTGATGATGTTATTGTGGGTTCCTTTAATTTAGCTTCACGCCTTTCCCCCATTCGGTGATCAGAGGGAACATAGTGCTAAGACACTCCGGTCTCCATTTTCCACCCGAATTCGAGACATGGCGTGTTAAACAGTGGACCTAAACGCCACGCGTTGTATTGTTTATCCAGAAAGAAATTATGATAAATGCTCCGAGTGAGAATTGAATCTACAACCAATCGCAATTATAGTCAGGCGCTGCTTTACAGCGCCGCAATGGTCTTTGGGGTTTTTGTATAGTTTATAAAATCTTTAGAAATATTTAGATATTTCTCTATGATTGTATTTGAATATAAAGTTATGCCTCTGGGAAACATACGAAATATGTTTAAAAATATTAAATTAGCATCAAGGCAATATTCAAGATTTATTTTTATTACGCATTTAGTTGCCTATACAGCTAACTATGAGACAAGGTTTATAAAATATTTAAAATAGTAATTATATTACCCTAACTTCTTGGATTATTCTGTAATAATAACTTCTTTTAGAAAATATTTTTAGTATTCTATCAATTCACTGTGCCCGTTTACCGTTGCAGAAAATAGAGCTGTGAGCAGTGCCTAAGACTTGCGACTCAAGTGTAGGCGTAAGGGGCACCTTTAATACGCACATTAAAACTCACCCATTTGCTGTTTCGAAGCCGTAAAAAATACTTAAAAGTTCTAATTGGTACCGCTTTGACACGCATAACTTATTTCGGCCTGACACATCTCTCACACACGGCTGTGTAAAACCTAATATTAGGAGATTTAATTATCTATACACTTTTTTTTATATTATTTTAATGCTATATAAAATTATGGATATTTTTATATAGCATTTAATATTATGTATAGGAATTACAATTTATACGTGAAATTTCTATTGTTACTGCCAACTTGCCCATAATAAAACCTGAGGTAACTCAATACCTAATGTTTCCATTAGCAATCATAAAAAGTACACAAATTGTATACTGACCTCCTCACATGGTACGTGACTGTAGTGGGATCGATTTCCACTCAGGAAATGATTATATTTATATTATTTTCATTTCTCCGCTCTGGTGACCATACAAAGTGCGGGGCGTTGAGTTCTGCCAACACGCAATATCTCAAATTCAGGCAAAAGTGGAGAGCGGAGTGTCTTGACACTAGAGCCTCGGGTCTCTGCCTACTGTGCTATACGGGAAAAATCGTAAACTTTTATAACAATGGAAACTATGTATAGGAATTACAATTTATGAGTAAAGCTACCAGCACTGTTATTGTACCACCAACCTGCACATGGCGCACCTTGAGTAACTCAATACCTAATGCTTAATTCAATGGCAATCATACAATCGGTTTTCAAAATACAAATTCAATACTGAACACCTAACCTAGCAAAATAATGAAAAAGACAGACAATGAGAAAGAAAATTTTTATTACGAAGTTTTTATTACAGACACCATTAAAATAAGGACTTTGTAAACAATTTTGTAATTTGTCACATTCAAAAAAGTTTTCTGTGTACGTGCTTCGAATGGCATATCTTAATTCTGATTCTGCAGACTAATTTGAATACAATTAATCACTATACAGTGCTTGTTTGTTAGCCAAATCACGAGATTCGTAAGTGATGCGAGTTACATTTTTCACATACATTTGTAGTTGATAATCTTTCGTGGAAAAAAATATATGAATTATATAAATATTTATTTATTTTTTATTTTCACACATCAAGATAACTTAGTAATAAGTTAGTTACAAAAAACATTTTTAGAATCGTATGGGATTCGTACCTTGAAACCGGTCCAAGTCCGTCAGTCCGTTTTCAAATTTATATACGTTTTCTAAAAATGTTTTTCATACCTAAAAACTTTTAAACCTTTAAAAAAACGTTTAAAAGTTCTTCAGTTACAACTATTTGCATATTAAAAAACATATGTATATTAGCGAAGACCAACGCTGTATCCCTACGGAGACTAAGCCCAAGTGGGATTGAACCCACAGCCATGACAAGAACCGGAAAACTATTATAAATATTTCATTTGCAAGTGATTTTACAAGAATATCATTTTCATACACTTTACTTGTAATATGTATGATACCTAAGACATTATTAATCATTCTATGGATTATTATATAACCAGTGTAATAATAGGCTTACTGTACTACGATACCATATCGACATCGTAGTCTGATTCGGACACGTCGGCCTACAGTAATAGTAGTGGGTCCAATTTCCGCGTTATATATAGTTTCCATAGTGGCGAAGTGGAACAGCGTCTGAAAGCAAATGAGTTCGTGGGTTCAATCCTATTCGGAGGAATGATTATATTTAAGAAACAAGGTACAAGACAATTCGGGTTGAGTTCCGCCACTGAACACGCAATTTCTCGAATTCAGGCAGAAAGTGGAGAACGGAGTGTCTTTACATTAGGTACTCTCTGTGTCTGTCTGTGTGTCGCTGTATTTAAAATAACCATTCAACCCATGAACCCATGAACTTATTTAGATAAAAAAAAAACGACATTTCGATCCACTTATCGCATCCGTAAATGAATGTTTGGGCAGAGTGATATATCTTTACATTCTTGGGTTATTGGATAACGTTCACAGCATGTTCACAATACGAAAGGCATACTATTGGACTATTTTGAAAAAAAAACTATTTTAAAAATAGTTAGGACGTATTTTGTGATTTTCTTCACGAATCCAAATGAAATTCTCAAATATCTGTTGAAGCATTGAAATTTGCTGAACATGAAGTTACATTGCTGTACATATTACTTGGACTTAAGCAGATAGGTGTAGAGGTCCCCCATTCCTCGGCTACCGTTGTATATTTCTAACAGCAGTCATATATCTTAATTTTACACAGAAATGTTTATTAAACAGAAGGCTATGTCTCGAACTTCAGCGGGCGTCTGTTTGTTTGTCTTGTCTACTTTTGTTTGTATTAAATTTCCTGCATTCGATCATTGTATATATTAGCAAATGGTAATTGAATCTGATTGTGATGCGAAATTACTATCATTCTGTAAACTTAATCTAGTATAAAAAATTGTAGAAAATTCCTTACGATATATTTTTAAAAACGAAAATATTTGAAGAAAAATCTTTCTTTGAAAAACTTTGATCTTAAAATTCGTTTAAAGAAAAAGTTAAGTTAAGTATGAATACTTAAATATTTATCCTCTAGATATATATATATATATATATATATATATAGATAATTCATATAGCTTAAAACTATTTGATTATAATCTAGAAATATACAAAGGCAAATTCATATCGACACTGCTTAAAGAAGCCAAGGCTTTTAATGACAAAATTTTCACTGAACTATGACGAATACTTTTAAAACATACCTGACAATTTATTGGTCACCTGACCGTCCACTTGCCAACACTATTTAATGAACAGAATGAAAACTTTAAGATAAACGAGCGCCAATAATACACCACTTGTTTGTTTTAGTGACGAGTGTGAAGATTTATAGATGACTCAGGGTTAAAACATTTTAACATTGTACTGACTTTTATAATGTAATTTGGAATTATTTTAAGTTCCCCAAAAGCTTAAATATTATACATATTTTTTTACACTTACCAGAATCTTTCCAAGATAAAAAAATCTAATGTGTGCTGTAATTGTGTGTCGCGTTTTAAATGATGGAATGGAAAATATCATTACTCCATGTTCAACTAAACTGGAGTCGTATATCATATTAAAATCTAGCATCTGCATCCAAAAACCATTATATGATTAACATTAAATTCTGAGTGAGATTTAATTACAATCTTTTTATATTGATTCTTATAATAGAATTAGCATTCTTCTGTTTCACATTATTTGTTATGCGTGTATCGGATTTCTCCCATTGATCTGCTTGAGCATGGGTAGCCTCCCAAACAAGTAGAAAAAAAAGTATACAGTCAGCCATGTTCTTTCCATTGTAATTTAGTCAAATATGTATAGCTAACCCATTATCTTGAAGCAAAAAATCGTCAGCTCGTCAAGTGTGATCCAGATCTGATCGTAAAGTATGTATTAAACTAAAGAATGACAGTTGATTTTTATCTTGCATCTCGTGGATTACCTATAATTTGTCAACTTTCACGCATTATTGTACGGCGTATGCAGAGTTGTATTATGGGGTTAGTAATAGACTTTGGGGGTCCACATTCGTTCGAAAAATATATAATTTTTTATCAGTGTATCAAAGCCGTTTTCATCCCGTAGTAACATTTTCTATCCAAGACAAGAGGCTGAACCCACTGATAAAAGAAACGTTTGCAAGTCTCTCGGACATTTATATCATTTTCCATCATCGACGTAAGCCAGAACCAGAACGAAATGATAACTCACACCGTTTCCCACATCCTCCGGCTAATTAGATCATTTTCTATTCTTCGGAAAACACCTCTGCATTGGTACGTCACTGTAGGTTATCCAACCGGCTGCACCGTCCCACGCGCATTCCCACACCGCCTCGGCCAATCGCCAAAATTTCATAGTTTAGTTACGATTTCGAAAACGACCCGACGCGTCCCGCCGCCGGCGACATCCCTATATTTCGAATTTGCTTTGCGCTTTACCCAAAGTTCAGCTACTTTCTGTTACTTTTAGACTTTTTCGAAAGTGCGTTTTTGTGTATGGTGAATTGATTTTGTGACTTGGATTTGTATTATCTATTATCAACGGTATGTATAAAGAATATTATTTATTTTTTAATTTTTACTTTTTGAATGGATAAATAGACTATTAGATTGGATTAAGTACATACATGCCCTAAAAAATATTTCTAATTTAAATCCTTCCATTGCAAAAATTAAATCAAACTAATAGAAATATTAATAAAGGATTTATTGTTACAACAAAAATATTTAAATAGGCGAAATTTTAATTAATTATCAAAATTTTTAGTTAAAATTGGTTAAAAACCCATAAAATAAAAAAAAAGCAACACGATTATTAGGTAACGTCGGAAGTTAAGAATATGAAAAGATCCCGAGGCCTTCAGCGGTTACAGAAATAGATGGGACGTTTCTTACACAGAATTTACAATTCTAACTTCTACACCCACACGTCACACTTCACCTTGCCAGTAGATGGCGCTGACCGCCGAAAATGAGTCATTTGAGAGCTTTCTGCCAAATATCTATTAGATACTAGCGATGATGTATTACTGATCATTCGAGACCACTATGTGTAATACGATGATAGGAACTCACAATATAATATTATTGTAACAGCCCTAGTAGTATATAAAATATGAGAAGGAAATCCTTCGCATTCCATGGATTACAAGAGTATATTAGCGCTCTCCACCATCCTAGCTCCTCTCTCCAAATTACTAACCAAATTTGAAAGTATTATAATTTCTAGTTAACTGAAAACTATTTTTCGCTAATTATATATCGAAACCTAAATTTTAGACACTTCAAGGCTATATTTGTATTTTCTAGAACTTGTTACCTTGTTGGTAACTAGATATATAAATATATAGTCTAAACGTTTACATAATTACTTTCTCAACATATTACTTGTTTCGTTCAAATAGTGGCTGACTGTAAACGCGTAGCGTTTACGTCAGACGCCATGGGTTCTACGCAGGGGGTTATGGGTTCGATTCCCACTAGGGGAAATGATTATAGTTAAATTATTTGTATTTTCCCTGTTCTTAGTTTAGTTTTAGTTGCGCCACTCAACATGCAATGTCTCTATGTCCGGCGGAAGGCGGAAAACGGAGTGTGACCCTAGGTTCGGTCTAGGGTATCCTGCGATGCGGGATTTAGCGTAAGGATAAAGATACTTTTAAGGTCACTTTTACTATATAAAAATACTCTTATCATAATATCATATTATAATAAGTAAAATTATTTTAATAAACTATATAATTTTAAGACTTCAGAAGTTCAATATTACAATGTGTATTTAATAATCCTAAATGGATTAAAATGTAGAATTGATTGACGATGATGATGATTAATTTAAATTATGATTTACGCTCAATACATTCCTAATATAATTTATTTCTTATACAAGACACAAAATCTATATATTTTATAATATTTAGTAAATTATAAATTATAGAGGGTAGTAGGGCGTAGACAGAGAGATATTAATTAACTCACTATGTCCACTCATTGCCCATTTACGTGAGCCAAAGCGAAACCATTTATACAATTTTAACATTCGTAAAGTGTTATTCTCACACTTATTATATATATATATTTAAATGATAAACGTTTAGGATGTTTTTCATATCTAAGTGTGTGAACAATACTTTAAAAATATAAAAATAATACCCTAAAACTAAAACGGTAAGAACAAAAACGTAGGCGGATGTAGAATGGCGTAGCGGTCACATCGCTTGGGCGGTTTCCAAGACGGATAGGTTCGAGTCCCTTCTACGTTCAAATGTGTATACGTTTTCTGAAAATGTATACCATTGAATTATTTCACACCTAAGTAAAGGCATGAGCATTAAAAAACGTTATATTACATTAAGAAAGGCTGATGCCATATACATCACTATTACGCTTTATCCCGTATAATAGTGTCATAACACTCCGTCCTCCATGTTGTCCGCGTGTTGAGTGGCGGAATTCGATTTAGATACCAAAATGGAGAAATAAAAATATTTTAAATATAATCAATTCCCCCGAATGAGATATTGTTCATCATGTAAGGTACTAAAAATTAAAGAAAGATCATAATTTAAGCATTTTATTTCTTTCATAAACAAGCTTTAATTTACCGAAAACAGATTTTTCAAATAAATTGAAAGAAATATGATATTACGAATGACCTTAGATCAAATATTAAGAATATTGTGGGTACGGTAATATGTAGGAATAACCCAAATTATAAAAACTAATAATTTTTTTATTTTTGCATTTATTTTTATTTTATTTTTATTATTAACTGTACTGTAATTGTATAAATTAACCATTGGATTGATTAATGATTATTTTTTTATGATTATAAGCTATTGTTAACATGTTTAAGGAGTTCAATAATATTTTATTATTACTGCTGCATTTCAATAGAGATTGTTATAGTTTCTGGTAATAATTCATATAAAAATATATTTGGAGAGAACCTACTGTCAGGTACTGGCGCAACTAAATGCCGCGCTTGTTTGAACCAGAACAGGGAAATGAAATTATTTTAAATATCATCAATCACTGTGGCCTCATCTATCAATTTAATAAGATAATTTTTGGAAAACATACTTGTGGCAAAAACTAAATACGAAAGTAGATGATACAACTATCGTTTGATCCCGGGAAAGTAGAGAACTTTGACATTATATATAAGATAAGAAGTTCTTCTCATAAATGTGAAAGCTGAATTTGTAAAAAAAATTTAAAATAGCTTTATCTTCACGTTTTTTCCCGTAGTTATAGAGAACCCTGCCAACTGCCAAGACACTCCACTTTCCGCCCGAATTCGCGATATGGCGTGTTGAGTGGCGAAACTCATGTTCTTCTCCTCGCGTGTCTATCACCAGAGCGAAGAAATTAAAATAATTGAATATTTATAACAATTTATAGTCAGTTAACTTTTTAGTCAGTAGTAAATTAATATTAATCAGGTAGATGATCTAGATTTCAAATATTCATTAAAAAGCTTTTCCTCACCAGGTCCTCAGGTCCGTTTCAAGTAAGCACAGAAACAATTCTCAAACAGTAATGACAAACACATAGCACTATGGGGGTGACTGACGATTTTGCCCCGAGCTTCACGCAGAAGCCGCAGTTGCGTCAAGAGGATGACGGTAACAAGCTGGTCTTCGAATGCCAACTCTTGGCATCTCCTAAACCTGAAATCAGCTGGTACCGCAGCGATGAACTGCTCAAAGAAGATAATAGGACACAGTTTAAGTAAGTTACTTTTTTTTTTAAACTTTTATGCACGTGTATCTATTTTTTGATATATTTTTTCATTGGTCCACTCATAAACTTTTTAAATTTCTACGTGTAATATATAGGAAAACATATATAGTAAAAATAAATATTATCTCGCATTCGTGGACTAAAAATAACGTTATATTCAATTTTGAATCAAGGCATATAGATTTTTTATTTTAAACTGTTATTAAGTGGTACAGTAATTTAAAGTTAATAATTAAATGTATATCTGAATTTAATGTATGTAGAATATATAAAACGGTGTCAACTGCCGCTAATATAAATTGCAAAGTAGTTTAAATGTGCATATGTATATCTTTAATTGTATGTTTACTTACATAAAGTCAAAATTAAATGAGCTTAATAATATATATATATATATAAAGTACTTGTCGAAATATATACCTGTAGTAAATAATTTAAAAATTTTTATTACGATACGTTTTGTTTTCTCAAGGGGTAATTGCACAATTAATTTGCATAGCGAGATAGGGTCAACGACACGGTCGCCTGACCGATTGACGATTTGAACTTAATGTTCCCTTTGACGAAGCCAAGATAATCGGAAGCTGACACAATTGGCACCGTACACCGTCTACTAATAAAAAAGGACAAACGTGAATTGGTTTTATATTATGTGTTAAAGGTTTCTTTGTTTTTTGCTTATATTATAGGCAAATTTAATTAAAGTAAATTATTTGAGTCCATCGTGAATTGATTGATAAGTCCATTGTGGCGCAGTCGGGCAGTCACACTGCAAGCACGATGGTTGTAGGTTCGATCCCAGCTCGGGGAAATGATATATTTATATTGTTTTTTCACCGCTCTGAAACGACAAAGTGCGGCGGCGGTCCGTCTGTCCGTCGCAACGTCTCGATTTCAGGTACAAAGTGTCGCTGGCAAAAAATTAATAAAATTGTTAAAGATGTTATTATTACAATATGAAGCATTTGGTATAAAATAAAATTAGTATTATCATATAATATTAATATCATAGAAATAACATTAAATGTAAATACAATTAAATTTGTGCTGAAAATGTGTAACATTATGGTAGCTACGAACAAAACAACAATATAAAATAGCATGATATTTTGTCAATTATATATTAACTATTAATAATTTTATTTAATTATATATTAAATAGTTTGAATATCTCAGGGGTATGTTCACTTTTTTAACTCTGGTTTAGGTGACCAGTGTTAAAAAAGTGTTATTGATCTGTATCCACACTTATTACAAAAGTGTGTTGTTTTAAATTGTACCCGTCAGTGATGTAAAAACAGGTAGTTATTAAAAATATATATTAATAGTTTTCACAATGGATATCAATTTTTAAGGAAGATTCATTGTTTCAATAAATCCATTATTTCCATATTTAACTGACTCACCTTTTTATATTTCAAATTGTATATTATATATCAGCCGGTTCCGTCAATCATTTTTGAACTGTACGCTGTTTGTAAAAATATACATAGTTAAAATGTTAATGTACTAATATATGGATATTTTATTGAAGTGATATTTAGCTAAAAAAAATCAGCAACAGTTAATACTGTTTTTTTGGAGATTTAATTAACTATTTTGTTATATGTAATACTTATACTTTCTTCAGATGTTTTATATATTTAACATTTTAAGCAGAAAGGTATACTAAACGGTAATTTATTTTGAAAATTATCATTGTTTTATGTTGAACCTCCTATATCATATAACGGGTATCTAACAATAACAAGAAAACGTATGTAAAACATTGACTGCAAAATATTTTTGTGTACATTCAATATTTCTGGATTAACTTCAGCCAAAATCCATTAGTTGAAAACTTTTTGCTAATGAAAATGTTAAGTGAAAATGTGATTGTGATGTAATTATAAAAAAATCAAAATCAAATATGTTGATATACAGCAAAAGTTTAATTAATAATGAAAACGTTTTAACAGCGTGTCGCCAGAAGCCAACGCCAACGAGGTTTAAATATCATGAAACTGGAGAGTTCCAATCAATCCCCCGAGTGGGAATTTGGCGCTATTGAGGGAACCGTGTCGCAGTCTACCAGCAACTGTCTATATACATTTGCATTTCTCCGCATATTACATTTATCCGCGCTGGTGACAAAGCGCGGCGTTGAGTTCCGAAAATGTCTGCAATGTCTCGGATTCATTAAGTTTTCTCTGTTTATCCTGCTATGCGGGAAAAAGCTATTGACATAATAATTTGACTATAAAAATTCAAGAAAGGAAGCCAAGCCAAACCTAAGAACAACCAACTATATTATACGCATCAGTGTACATAATTCCGAAATTATGATAAAACTAAACAATAAAGGAGCATATATTTTTGTTGAACCTATTCAATGATTTTACCCTTTTTTCACATATGATTTGATTAATATAAAACCTAAAGCGTAGCGGTTTCTAGTCCTGCTGCGTTCAAACATTTATATATTTTTTTGCTATTTAATGATTTTCAGCCCTTTACAGGGGCAGTCGAAAATCAAAAGAACGACCTTGTAGGTTTAAATACAAAAACATGTGTTAGAAACGTATATATAAAAATAAAACATATAAAATAAAAAGAAATCGCGTATAAAATAATAGGCATTTTATACGCGATAATAGGCAATTTATATATTCAAATTATAAAAGCTTAAACTATCTTTGAATCTTGTAGAATCGGTCAAAAAACTATTTTCGAAATCAGTTTCAATCTCAATTTAATATATAGAGAAATGTATTCTAAAATGAACCCTATTGTTTCTTTCCTAGGATCCAGAGCATCGCCAACAACAAGTTTCTGGTGGTGCTGGAGCTGGATGACGTGATCGAGTCAGACGCGGGGCTTTACAAAGTGAAAGCTAAGAATAAGATGGGCGAGGTGGCCGCCTCCATCAATCTTAACTTCAGCCGTGAGCTTTTTTTTATCAATTCTAGACTGCAGTAACACGCCTGACTCACATTAGTTAGTAAACGGAGGTCGATGGTTCTATTTTCACAAGACACGTTAAATAATCAATTATGGCTTGTAACTTGTCAAGAATAAGAGAATATGAGATATTAAAATAGATAGCTTCATCCTATATATAATTAACCATACTTTGATTTCAATACATAATACATCTCACGTATTTTGCGATTTAAGCAAATAGTAAGTAATATAAGTTGGCTTAGTAAGTAATATAATATAAGGAGGCTGTTTTTTTTATTTTCTACGCAAAAAGAGTAAATGCGGAATGTTGAGTCACTAAGCACACAGCGCTATATTTCGCTACGGTGACCAACCTGCAAAAATAACAAGTATATGTTAAAAAGTAGTTCTTTACGATATTTCAGAAAAAGAATAATGATACAAAATTCGTAACTCAACACTACATTGCTTTACACGAAACGTCTGCAATTAGTCATAGATAAAAATAAATGTCAACAAAAATTTAACGATCGACTCCTTCTGGCCGATCTCTGATCTCTGAGCCAAGTATATTGGCGACATGAGTGAATGTGACGGCAATTATGTATGAGGAAACATGAAAACAAGCATTGTTTTATGTGTTGAAAAATAAGAAAATATTTATTTAACCGTTACGATTTTACTCGTGTACGAGAGTTGCTAGAGAGATCCTAGACACTCCGTTTTCTACAAAATAATAATAACAAAATTTTTCTTATATTTTATATTTCAATAAATTTTTAGTCTAATACCAGCTTTTTAGCTTGAGAATGCCATTTTATACATACAATGGTCGAGGGTTCAATATGCTTTCGGACTAATGATTTTCTTTAATATATAGTTTTCCGGTTTTATTTAAAGTTTGGCACCCACTTCCATTAACCCAAAACTTTAGAATTTATAATGTGTAAGTATCTGAGCTAAGAAAGGAATGACTACATCACCCCAAATAAGAAAGACGCGTAATACTCGTAGGAAAAAAAATATTTATATATATTTATAAATTTTTTCATTAAAAAATTAATCCAAATTTTCAAGTAAATTTTCAATTTTGCATTCACAAGTAGCTAGAAATATATTACACCTGGATTTATTCTGAGATCATCTCTATTGGGATTCAAATGTTTACGTCTGGTTGATGTTATTCAAAGTAAACTTTCAACCGCAGAAACTGTTAGAACACTATTTTACTAATTTGATATGTTTAAAAGCGCTCCGCACTAAATCACTCTTACGCAGTGTGTTGGATTTAAAGCTTTAGATTCTAACATTAATCTATTTTTGATTAGTTACAAGTAAGATGCCATGCCATAAGTGATTTAGTTAGTATATGGGTAACTCAATATTATGATTGTGGGTTCTAATACTAAATAATTAATGTATTCTATTATTATATTCTTAGAATAACATACAAAACTTTTGAACGCAATGTGATTGGAAACCGCGCGCGCATCTTGGAACCGTCCAAGCGCTCTGACCGTTAAGCCATGCATATTTTTGTTGTTAGTATCCAAGAGGTGCGGGTTTGAATCCTGCTGTGTTTAACACTTTTTATAGGCTTTTAAAATACATTTTTCTTGGATTTGTGACTATTTAAAAATCATTTTTGGAAAATCATAAGAATTTAATTTAGACCGAATGTGTGAAGAACGCCTACACACTCTCTCCATACCTTGCTACACGGTAAAGAGGGATGATTAAAATAAAATAATAATATGAATAAGTTTTACAAATTGTGATAGTAATAGTATTGAATGATATGCCCATATGGCACAGTGAGACAGCTATCTGAATGTAAACGGATTGGTGGTCAGATCGATTTCCACTGAGAAATTATTATAATTCTCTGCTCTGTACCTAAGACTAGAGAGTGACGCTGTACCAACACATCCTTGAGTTTGGGCAGGAAGCAGAAACAGCCCTGATGACTAGGTTCTCATCTTGGACTATCCTGATATGCGGGAAAAAGCGTGAAGCTGAATAGTAATGGAGCATGCTCAGTTATGTGCGTATGATGTGAAATATTTTTGGGTAGAAATAAAAGGTTGATAAAATTTCAATATTGCCAATGATCTGACAGATATTGTTTATTCGACTAATTTTATTAATCAAATATAAATAACCTTGTCTGGCTCTCTTTATTATACAAAATACGAATTAACTTTTGCAATAAAAAATAGTAACGAATTGTTTTATTTTTCAGCTGCGGATGAAGAAAAACAAAAGTAAGTTTTATAACTTTTGATCTTAAAATCTTTGTCAAACAAAAATTTTTGTAACAATTTGCTGTATCTTATTTAATAATAACAATGCCGTTTTACTTAAAAACTGAAAATATTGATATTATTTTTTTTTATTTAACAGACAAGTAGACGGTAAAGCGCCAACGTTCGCGCGCAAACCAGCCATCCGTCAAGAGGACGATGGCAAGCGGCTGATCTTCGAATGCCGTATCGAAGCAGAGCCGGTACCCAGCGTCGCTTGGTTCCACAACACTATGGAAGTCAATCATAGTTCAAGGCATAAGGTATTTAAACAAAAATGTATTATTTGTTATTTAAATTAAATAAATAATAAAAAAAAAGTTTTATCTTGCTGGGGATATAAAAATTCTGAAAGCATAAGTCTTATTAGACCGCAAGCCTCAACTTTTAGTTTCTAATAATCAGAGCACTTATAAATAATTTCTTTTGTACATTTTAGACACACAACAGTTGAGTAATTCAATTGCTATCTCTGTCTTATTATTAACTATTACTTGTGTTTATCAAGAGTATTTAAATTATTTAAAGATGACCTTGACCTAAATATACTTTAAGCAGGCGTGCTCATTGAAACCATTAACCTTAATTTGCTGTAACAAAATAATTTATGAAACCTCCAAAAAAAAAATGTATAAGATTTATATAGTCTTTTTTTAAATTACAATAAAATAAAAAAAAACAAATATGCATTTCCATTTTTTTTTTATTTCAGTTAACAGTAAGCAAAGATGGCAAATCATACTATGCATCGTTAGAAATTAACAATGTGACAGTGGAAGACGCTGGCAAGTATCGTGTGACTGCCAAGAACGAGCTCGGCGAGAGCAACGCTACAATAAGTTTGAACTTCGACAGTAAGTCAATCAAATATGTTTTTAGAAAGCTAAATTATAAAATAAACATGATGTCTTATATCAAGAATTATTTTAATCTTCCATATATAATTAATTGAATTATATATGTTAACATATCAAATAAAGACACTGCAAGAAATACAAAAAAAAAACACTGCAAATACATACACCGTTAAAACGCACACATACAGCTACACGTTTCACAAAGACTTACACATGTACAATAATTCACTTGTGATTTGAAAATATTTAATTTTACTAGTTATATAAATTTTTAAGTTATGAAATATTATATAAGTATTATTGCTTTACAGTGTTTATGCTTCTTTGTATGTGTGATTCTAATCTCATAAAAGTATTAGACCTCATTATTGTAAACGTAGAATTTGCAGCACAGCTTTATCATTAACTAATTTAAAAAAAATCGTATTTACTCAATTATTATGTCATTTTTAATTTATTTAGATTTTAAGATGTTTTCTGTAAAGAACAAATGAAGTGACCGTTATATGTTTTAATTATTATTTATAAATAATTAAATTACACATTCTAAACACATTAAAACATATCTTAAATTTGAATTATATGTACTAATTTATGTTAATAAAGTATATTTATATCCCATTTCTTCATATATGTATGTATCGCTAAAGCTTAACTAACCTGCTACACCCGAGCGTTTTATATTGTGTTAAATGTTTTTAAATTTGAAATCTACTCTTTTTGCTTGCGCGTAAGCACAAATATAGTATAAAAACCTTTGCAACTGAAATGCGTACTGATCGAAATATATCTAGAGTTCATTTAGATGAAATAATGAAGGCTATTTATGTATCTATTTGAAAAATTTAACTATATTCTTCCTTAATTAACTCTTATATACCAACCTGCGTTCTTAATAATACGTACACAAATCGTTAGAAAACATCTTAAATATTTAACAAATTTCCAATGATTTTAATGGCCAAGCTGCAAATTTTCGTGGCAATTAAACAGAGACGAATTTACTAATAAAAACACTGATATAGGCGACGAAGCGCCCGTACCTGAAGACTTTATCAAACCGACATTTACGGAGAGACCTGTCATCAGGCAATCGGAAGATGGTACCAAAATTACTTTCGAATGTAGATGTGTTGGCAAACCGAAACCAACCATCACGTGGTAAGGACATATTGTAAAAAATAAATTCAAACTTTAATGTCCTTATAATGTAACTTTATATCTTAATGCGTACACGTGTACTCAGGTACCATGGAAAGAAATTGATAAAAGAAAGCAGTCGATACAAAATATCATTAGAAGAGGATCAAACATTATATCATATGGCACGATTAGAAATCATAAGCGTAGACAATTCTGACAAAGGAGAATACAGGGCTGTGGCTAAAAACAAACACGGTGAAGGCGTTGCAAAAATTAATTTAAATTTCCAGGGTGGGGATAAACCAAAGTAAGATTATTTTAGCAGTAATTAGCGTATTCTTTGTACGTCTCAGGACTTTTATTAATTTCTAATGTTTTAAACAGAATACCTGACGGCAAAGCACCTAGATTTCCCAAAAAACCTACAATTAGACAAGAAGGGGATATTTTAATAATGGAATGTATCTTAGAAGCACATCCTGTGCCCGATATTACGTGGTTTCATGGTGACAAAGAGATTAGGGACGGTGCTAAAATGAAAATGTCTAGGAAAGCTATAGGAAAAGACACTTTTAACCTTACTCTAGAAATTTTAAGTCCCACGCATGAAGACGGTGGAAATTATAGATGTAACGCTTTCAATGTGTTTGGTGAGAGCAATGCAAATATAGCTCTAAACTTTCAAGGTAATAAGAGATTGAAATATATTAAAATTTAAATCACTGGTAAAAGTACGCATTCAGTAGCGTCGCATGTAAGGCCTAAAGCTTTTATGCTGCATGGTATTTTGTTTTGTTATAGCAACAGACCAGTATACATTATGTTATGTCGTTTAGGTGGGGATGATGAGAATGGTTTTGCACCGTCGTTTGTTGAAAAACCACGAATCATTCCCAACGAAGATGGCACGCTTATCACAATGCGTTGTGTCTGTAAAGCCAAGCCGGCGGCTGAAGTTACGTGGTATAGAGGCTCGAACGTTATCAAGGCTAGCAGTAAAATAGAAGTAAAATCATCAGTCATTAGTGAAGACGTTTATGAATTAGTGTTGCTTTTATCTAACCCGACGGCAGCGGATGGTGGTGCCTATCGATGTCATGTTCGGAATGAGTTTGGGGAAAGCAATGCTAATCTTAACTTGAATATTGAAGCAGAGCCAGAACCTGAGGGTGAAGGGCCAACGTTTGTTGAAAAACCTACAATTCAATCAAAAGAAAACGGTAAACTAGTTATAATGGGTTGCAAAGTTAAAGCTAGTCCTAGACCAACGATCGTCTGGTACCACGAGGGTATAGAAATCAGGGACTCGTCGAAAATAAAAACTAGGGTAGAAGTAAAAGATGATATTTACACTATAATTTTGGAACTAATTGACCCTGGTATTGAAGACTCCGGATTGTATAAATGCAATATCAAAAATGAACTTGGAGAGCTCAATGCAAATCTTACGCTCAATATTGAAAGTAAGTATTAAAGATTTTTTAAATAACTTACAATTGTGTCACTTTACTTCAAAAGTTATAATTTGGTATAACATTGTTTTCTTTTCGAGATACTATATATCGTTTTGTTACAGTCATTCCAGTTATTAAAGAAAAACCAAAGATCATTAAAATAATTAAAAAGAAGACTGTGATTGTTGAATGTAAAGTGTTAAGTAAATTTGCACCATCTTGCATATGGTTCAAAGAAGCCAGTGCAGTCAAAGAAGATTCTAGACACACTGTTCTTATTGAACCTGTTAGAGAGGTAAATTTATTTTGTGATTTATCACCTTATTTTATGCACCATTTTATACTTTTCGCGTAAGCATTAATTTTATTTTACCTTACGTTATCAATAATTTTTTAGGGTGAGTTTGCAGTCAAGTTAGAGATTTCTAATGTATCACAACATGATAAAGGATCATATAAACTTGTCGCTAAAAACGAGAAAGGAGAGGCAACATCACAACAAGTTGAAATAACTGATATTCCAGAAGAAAAAGGGGAAAAGCCACAGATCATTAAACACCTTAGGAGCTTGGTATGTAAAACAATATTATATACTTATTTGTAATGAAATAAAATGTAACTATTTTATAATGAGCAAAGAACTATATAACTATATAGCTGTATGTAATTATTTCCCTCTAGGCTAAAAAAGAAAATGAGGAAGCTGAATTTGTGGCTGTTTTGAAAACATCAGACCAATCCTGCAGATGTACATGGTATAAGAATTCCACAGTTATCAGAGATTCTACAGAAATCAGCACATCTTTCGATGGTACAAATGCTCGACTTTATATGAGAAAAGTAACAACAAAATATGTGGCCAATTACAGAGTTGTCATACGAAATGAATTTGGAGAAGATGAATCTAGTGCTGATTTGACAATTATTGAAGAAAAAGTAAGAATAAATCTCTTTTAAATATTTCATGTAAGTAAATATTTTCTTATAGATAGATTTTAGTAATTTAAATATAATTGTAGAAAAAGAAAAAAGAAGAGGAAGAAGAAGAAACTACAGTTATTGAAGAATCAGAGGAAGAAATGTCAATAGTCGAGGAGAAATCAGTAATTGAAGAAAATCATATTGAAGAGAAAAAGGTTTGTAATTGTTGGATGATTGGACTGAACAAAGTTATTTGAAGCATTACTCATTATATTAAATTAATAAAGAAATATATTTAATTTTAATTATAATTTTAATTATAAATTAGCAGAAAGCGGTAGAAAAACAAAAACAAGAGGAACAAATTGTCATTGAAGAAAAGAAAGCTGCTGCTAAAAAAGTAACAAAGAAAGAAGAAGTTAAAATAGAAGCGAAAAAAGAAGAGGTTCAAATCGAAGGTAAAAAATCTGAAACCAAGGTGGAATCTAAAAAAGTGGAAACAAAGGTACAGGAACAGAAAAAAGCTGAAGTGGAAATAGAAGAGGCGAAAAAAATACTTGAGAAAAAGACAGCTAAAACTGAAGAAGAAAAGAAAGCTCTCTTAGAAAAGATTGAGAAGAAGAAAACAGAAAAAGTCCCAGAAGCTGAACCGAAATTGGAAGGTATTCCAAAACTAAAACCAGTTAAACCTAAAGAAGAACCCAAAGCTGAAGAAGAAAAGAAGGAGACTAAAAAGACAGAGGAAAAGAAAAAGATTATCAAAAAGAAGGTTGTTTCTAAAAAGAAGGAGCAAGATGTAAGTACTTTTTTTCTAGTTTTACCTTATTTTGTGCAGGCGTAAAAGGTTTTCGGTTTTTACTGCAAATAGGTATATGTACAAAAAAATCGAATTTGTCTAACGTTCCATAATTTTAAGTGTATATAAAAAGTAATGCACTTATCTGTCGTGTGTTGTGTTAACATTTAGATGTGCTAAAAACATTTTTACTTTAGGTTGAATTGGAGTTTGTTGACGATTATGAACGTCCTGTTCTGGAGAAATATGAACGCATAACACCCACACCTCTTGAAAAGAAACAGAGGGTTAATGACACACCTAAGGTAATCACTTCACACAGAAAATACTATACTTACTCAAACATATTTCATATTTTATTTAATTTAAATTATTTATTTTTATTAAAAACATCGATATTACTCTCAGACAAAACGCGCTTCGTTGTCTGAAAGTGTAAAAAGTCAGCCAGATGAAAGTGATGAGGATGTATCAGTCGCTACTTCAGCACCCGAGAAAAAATCTAAGTCTGAACCGAAAGAAAAGGTATATTTTTAAAAGAAAATTAAATTAAAACCTTATTACATTTTTAAGTATTTAAATAATATTTATGGTAATCGGATAGATTTTTCTTACTTACTGTGCATATTGCACATCGTTATTTTTTTGTTAACACGTAAATATGAAATTAATGCATAATAATAATATAGGTTGAAGAAGAACCTAAACGTCTTAGCGTTAAAAAGGGTGTACTTAAACCAGAAGAGCCAGTCGACGATATATCACAGATTAAACTATCTAAAGCACCGATAAAACCAGTTGAAGAAAGTACTGCAGAGCCGCAAGTGGCGCAGTCCAAAAAACCTCTTAAAAAGGTAGCTTTTCCGTAGGCTTTGTTTAAAAATATCAATTATTAGTAGTTTATCTTTATGATATTATAAAATTTAAATAAATATATTTACTTCAGCCCGAGGCAGAAAAAGAGTTCGTAGATGATTACGAGCGCCCAGATCTTGAGAAATATGATAAAGTCACACCAACGCCATCTGATAGGTCTAAGAAACCAAATGGAGTTAGTGAGGTATATAAATAAAAAATATATAGGTACATACATTGAATTATTAGTAGTATTGCGGTAAAACTAAACTTGCGCGTGCAAATACATTTCTAGGAATCTCCGGAATTCGTAGATGACTATAAAAGACCCGAATTGGAACAATACGAAAAAGTTAGCCCTACTCCTAAAGATAAACGTCGCCCTAGCGAAGATCAGGTAGATTAGATTCGCTTGAAAATATTAGTATAATTTTTACTTACATTATTTCAAATCTTTATCGTATTTTTAAAGGACGAAACGGATACCATGAAAGGTAAAATTAAGCCTAAACAAAAAGAAGATGAACCGGAAATGCCAAGCTTAAGAAAACGATCTGTAGTTAAAGATAAGGTAGATAATAAAATATATAAAAAAGTATTAGCATTATACTTAAAATTTACTTCATTTTAACAATTTTCATTAATTTAGGTGGATGAGCAAAAGCCTGATGAAAAACCAAAACCCAAAGCGATTAAAAAAGATGAGCCTAAAGCTAAGAAACGTCCTTCTCTTAAAGAAAAAGAGGTATTGAATGCTCTATTTTAAAATAATATAGATAATACTTTACGGATTTCAAATTTACTAGGCCTTTAATACATCTTCGCGTTTCTTAAGTTTTATTACTGCGAGTCTATGCAAAATACTATTATTCCCTAAGCTTCATTTTTTACAATATAAAATAATAAATTCTCTGCACTTTATTTTTCAGCCTTACTCACGCGCATTACCTATACAAATAAACACATATATAATTTTTCGAAAATGTTGCGTAGCTTTGCTTGCATGATATGAGCTTTAACTGTTCAAAATTTTCAGCAACGGCGCACTCAACACTTACAAATAATACTCAATGTAATATAATTTTACTTTATAACTTCACATCGACTACCCTGCACCGTGGTTATTGTCCTTAGTATCGCATATAATATTTTGAGCTTAGATACATACTTTACCTATAATATAAATATAATTTCATGTAAAGCTTACAACCTTTTTTTTATTTCTTTTCGAATACTAATCGCGTCAAAAACTGATTACATGAAAAGTGATAATTTTAAAGGTCGAAGAAGCAGTATTTGTCGACGATTATGAGAGGCCAGTCCTTGAAAAGTATGAGAAAATTACACCAACACCTCTTGAGAAAAAGAAAAAGGTATAAAATTCTCAATATACACAATACATACATGTAATTTTTTACTGTTAACGTTAGCAGACATTACTTTGATATTTATTACAAATGCGTAATAAGTAGGCTTTTACTTAACTTAATACGATAACACTCAGAAACTTTACATATGTTATTTAGGAGGATAAAAAACCGGAAGAGGAAACTCCCTCTGCTACACTACAAAAACGACGATCAGTTAAAGATAAAGAAAAGCCGGAGGTACGATATCACAATATAATACTTTATTATATAAATATATATTATATTACATTGCAAATAAAATGTATTATTAATCATTATATTATTTCCTATTAGCCGATGGATGTTGACGAAAGTGTCAATATTTCTAAGCCTAAAGCTCCGCTTAAACCTGGCCAAGAGCCCGAAGACGTTTCACTTACACACAAAACACCGGCTGAAATAAAGCCTACGGTTCGTATTTATACAAATAACACCTATACATCAGTAAGCTTACAGTTACTTTTGACGGTTAATTTCAAAAACATTATTTCATATAGGAAGATGAGGCGGAGGCAAAACTTAAAATTAAGAAACCAGAAATTGTCGAAGATAAAACTATTAAACGTCCATCACCTAAGGATAAGGAGCAAAAGGTATGACGTACTGCACATTTCAATTTAAAAAATCGTTGGGATTATTACCTAAAATAAAATATATAATTAATTAATTAATTAAAAAAACATTCACAGATTGTTCAAAAGTATAATTCAAAAGTTTTACCCTTACCGGTGTCAAAATTATTAGAAAGAATGTTAATACTTATAAAGGTAATATTGTGTTGGGTAGAAGATAATTAGAGACTATTAAAAATAAACAAAATGTATCACATTTAAGAAACACATACAATACAATATTTAACGTAGATACACATTGTTAACAAATTTTACACTTTATTTTCAAGCACTTCCTAGTTGCACATTTTGGAAAGGTTTCCCTGACTTTAGATTTTTAAAATGATTATTTAATCGAATCACTTTGGTTTGTTTTTCACACTTATTTATTACTTGCGGGCTTAGGGTGAGGATACTGAAGAATCGGTCAGCCTTACCAAGCCTAGAACTAAGACAAGCACAACTGCTCCGGAGGAGGCATCTTTGACACAAAAGAAACCTTCTCAGAAAAAGCCTACGGTAGTAATCTCTTCTTATTTTCTAATTATCTCAGCTAAATCGTGATTAAAATGATAATTCAATAAGTCATGTCTCTTAGGAGGGCTCGGAAGCTGCTCAACTTAAAATTAAGAAACCCGCCGTCGTCAAGAAAAATATAAATGATGAGGTATCAAAATTTATATACACTTGTGCATTAAAATTAAAATAGGGTAGAGCCTGAGATAGTTAAAAAATAACTATTTTATAAAAACTAATTTGTATTTTATAAATACTAATTTTAATAGCACATTTTTTAGATAGAAGTAATGCACATACACACTAACACGTTAGTCTCACATGCACTACAAAAACCGCTTCTATAACGTAGAAATACCGATAGTTTAACTTATACTGTGTATTTAGGAACCTCTGACAATAAAAGGAGGTAAATTTAAACTACCAGAACTAAAGAAAACTGTCAAGAAAACACCTGAAAAGCCCAAAAAGGCTACATCTGACAATAAAGAAAACGCTGATGGGGTAAACATCTTGAAGTACTGAAAACTATTTGTGACGTCCCAGTGTAGTCTTATTGTCGTTTTCCTCTCTTATTCTCTTCCTTTCTATCTGTTACTTTATTCTTCTACACATACCGTCACATTATTCAATGTTTTTTTACATAAACGTCGCTTTGTACACTATTACACTTGATCAACACTTTTACACTTAGCAATATTTTGCACCTAGAACACAACTTTTTTTACACTTCGCAGCCTTATATTGTTTACAAGTGAGCTTCGGTGTCTTCGTCGTTTGTCCTTCAAAAAGTGCTCGTTGAAATTGCATGTTACTGTTAAATGTTTTATGTTTTTTTTACAGACTTGGCTCTTAAATGTGTATATATCAAAGTTATTTTAAAAATAACCAAATCTAAATTATATAGTTTATCTATTAATGATAATATTAATAGGTAATCTATAACAAGCAATAATAATATAAATTTTACAATTATTTGTTTTTATATTACAGTATGAATTAGATTTCGTTGATGATTACGAGAGGCCAGTACTCGAGAAATATGAAAAAATATCACCAACTCCTACTTTAAGGGAGAAGAAAGAAAAAGAAATAACTAAGGTGAGTGTAAGGTGTTTATATGTACGACTATGTAGTTATAGTAGATACGAATGAAATTATTTTTTGAGATTGACGCAAGCTAAAAATAACTGAACATTCAAATTTTCCTTATCTATTATTAGAATTTATAGCCCCAATTATAATTAATGACTTGATATATTTTTTTACATCGCCATATATTGTTTATAGGTTGACAGCCGAAGAACTTCAGTACAGAGTGAGGTTTGTATCACCCGAATTTCTAAATTAATCTATAACTAAAATTATCGATTTGAAGAATAATTATTAAGTTATCTGTTTTTTAATATTTTCTCTATCGTAATTTTTTGGTAAAGACAAAGGGAATTTACCGTCTACATCTTTTTTGATCGTTAAGAGGAGGGCAAATTTCGCCATATTTTTCTAGACAAACAAGAGAAAGGACTGTGTTAAAATAATCATTTTTCAATAATAAAAAAAATTACAATAGCCGTCAACTGTCAGCTGACAAAAGCTCACTATTAAGTAATTTTGTTAGTTTTATTAATATGAAAGTAAAATGTAAAAAAAGGATAGCGAAAAATAAAACAATTCATTTCAAAACAGCAGATGCAAGTGGCTGCTCAACAAGCCCATCTTGCTGTGAAGGTAAATTCTCAATGTGGTGTGAAAAATCGTTGTAAATATATCATTAAAGAAACTCTTGTATATTATCCCTTGTATAACTAAATTTATTTTATACTCTAGGACACTTGGCGTTGAATTTAGCTTGTTGTGATTTGTTGTAAATAACAAGTTACAATGATCCTACTGTTATCCCACTGAACTTAAAACGACAGGAACGAAAAATATGTCCATAGGTTATATTTATTTTGATGATTGTAGCTTCAGATCATGTCATTTGTCATATATATTTTTTGTAACGAGAATATCATGAAAAAAGCGTTTGGTGAATCTAAAAAAATATTCCTCTTTTCATAATTAGTAAATTGTCACTAACAATTTGGTCGAACACACGCAAATAAATCGTGTGTAAATAAACTTCTCTGTGTAGACTGGGAACTCTCACAATTATTATTTATGGTACAATCTTAAAAGTCAGACACTTTTCTTTCAGACGGAAAGTAGAAGAGCGTCTGTCCAAAATGAAGTAAGTGATAATTATCATATATTATTCAATTAATTATTATTTTGTCTACTATTATTTCTATATTGGAAATGTGCGGTAAAGACAGTAGTACGCAATAACAGGTTTATCCTTACTGGTAATCATCATCTTTCTGTTTTTAATACCGCTTTTCTCCAAACCGAGATCTTCTCTTTCTTTTCTTACCACTCCTTTTTGCACTGTCCATATTTTTTTCACGTATAGTAAAAGTTTCTGGTTGTCTTTATATAATTAATTCAATTCTAGCTTAGCTAGTTAGCTAGCATTAGTTTTATGTTTATTTTATCCATTTACTGCTAGCGCTACATTTTGAACCATAATACGTACAGTTATGCTTATATTCCTTCGGCCTACGAACGTAGACCATCCTTATTGAACATACTTTCCTAGTTTAGTTGGTCTCTTGTTATGTACAAAAGATTGTTGATTGTTGATGTAGATAGTTGCAGTTGCCAAATTTAAATCATGTTGTATGCGAATACAAACAGTGATGTTTTTATGAACATTAATGAAAATAATAAATTCTATAATGTTACACAGTAATTATCTAAAATTAACATTGTTATTAATTAGTTTTAAGTAGGCGATGCTAATAAGCAATAAGACTTCTTTAGAGAAAAGGGATAAACATTAGTCGTAACTAAAATAACTACAATGAATTGTTCTGTTGAGTGAATACAAATTTGAAGTTCATTGTTATCTCACGTTGGAAGGTATTACGTGGGAGGTGGGGAGTATTTTGCCTCGAAGAGAGTCTATAAAAGTTTGTAAATCTGGCAACAGTTTCACTTTGCGAATGTCCGTCGTGAAGTCTAAAGTTCGATAATGCTTCGGTTTCGGGAACATACAAGTGAAACGTACGTCGAGAGTGTGGTTAGTGATTCTCTGTGACGTGATGTGTAGTGTGACCCTAGTGTTATTACAGTTCACATAAGGATTTAAAGGAAACTGCCTTGTGACTTTCACTCACTAGTCCTGTTCTCTACATTTTATTATGTTTCTTATTAAATTTATCTGTAAAGTTTGCTCTGATTTAGTTTGAAAAATATTGTAGAGCTTACCACCTTAGTTAACATCTACCTTTTCAAAATATTACAATTTCTGTTAAAAATAAATACATCGTGGTAAAAGTCTTTGCACTTACAGGGTTGTTTTCTAATTTTGATATTCCAAATTTTTTTTTAATATGAGTCAACTGCAGCAATCTTAAATCTTATAAAATTTAAGTTAGTTTATTCTTAATCAACTCGATACGATATTTCAAAGTTTTCATAATTTTCTCTAGGTTCAAGAAGTACGGACTGAGAGCCGACGTAGCTCTATCATCGAAAATAAGGCACTAAAGGTAAGTTCAATCATTCAACCTAATGTTGCGTAGCAATTAAAGAAACAAAAGCTACCCAAAACACTTAGTATATTTCAAAAAATTGTTAATTTTTCACTTGACTGTATTTATACATATATTTATATATAGAGAAATATATGCAATATCCATGCTAATTCTTTTACTTCTAAATGAAACCGATTTTATCATTATATATGTGAGTAAATTATTATTAGTCTCACAATTATATTTAGATTAGTTGATAGCGCGGTCAGACACAAATTGTCTGTTTATTTTGTGAAATGTTAAATAAATTTAAAGTTTTGTTTGGACTCGAGCACCTGTGACTACTAAAAAACAGTAGCTGGCTAATTGCCACTTACGAGGGCCACTTAACGGGAGCCGGACGGTATTTGCACACTGACGAGAGACAATTGTCTGCAATTATATTAATAACCGAGTTCTTATCAGCTTGGTGCATAAATTTACCTTTGCAGATTCTATTTCTACAGATGTTCTATATAAATAATGATGAAATAAATATAGAGATGTTTTTATTTAATATTGCATTAAAAAAAACTTGTGATACGCTCGAGCATTTTTCCGAATTGGCGAAGTTAAACTAACATTACATTTTTCTCATTTATTTGAGAATGTAATGCATAAAAATATCTGTACATTACCATTTTTACCTTAGTCAGATATGCCAATAGTCTATAATACAAATATGTAGTGCGAATTAACTCAATTAAACCAAAACTGATTTTTTCTTAACATGAAATGTGTACTTAACTTAAATAATATTTAAATTTTTAAAACATTGACCTATTTTGTATAGGAACTAGTTGTACAAACTCATGTTATCATGTTTTCATTTTTCGTTATCAAAAAAATTAAAACCTTATAAAGTTAGATTGGTAATGGTGAGTGATACTGGATTAAGCTATTATAAACTTCTTTTTTTTAACGTAATGAAATTCTTTACGATTACCCGCCCGATTAGGGACTCAGACGCGGTTATGTGGGACTCCGGACCGGCAGATATGGGCCATCCGTTTACCCACTAAAACCTCACGGTGCTCCTCCTCCACCGCCACTGGCCAGGGCCACAGGGACTACACTCTTCCGTGAACCTTACTTTTTCAGTTCTAAACTACATTTAGATGTTTTAATTGATTGCTGCCACATAACGACCCTTTTTATTAAATTGACTTATTCCTGCTCTTCAATAGCTTGGCTACTGTGTAAAATATTCACTTCTATATCGATAACATAATATATGGAAGAAAAAAATCATGTCAATATAAGAATATTCAAATTATATTTACGACTCACCTTAAAAACATATTTACATCTTTTGACAGATTACAAAAGAGACATCAGAGAGCAGGAAATCATCGGTGGCATCTATATCAGAACAAGAACAGGTTTCACAAATTAAAAAGACTGCTCTTAAGGTAAGACCAATTTTGATTGGGAAAATAGTAATTCCATTAGGCTAGTAAGACGTTTTCTTTAGATCTGTTCCACGTTTTTGAAATTTTAAGATGGCATTTCGCAAACCCCTTAGCAAATTCCTTAATTTAAGTGTGAATTTTTTTAAATATAGTATTGAAGAAGTTATTTTTGCATTTTTCTGGTATACACACCGAAATACCGCTTTTGGCAGAATTTTGACTAATAAAACATTTTTTTAGTAGAGCTTATGCAAATATCCTTTTACAAAGTGGAACTGTGATTTTTGAAATTACTCTAGACCAAATGTGATAATATATTATCGGATATGCATCTCCAATTGATACATTATCACTCATTTCTTTATTTGAATTACATATTTCTATTGCTTATTATCTAATATTTATTTTAGACAATCGTTAAGAAACCGGAAGTAGTAAATGAATTAGAGCAAATAAAACTAAAGGTAAGTTGGCTTTTAGGCTCTTTGGCATGATATATGTTACTAGAAATGAAAAACAGCTCGATTTATCATTTATATATACGCTTGTGTACAAATGTCCATATTGTGTATATGTCGTACATATTTTCTTGTTTGTTGTGATGTCCTGATACCTTCATATAAAAATATATTAAGGTAAATTATAATGTATGTAATGTTTATTCATATATTTTAAAAATAAATACTCTATTTTGTAAATAGGAAGACAGTAAACATGTAAAAGACCAGATAAATTCAAGAACAGATGAACCAAATGAAAATACAGATTCTTGGCGACCTACGAAATTAGACACACAGGTACACAAACATACACACACAACCATTTACACGATTTCACTTTATTTACACCATTTAATTATTTATGTACTAAAATATTTATTTACTTAGGAACAAATACAAAAAACGCAACCAAAACGTAGTCTTAGTGTAGATCAGCCACAACCAAAACATACTCAGCCTATACGACGTCACAGTAAGACTGAGGTATATTTTTTAAAATTAATTCATATGTTTTTTAATTATACGAAGTAAGATATTAGATTAGTAATTTTTTTTTTACTGCCATTAGGATATTAAGGAAGATATTCATGAGAAACCTAAATTATATAATGAGCCGTCTATTACTGAATCTGATAAATCGGTTTATAAGAGGCGTGCAAGTGAAATAAAAGAGGTAATTAACAGCTATAGCTGTTTATGTGTAGTTTTGTGCTATATATACATATATTCATAAAATAATCTTATTTTATTAGGTCTTAAATATCTTGGACGACAAAGATAGACCTACAAATAATAGTAGAATCGATGAAAATACAGAAATACAAAAAAGTGTTACTTCACGTAAATCTAGCAAGGTAGTTACAACTTAAATTATATCTTGACTTCTATTCAATTATTTTATAATTTGATTCGATTACCTTAACATATATACTAAATATGCCCCTTTTTACCCTAGGATGGTACCGATATTTCAGATCGTAAAATTAAAGCTACAAAAACCCTTGACAAATATAATGTTGATGATTCTAAAACGGAGGTACTTATTTTTTAACACTAGAGCTATTCTTATTTCTACATTAACTATTTCTAAACTTCTTGTTAACTTAACAATTAAAAATTGTATGAGTTTTCTGCAATACACTTACTTATTAACCAATAAATTTTATAAATATTATGATCATCAATTTTTTTTCATGTAGGATTTAAGTATATATAATGAAAGCAAACCAATTATAATTGCTGAAGATAAAACGTTAAAAACTGAGAAATTGTCAGAACCAATTTTATCTAAGAGACGACCGAGTAAATCGACAGAGGTAATATTTTAAAATAACAACAATAATTTAGTCATTTTGTTTCAAGCACGTCTTATTATATAAACTCTCTTAGGTAAACGATATACCTAAAGATGAGTTATCAAAATTAAAAGAGTTCAGTTTAAAATGTGATAAATTAAATTTAATACACATGTAGTATACTTAACAGACAAATTTTACATTTTGTAATGTTAATAGGTTCCTTATAACGAAAGTAACAATTCAAATGGCATAACAGATAAGCAAACAGAACAAAAACTCTATCCTTGGAGAAAATCCGAAGAGGTATTGTGATATCCTCATTCTCTCATTTATGATATAACGCTACTCGAATATAAAGTAATATTATATTAAAATCATCATCAGGTACCTATCCTAATTACACCGGACGCAGATAATAAACAAAACGAAGTTCCATTCTCTTGGGATGTTATTCCTGAAATCCCACAGGTATTACAAAATAAGATCATATTGTGTTAAAAATATAAATAAATATAAAATAAATTAATAAATAAATCGTTAATAGGCGGAACAAGCACCGGAGTTAGAGAATCAGTATAGGCCTACATTACGTGACACACCAGACACAGTACCTTGGAGAAGGCCTAAGTCTCCTCAGGTATACAATCACACTATGACAATTAAATACTACATACTTCACACTACCCACACATTCAGCACTGCACTTACATTATTAAAAAATGAATTATATATATTCTGCACAAACATGTATCATTCCTGCACAAGATAAGTGTCTAAATCTGAATATGTAAACTGTCTACGTTAATCTTACTGTACAGTTACATTTTCGGATAATCTCTAACAAATTTCGTATGGTCGCCAATAACTTGATTTACTTACTACTCTCTAGGCTGATTCAGAGGAAACACAAGAGAAAACACCGACTTCTTTACAAATTCCACAAGCTGTTATTAGCAGCAGACCTCAACCTGGCGAGGTATTGGCAAATGATCAATAACGAACCGTCAAAATTTGGCACAATGCACCCACACTTTTTACACAGGATTTCAATTCGGCACTTGCTCACGCACTTGCACCTACTTAGCTATTACGCACGACGCACGTAGTTAGAATTTTTATCTGCAATTAAAATGTATGAAATTTTTAGGAAAATTTACAAGTAGAGTTGACGAAACATAAAATACTTAAGTAAACAAGAACTAAAATAGTTAATTTAAATAAATCGCATGATGTAAATACATATTGTATATTATTTTAATGTTCTGTATTGAGCCTGGTGAATAAGCCATGTGTAATATGGACTGCCCTGTCTTCCCTTTTTATATGTTAACTTATTTTCCCTGCTTTTGCTTCAGCTTTCTAAACCATTTTAAATAATTTTACATTTTCAGTTCGTTTGTTCTACCCAAACTTCAGGTAATCTAATTAATTAATCATTTAAAAAAAAATAGCGTCACAGATGGTGCAACAAGGATTTATCAATATCTTCATGAACAAACAGTGGAGTTGTTTCTCTACTTTGTTTTTAAACTGTTTTATAATACATTTTTTGTGATTACAGAAAGTTGAAATAAAACAAGAAAAGGTAGAACAAGAAGCCAAGAAAGCAAAACTCACGACAGTAAAGAAGAAGGCCGAAGATTTACCTGAAATCCCAGATTATGATAGGCCTGATCTTGAGCAATATGAAAAAATATCGCCTACGCCCTCTACTAGGGATAAGCCAGAAAAGGATAAGGTATCTAAATGGAAAATAATTATAAAGTACAAATCTAAAGCATTCCTGAAGATGTGGCAATAAAGCTGTGGCGTTAATCTGATTTTTTAATATATTTTTTCGTTTATACAGCCGGCTGAAAAACCAAAGGTACCTGAAATCAAAGCACCAGAGGAGATGCCAGTGGCACCTAAAATTGAAGTTGTGCGTGACAAGTCTCCGAAACCGGATGCAGCAAGAAAACCATCCTTGTCTCCTGCACCTCCAGGGCGACGAGGATCTCTTATTCCTCCTCCAGAAGAAATGGGAAGACGTCCTTCCCTAATTATCAGTGACGAGGTATGTACATATTACATTTATAGATGTGAAAGCAAATTAAGAAATATTTTGAAATTATATTATCAACATTACAGTGAAGGTATGAAAATCATAATCTAGAATTCCCTAGTATTGTGCTGTCTGATTGTAGCATAGAATATTTTCGTAGGTATTATTTGATTTAAGAACATTTAAAGTACGCACTTATTTCAAGACACTAATATATCAATCACACAATACATGAACACTTTTTATTTCATGAAAATATATAAAATTTATATTAATATCTAAATAGGTGCGTGACTACATATATGTATATTTTAGCTGAGCCCTGTAGACCCTATTCTGTCGAGCCGAACCCGTAACATTAAAACACCCTAAGTACCTCCTTTGAACAACGCTAAACCTCGAGCTTGAGTAATGGAAGTGGTTATAGTTGATTTAATAGATTGATATGAAGCTTAGAAATCCCTGTTCCTGGCTTTTTAGATATTAGAATTGACACAGTAGGTCGTATCGAGACGATAGATCAATAGTAACGAATGTAGTTATTAAGACGGTAAAACCCGTAATCCACAGGAAAATAGAAAACTAAGACCCGGTGAGGTGATCGAAGAGAAAAAGGTAACAGATAAAACGCTACGAATAATAATAATAATTCGTTGAATGCTATCCGTTAAGATGTTGCCGTGAAAAAAAAATTTAACTGCAATTCTGTCAAAGAAATTATGTTATTGCATTTGCATCTGGCGCGGATTAAAACACTATTGTCGAGGGAAGGTTCCTGGATAATAACATAATAGTATCGAAATTTATGAAAATATGTATATTATAATTGATAAAAACTTTTTTGTATGTAATTATCCAGTATTCGTCTTGAAGGCGTTTCTCGTATAGAGCACCTAGCTATATTGCACAATTTTGTGACACAGAGCACACATGTAAACTGCACAGCTTCTACGCACGTTGCACACAAATAATGGTTACTATAATTGGTCCTTCATATTATTCGGGTATTAACTGAAAGCACACGGCGTAAAGGCGTCTCTTAAACATAGGCTTAAAGCGTCAACTAACAATAATAACAAGGTGGTGAAAATAACTACTGCACTACTGACAAGGTCAAGGTTAAATTATAGGGTCTAGGGTTCTCAGGTTCAGCGGCACAGATAGGCAACACTTTTTTTCGCGGTTATTACCAATATTTTTTAATAACAGGTCACCAAATTACGTCCTGGAGAAGTTTTAGACGAGAAAAAGGTGAGATTGTTTGGGTCTGGTCAATTTAGGTGGACGCTGCTCGCTTTGCAAAGCATTTTGTTCAATTTCAAATTTACTTATTTTTCTTTTCCGCACATGACAAAACGGACAGTATAAATGTGAAAAAATATATATATATTTTATTCTTACACCATAACTCATTTACAAATTACTATACACTACAGAAATGAGATCTCTCTTTAACTTATTTTACAATCTATATAATAATTAGTAGTCTCCTTAGTTTTTCTTATTCTTTAGTAGATTTTATACATTCCCTTTGTTCATTGTAGGATCCAATCTTTACTATGACAAATCACAAGCCGCTTTATTGACTGGCGGGGGTTACACTTTTAGAGCAACTGGCTATTTCGCAATTTAGTTGACTTTGGAATTTTTGCCTCAAAGGATCATAACAATTACAATTATTCCATCTACTTTTAATACATACGATTGGTATTTTTGTTATGATACCTTTATATACGCTGAGCTTAATAGAATATATTAGAATGGCTTAAATTTTTCCCTAACATTGAATTATATTTTTCTTCTAATCTTAGATTTAGTTAAGCTTGTTATCATCACCATGTAAACTGCAATTACATCAAATATAACGTACACTTTACAATATAATTATAAAACACTATCACACAACTGTACAAATTACATCCACACTAGGGTAACAAATTAACATCTAATGTTAATTAGGCACCTACACAACTCACTATGAATCCATACACTGATGCATTAAGATTTACGTAATACCAACACGACATTAACAGAGAATGTATTACTAAAACATTTTTATTTTCCAAAAAAGAAACGCGGCAGGCCGGGTGAACTCTCTGACGAGGTATCTACAATGTGTGAAAATATATGTTTAGATATCTATGTTATAAAAAGAATTAGATTCGTGGCTAACATAGACATTTTTTTACAGTGATTAATTATCTGTTTCTTCTGTTCAAAAGTATTTCAAAAGGAACTGATTATAAAACGACTGTACAAGCCGTAGTATAATTTGTTTTATAATAAAAGGGTAGAAATGCGAGGAGGCAACTCCAAAGATATTGACGAATGTAATTTACATTACAAATGTAGTGATAGAGCAGTTAACACTTCGTTCTAACATGTTTATCAACTGACTAACGAGTGACCGGCAAGAACCCAATGTACTATAACTTATATAAATTGCATGTTTGTATATTGTTTATGAATAAGCTAACTAAAGAAAAGCTAACTAAAGAAGAAAAAATATTAGCATTTGTTGTTGTAAATCAGTATCTTGCCCTAATCTCATTAATGATGCTGCTTAGCCTTGTAGCGGAACAACGAGTTAAATATTTCTAGAATATTAAAGAAACTTTCTAAAATATTAACTTTGTTTAGATATCCTTGAAGATGCCACAAAACATTTGCATAAAAATACAAAGTGCATTCCGAAACGATGTCGTGTCTAATTATGTCGTATTCAATTTATAAATCAAATGTATTGAATATAGAAGCGGAAGCTTAATAAAGATATTTAATTATAAACCAATGAATTTAGTTTGCAGCCAAGTTGAATGCAGGGCGTAAGCGTGTTGGTACTTGTAGGTATCAAAATAAATATTACTTAATAATTTCATTTAGATCTAGATTACGCTTTTACAATTACTTATTTTTATCTAGCTTATTTTAAATCTTAATTAAGGTAGAGTCAGTATGAAACATATAAATGTATGTTGGTATAAAGAAAACCATGTATATTATTTAAAATATCACATTATACTTATTAAAAGCTGAAGGAATCAAATATTCTATGAGTGAAAACAAAAATATATTTATACAGTGACTAAGATCTGAACAGAGAGCAGTAAATATTGAAGAGATAGACACCGACCCAGTGATGCCAGCTCTTTGGCGAATTCCAATGATTGATAGTTGCTCTTATAATAAAGGCTAGGAGCTAGGCCAAGGTAATCGGTCTGTTTAATTATTGCAAGTTGCCAAAAGTAATGACTTATTGAATCAGGGGTATATTATTAGACGTATTTGTTAAATAAATTGCCACATCATCGATATTAGGAATAAATAACATATTAGAGATACAAACAAGGATCTAAATAGTTTAAAGGATTGCTAAGTAAATAAAAGTCTATTTAGATATGGCCAAAATATATATTTAGTGTATCTAGATTTATCTTTCATATGTTTGCTTTTGATAATTGTAAATCATGATATCGAAGTAGTTAGTTTATATTATAGTTTTGGACAATTCATATCAGTGTATATTCTTTTATATTAGATTCAAATAATTTATAAAAGACTTATTAATATATACAAAAGTATTCACTAATATAGTAATAAAAAAGACGATCCAAAATACATGAACGCATTGAGAAAAATACTGTCGCACATTCCATAGCGCCACATAATTAGACAATGTTATTATTAAAAACAAGGACGGCCTAGAAATAGAATAGAATAGATGTAAATGTGATTGACAAGTAGATATAGATATGGTTCATACCAAGAGGTGCGTGGGTTGTTATGATACCTCTCTTGGCATGGCTACAATTTTTACAACTATTGGCTATTATCGACGTATGTATTGACAGCTGCTACTTAGAAGAGAAATAAGTAAACAGAAATAATTTTAAAATTGTAATTAAACACCTAATATTTTTGGTAACATAACAAAAAATTATCAAAAACATGAATTCCAGATTGGAATATTAGTACAATGATAGAAAAAAAATACACAATGATTTAATTATAATATATAGTAGATACTGAAGCGAAAATTTCCTTTTAAAAATTACTGCAACAAATGAGACACATTTTCGTATACTACAGGTAATTAAAATTACAACTATACAAAATGTAACGTAATTCATTGACGATGACAATTATATATAACATTGGATATCGACTTGCATAACATTAAATTTCATATTACTAGATATTTAGTATTAAAATTTCTTAATTTGTTATCCATGTTATTCCAATATGTTATTTGTTACTAGTGAATTCCTTACTGTCAATTTATAATACACTATAGGCTTACGAAACTACGGTATATAAGCATACAAATCACATGATTTCTCATTCTTAATACGTGCTAAAAATAATATAGTCAGTTGAAATGTGTAAGATTTAGATAAATACATATTTTAAACTATTTTTGTAAGCATATCAAGATTTTGATAATTGATATAAATCTACTGATATAAAATATTGGTGTAAAATATTGGTGTAAAATATTGATGTAAAATATTGGTGTAAAATATTGGTGTTAATTTGTGATCTCGGCATAACTTTCAGCTAACATGTCAAATTTTAGTGTACCACGAAACTTTTGATGGATATATGACTTTACCATAAGCCCTCCAGCTATGAGTTAGAGCTTCACTGACAACGACGAATGAATACAATTGTACCTGTCGCAAATACGCTTCCTAATGTCCGAATATAACGGACAAATTACGTTCGATATTGGTTGACGACAACTCAACACACATGTTAACAGAATCGTCCAAGTACACACGGACCACCTTAATCTGATAATTAATTGAATCGGTCTGTTGATTTGTGCTGTGCACAAATAGATACCGCTCTCCCGTCCCCACCCGCTCCATAGCCAGCACGGCCGCCTGCGACGACCCCTTCAGTCTTTTCAGATTCGCGCCCATTTTTACATGGAACTACACTTATCGAACTGCTCTTAATTGATTTAATTGATATACAATCAGTTGAAATTATTCATAACGAACATGATACGCTTTAATATCAAATAATTGATATATTTTAAACGTTTAAACTGGAGAAATCCAGAAGATATGTCTGAAAGTGTCATCAGAGGCAAATTAAATACATTATTTTTCGATTACATTGGTTTCCGCGATTTAATACTTACCTGTGAAATGGATACGACTCTATAATTGTGTGTCACTTAAAAAAGACGATAAAATAAACTAGTTTTTACTGTATTGTGGCATCTTACTCGCTTAGATGTGCTTAAAAATATGGCATCGTTATCCCAGAAACAGCTTGCTTCCTTAACTGTACCAAAACCTATTGGGGTAAGTACGCATGATTTAAATTAATCGTCCTTATTGGTAGAAACAAAATGCCGTTATCATCGAGGTACATTAGATACATTATTTGTTATTAAAAAGAATTATTTTAAATTATATGATTAATAATTTAATATTTAACAATCTTGTAACCATAAATTGTATATTATTAAATGCAAATTTGATACGGGCTGAATATCAATAAAATAGTAGTAGTAGTATGTGAAAGTTAGTTTCTTATTCAATAAGATTTAGGTTTTAAATGTTGTTAATAGTTAAAAAAAAATCGATAGTTATTAAAAAACGACAAAAACTAAAAGAAAGGCATTACAGATAATTATAAAAAAAAAAATCATTTGTATTAATTTATAGCCTCTTCGAAGACAATCCGTCTCACTCTCTGCATTACATTTACATGACGTTGATATAAAAATGTTAAATCGTAATTTGATTTGTAAAATATCAATATAAAACCGGCAATAATTTTGAAATTAAAATCAAAAAACATAAATTTCCTAAATTAAAAATAGATTTTTTACAATAATAAAGTAGAGTGACGTAATTCGTAATATCAAAAGTACGACAATAATTCACAGATGTAATTATTTTCAAGTGTTGCTACAACACTTGCGCTACATTTATCAGGAAGTCCAGATCTTTATTGTCGGGTCATTTGGCGAACGCACATGATGCACAGTATCTGTCATAACACAACTTATGTGTCGTGTATTTAGTTACAGTATAATTTTTCAATCTAAATTTAATCACCTTCAAATCTTTTCTAATATACCTCGATGACTTAACTATTACTCGTAACTGGTCCATGTCATTTAATTTTAGCATTTCAATTAAATAGTTCAGTTTAATCATTTTCAATAAAATTAATAGTATATTCAGTTAATAAAATAAATGATACATGTAAACTTAAGTTACTTAAGTACAACAATAGAACAGTGATTAAATATTGACAATCGATACTATATACGTTACTTTTACATTCCATAATACTTGTCTCCATTTTATATATATTTCATTTTTTTATATTTAAATTATTATATATTTGAAGTTGCTAATACAAATCTAAAAACGATATATTATTATATTTATGTCGATTTATATGTGATTAACAACAAAATAATATAATTTATTGATAATTATAAATATTCTAATGCTGAATTGGTAATATAGCGGAGAAAGTCTGGCGATGCTAGAAGGCCATCTATTCAAGATTTGGAAGATTTGATCAACAAACCCTCAGTACCGCTTAAACCTCTTGGAGCGAAAGAGGGACCACCACAGATCGTTGATGTTTCCGAAAGCAACTCGGCTGTTGAAGGTGATATTTACTTTTCTTACAAAATTACAGATTTAGCTAATGTAAACAATAAAGCGACTTAAATAATTGTTATTTCTACAATAATATAACTTTTTTTTATATAGACCAAACTGGATACCTTACGGTCCAAGTTGAGGGTAACCCGGCACCGACGTTCAAATTTTATAAGGGAGTCACTGAAATTATTGAGGGTGGTCGATTCAAATTTGTCACTGATGGCGAAACTGGACTTATTACACTTTGCATGAGAAAAGTTAAGCCCAACGATGAAGGAAAATATAAAGTTGTTATTAGTAACATCCACGGCGAGGACTCCGCTGAAATGCAACTCTACGTATCTGGTAAGGCTGAAATTTGGATCGTTTTTTTTTTATGCAAATATTAAGTTGACGAACATTGTACCGTTCTCAATTTAGTATTATTAAACAATATATATCTTGAATATAACTGTTATTTAAAAATTAAGTAATTAAGATTTTGAATATGCACAATGTACATACATCATCCGGTAAATTTTATTTTATACCCTATTCTAAATGTTTTACCTATAAAATAAAGATGCCAGTGGCATGGACTTCCGAGCTATGCTCAAGAAGAGAAAGTATGCTAAATGGGGTGAAAAGAAGGATGATCCCGACTGGGGTGACCTGAAGGAAGTGGAAAAGCCAATCCCACCTTTAAAGAAAGTCGAAAAGGTATTAATGTTTTATCTATATTATACAGTATTTGTTTATTTATGTATACTTTATTATTGATGACAAAAATAAATCCTTAGATGGTGATATAAATCCTACAAAATAAATTAAAAAATAAATAAAATTAATCCTAAAATAAAAAATTCCAGAGTTAATAATATTATGTGCACTGTGTTTTTATATAATGTACTCTCGTACATTGATCAGAAATATTTTAAATAAAATGCATACATTGTAGTAATATTAACTCTTCATAACTTAAAAAGACAGCTCCATCAGGCAGTTTCTTGTACGGAATAGTTTCAAATAACAGTAATCGATATAGGGGACATATAAAAGCAAAGTAATCATAGCATTTTCAAAGAACCAAACGTGATACTGAACATATTATATAATAGACAGAAGTACAATACGATACAACGCGATTCGATCTCAATAACAGTTAATAATTACCTAATAAATCAGATATTATACAATTATTACTATATTAGGAAATATAGTTTAGACTTGCAACAACTAATGTCTTAGAAAACGAAGATAGATAAAAATAAGATTATATGAATATTAAGTTTAAGCAATAAGTATAATTTTTTTAACAGTAAAAAAATAACATACATGAAGTAAATTGCTTCAAGTTATTAAAATCTGCAGAACATCGTTTGCATCATAATATTTAATTCTTAGGGATTAGAGACTGGATATTTCGAAGACGAAGGCCATATTGTGGTTATATCGGAAGGTGTCGAGATGTGTAGATTTCCGGCTGACAAACGCAGAAACTCCTCAAATTGGTCCTGGTTCAAGGTCCTCAGTACACCACTTATTTCACTGTTCATTCCATTTATGTCTCTTTACACTTTAAAATTCTAACAGATGGTTGATGAAACGCCATTTGTGTATTTTGTTTTGAAACATTTTTAATAAATACTCTTTAATGCCCGGGACACATTAAAAGAGTCTGACGTAATACGTCATAATGACACTCTCTGCAGCATTTATGTTGGGAGGAAGTTACTTAAAAAAGAAAATAAATACACTAATATCTATTATAATGGCTGGTTGGTTTACGAGAAAGTTACTTGAAATATTTCATGTTAGTATGAAAAGGCTTTTACGTAAAGATTTTAATATGACTATCTCTATAACATTCCTTAATATTTACAACGTTACTGAACATACGACTTGAACAGCATCTTTACAATATACTACACTGCTTCCAAATAACTTTGCTTTGCATCATCGTAAATGAGAAGTATTTAAAGATATATCTTTACATTTGCTGTCAATTCTAGGGTATATATGAAATAAGGAGACGTATGTCTCTCCCCGAATTAATACCCGATTGGCCCGCTTTGATGGAGGCTGTCAAAATAAAGGTTCGATAAAAAGGAGGAATAAAAGTAAAACTTAAAACAGTAGATTTTCTTTTATATTGGAACAAATATTTATGTATATAAGCAATAAAGTTATATAAAGAAATTTACATAATACGGAATACGATGTATAAGACTAATTAGTTAAGTAAGACTATTAAGTTGTTCCAATAAAATTGAATAATCTATTTTAAAACATGGAATGATCTAAAATGATAAACAAAATAACTAAAATTATCCCCTTAAATTATTATTACCAATACATCTACCATTTTTTATTAAACATGAAATTACTAAGTTATTAATTATCGTACATAGTAATTAAGCATTTGGTATAAAAAGAATATTGATAATTGTAATTTTTGGGTGATTTAAATACCAATGCATAAACAAAGGATTTTAAATAACTAGCACAAGGTTTTTATCACCACTTCACATTTTCTATCTTAATTAACATTATTTTCAGGGAATGTAAGTGAAATGAAGTTTCTGATCATTCACTTTTCTTGGATTGTTGTCAAATAAATTTGATTTCAGGTTTCTGTGACGTCGGTTTGAGGAGCTTTTGTTGCGTCATTTTGTGCTTAAAGTACTCATTAAATTCATTATTATTATAATTGATGCATTCGATGTATGCAGATTTTGGAATTTTTTATGTTATTAATAATAGAAAAAAAGGTGCTGGTAGGAATTGAACAACCGTAAAAACTTTTATTCTAGCTTACATTACATTTCCACATACAAATAATTTTATTATATTATGTGAAAGTTGTAAACACAATCCCCTGTTAGGCCATTACAATCGAAACTTGATATTAAAATATTATTACGAAAAACGAATTAAGGATTTGTGGATATTTTATAGAGATCCCAAAATAGAAGACCGTCTCTAGCAGAACTGATTCCTGATTGGCCGGTGCTGCACTCGTTCAAAAGAAACGAGGTTTGACACCGCGTTTGTCCATCGTTAGATGACACAATGCATCTTGAATTGTACCACTCAATGCAATTTCACGACTACACTTAAGCATAAATCTGTCCAGCAAGATTAGAAATGATAGTCTTGCACTGATATCTAAAAATATATTTCCGAACAAATGACCTACAAAGAACCAATATAGGTTAAAGTGGAGTAGGATCAGCTTTTAAATATTCAATTTAACCAAATCTTTCAAAGTTTTGTTGATTGTCGTTATTTAAGTTTATAAATTGATTGTACACGAATTGCGAATGCGATGGGTATCGGATAAAGGCCTATAAATATTTATAAATATTTCATATCTATTTTTCAACATTCCAATGCTTAACAGGGTTTATTGCTTCGTCCACATTATTTTTGCTTTACATTCGCAACACTTAAATATCATGGTTCTACAGGACAGACCATGTTAGTTATCAGTGCAAGCACTGTATTACTTCGAAATCTTTAGTGGAAACCTAAGTTCACTTATTATATTAAAGCACATCTATTATACTATTTGTCTTCTTCTGTCTCCTCTCTGGCTATTCTGCACACATACGACATTTTGCATAGCAGCACTTCGCACCGGGATTTGTACAGTGTCATCGATGTATTTTATTATTTACGAGAAAAATAATGAATAATATAATTGCCTACTATAGTACAAGCGAAACATTTATAAAATATCAACTATTCATTATTTTTATCGATCGTTGTGAACACTGTGAGAGGTTATTGTCGGATTCGCCCACTTATGCACTTTTCTTCAATATAAAGGAAATTCCAATTTCTGTACAAAAGCATGATGTTTGAAGTGAGGGGTAGCGATAAAAGGGTGGCTGAATTTAACACCTCGGTTATGACATAAATTTCCATTGTTTCATTCACTTTCATGCATTTGTATTCTGTGTCACTTCTGGTTATTGTTTAATCAATCAAAGTGTTCAAATGTGAAATTGAGGTTACGGTTGGTCCGCACATAGCTTTTTGTATGGAGAGCACTTTTTGTTACTGCACCAATAAAAACACATTTTGTATAAGGTATATTAATTTTTCACGCATTACTTTCAGAAACAAGAATCTTTTCTAAAACCCCTCGTAGATCAATTTGCGAAAGAAGGCAAGGATAAAAAGGTGACTTTTGAAGCCATTTTCACGAAGCCTAATGCCAAGCCTAAATGGTTCTTCCGTAAGGACGTAAGTTTTAGACTAATTATTTGACTATTAGTCAGTATATATATTGCATTTAACATGTCTCTATCGTTTTTATTTTTTATATTAGGAATTATTCCCTGGATCTAAATATAAAATGACGAACGAACAAGATTCCTATAAATTAATCATCATGAACCCTAAAGTAGACGATACTGGTAAAATCACTATTGAAATTGGTGGTATTACTAGCACTGCGTTCTTACAAGTTGAAGAGCCTGACCCTACCTACAATTTTACAAAGCCGCTTAAGAAGACTCTTACTGGATACACAAAGCATGAAGTCGTACTAGAATGTACGGTGTCTAACAGCCTGGCTACTATGTCTTGGTGGAAGGGAGAAACGAAAATTGAAGATGGAGAAGAAATGCAAATATCGAAAGATTTATCAGGCGTTTGTAGGCTAACTATCAAAAAAGCCAAACTTGAAGATGCAGGAAAGTTTATTTGTAAGATAGAAAAACAAGCAGATAAAACTGAGTGTGAAGTCAAAATTATTGGTAAGTGTCTCAAAAATAAAATATTCAATTAGATTATAAATTAATAAAATATGAATTTGAAAAAGTATATTTTAGTTACATAAGATTTAAATGTATATTTTTTATTTCAGAATACCCATATAAATTCACTAAGGTACTCAAATCACAGCAAGCAATTGAAAAGGACACTATCACACTACTTTGTGAGTTAGATGATGCTGCTGGTGATGTCAAATGGTAACTAATTATATAATTTTGTTTTTTCTTCTACTATTAATATATTTTGTGCTTATTACAATAATACTGTTTTTGACCTGTAATATCCATATGTGTGAAGGTAATTTATTTCTTTTAATTATTTTACAGGTTTAAGGACGATCAACCATTAAAGACCGATAAACGTGTCACAATAGTAAAGGAGGGTCGCAAACGAAAGGTGGTCATCAAGGATGCGAAGGTTACTGATGCCGGCAACTTTAAATGCGTCAGCAACGCCGATGAGACTGCCTGCGAATTGATTGTCAATTGTAAGAGTTTACCTTAGTTTATACAAAATACGTATAGTTTAAAGAGTATTCATGTACAACTTATAAGTGCGTATATACTTTATATTGCAAACGTATCGAACCTAATGCAAAACAACTTATGGAAACAATTTTATTGAGGTCAGATGAGACAAGGTCCAATATTGAGTTCTACATTAGAGATTATCTATGACAAGATTCACATGTGCAAGTGCATAAATAAGTACTAAAGATTAATGTAATTTTTAATACATATGGGTCGGGCCTTTTTCATTGTCTATTGTTTAAAGTAACTAGACCTAAACCTAATGTATATATAGACGTCTATAAATTCTGTATTAGCTATTTGAGACAATATATCGCAGTGTCTAGATGTCACTTAAATCTTCATTTTTAAATTGAAGTGTGTATATATATATATTTAAAAATTTAATTCATTTTCTCAATAAATTTTGCAGACTCTAATCGCTTCAACAAAAAGTTGAAGGACACAGAAGCAATTGAGAGGGACAAGGTGGTTTTAGAAGTCGAGTTGCAGGATCAAACCGCTGAAGCTGTTTGGTCATTCAATGGAGAGCCCGTTGTGCCTAATGAAAGGTATACAGGAATATTATATTTACTTATTCCTAATTACTGAATCTCATGCAATTTATATAATGTAGATGATCACTACTACTTGCTAATTATATTATTTATTAATTATATTTAATTTTTCATACATCCTTTTATTTTTCAGGATTGAAATTAAGAACTTGGGCGGCGGTAAGCACCAGTTGATTTTCAACAAAATTGAAATGGAGGATGAGGGTGAAATTCTTTGTGAATCTGGCAAGCTTAGCTCATCTTGTAAGTTGATCGTGAAAAAAGGTGAATCTAAGCCCAAAATTGAATGCCCAGATGAGTTCAATGGGCCAGCTGGACATCAATTTGTTATTGAAGTACCATTCATTAGTGAGTATAAATTGACTAAGTGCATATTAATTACCGTAATTTCCGCCATTTAAATTACATTTTAAGTTTAAAATTATTTTATTTACTTTTATTTTAGTCACTGGAACTCGCGTATCACCAATCGAAGCTAAATTACTTAAGGATGGCAAACCTTTACCTAACAAAGAAGTTGAAGCAGTGGTAGAACAAGAAAAAATTCTTTTCAAGATTAAAAAGCCAACACGGGAAGGCTCTGGCAAATATCAGATCAAACTTTCAAACGCCCAAGGAGAAGACTCGAAGGATGTCAACATCGTTATGCAAACAGCTCCAACACCGCCACAAGCAGTTGAAGTCACAGAAGTCTTCCAAACATCTTGTGTTGTTGCATGGAAGGCACCCCAAGATGACGGTGGCTCACCACTTGTTAAATACGTTATTGAAAGACAGGTAAGTTGACGCAAGATATTGGTTAATATATGAAGGTTATAATTATAAATATAATATTTTAGTCATTAAGATTATATGGTAACGAATGAACATACAAATTTATTTAAAAATAGTAATTTGGGAATAACTATAACTGCACGGTTGTTAAAAATGTTTTATCCTTTTTCAGGATCTCTCCCTTAAAGCAGCTTGGGATAGTGTTGCGGAGGTTGCTTATGGTGAACCAACCAAGTACAAGGTTGAAGATCTCATTCCAAAGAAGACTTACAAGTTTAGAATACGTGCTGTTAATAAAGTTGGGTCTAGTGAACCTGGTCTATTTGCCAAGCCTGTACTTGCTAAAGACCCATGGGGTGAGCAAATCAATTCATTTTCTACTTACTGTTGCCTTACCTACTATTTTTTAACATAATACATTTTTATTATTAATATATTTATTACTTATAGATGAGCCATCTAAACCTAAAAACGTGGAACTGTCTGATTGGGATAAAGACCATGCTGATCTCAAATGGCAAAAGCCAGACAACGATGGAGGAGCTCCTATTACTGGATATGTTATTGAGTACAAGGTAAAGTAATAAAATAACCTGTATCGTTCGTATGGAATATTAAAGTTATAAAAAACCTATAGTATTTAGGTTTCAATTTGAAACATGATTGTAATTTCCTTAACATTTGTAGGAGAAATTCGGAAAGGACTGGGTAAAAGGTGTTGAAGTACCTGGCGACGCCCTATCAGCCACTCAGGGTGGCCTCAAAGAAGGTTGTACATATGAATTCAGGGTTCGTGCTATTAACAAAGCAGGTCCCGGTGAACCTAGTAACAGCACTAAACCAATCGTTGCGAAGTGCAGATTTGGTAAGCTAAATCCACTTTATAAACTACTACTACTACCTACTTATTCTTAAAAAAAAATAAACATAAAATGTTTGCTCTCATTTTCTTTGCAGTTAAGCCTTACATTGTGGGCGAAGGGCTTCAAAGTATGATCATCAAAAAGGGACAGGTTATATCCTTCGATATTAAATATGGTGGAGAACCAGAGCCTGAAGTCAAGTGGCTTCAAGGAGAAGAGGTAATTTATCTTTACTTTCAATTTTATTTACAATCTAATATTTCCTCCTCAGGAGTTAATAGTCCACACAAGATGAAGATTTTTTTATGTAATATATTTATAAAGGTCTTAGATTCATTAGTTTAATCTTCCAAATTGAAACTTTAAAATATTTTTACTGTTATGACTCATTTTTATTATCAATTATTAATCTATTTTATTTTGTCCGAAAAAGAAACGTGGAAAGGCGTATACGGAGAAGGTCAGATGGTTGAAAATAAATGTTGTCAGAATGTTCTAAAATATAATTACTCTTACAATTTACTCTTTATTACACTGTGCTAACAAAACTACACAACAAATATATTTTCGCCTTTACATGCTTAATCATATGTTGCTGGCATCGTCATAAAATTAACAGTACAGGCTGATACTATTAGAGTGCCAGTATCAGCTAGGTATGACTTCACCAAAAGAAGTTGCCAAATTTAAAACATGAAGTAAAGTGCTTTTAATCAATTTACGATATATAAAATATATGCCAACAGATATGTTAAGCATTACCGCATTAATATTATCGCAATCATAAATTTCGATAATTTACATTGTTACAATGTAAAAGCTTTCGGTGTATTTAATATGTTTATCTAAATTAGGCGGATGTATTAAGGCGAGAAATACATACAATACAATAAAAACACTATTACCCTTAAACATACGCATGAAGGTTACATCTTGTACATCCATGCTAATTATGTCTTAAATTGTCAAATTAAAATATGGCACCTCGTTCGAATGCATCTTAAATGTTATTACAATAATTAATGTAAGTGTATGCACTCTATTACAATTCACACAATATGTAACTCTATTCTATTGAGGGCTTTGAGATATGGTCTTCATATAAAGGGTCATAAAGTATATAACAATATAAGGCAGTATTATCAAAGTACGGAACTGCCACCACATTTTCTAACAGGAATCAATGTATGCTCACTAAACATTCGATGTTGTGCAACTGCTAGTTCATTTCTTGATGGAAAGCAATCATTTATCCATTTAAGAAATGAATAAGATTGGAAATTCTAATAAATAATCAAAATATTTTTAAAAGATTCCTTTCAAAAGATTTTAGTCTATATAAATTCAATTCCATCAGGATATGAAGGCTTTGTAACTATTACGTAGACGTTATTTTGATATATTTAAATGATGTAGGAAATTTGTGACGATGGCGACCGTATCACTATTGACAAATATGAAAAGAATACTGTTCTCACTGTGCGAAGAACCACCAGGATTGACAGTGGAAAATATAAGCTGGTACTCACAAACTCTTCAGGCACTTGCGAGAGCATCGCTGATGTTGTAGTATTAGGTAATATACACTACAATATTAATAATTTCACTATTTTCAATTACTAAAACAAATTTAAAATACAAAACAAATTTTGCCGAAAAATAATTAATTATATCATTTTTAGACAAACCTAACAGACCGAATGGTCCCATCGAAGTTGCGGAGATACGCGCCGAGAAGGCGACGGTCAAATGGCAGAAACCAGACGACTGGCGAGGATCAGACATCACTGGATACACGCTTGAAAAGATGGACATGGTAAGTATAGAAAAATGCATATGAATTTATTTTTTATATATTATCCAGTAATTATTTTGATTAACTGGAAGAAAAATCTTTGATTAGACCGAGGAAATTTCTTTATAGTAGGTAAATAAATACTTTTTCGTGATGAATTTGAAACCATAAGTATTAACGTTGAGTTCAGACACTCAACACACAATGTCTTTTATTCGGGCGAAATGTAGAGAAGAAAGTGTCTTGACATTTATTTCTCTCTACCTATCCTGCTATGCGGAAAAAGGCGTAAAGCTGTACAAAATAAAGGTCATTACGTTGTATATGTTTCTGGTAAATCAAATAGCATTTGATATAATGAACATTTATTTTGTATAACAGGACACTGGTAACTGGGTACCATGTGGTGAATGTGGCGCTGAGCCTACTGAGTTTACTGTCAAGGGACTTACACCAAATCACAAATATAAGTTCAGAGTACGCGCCGTCAACAAGGAAGGCGAATCTGAACCTTTGGAAACTGATGGATTTATTATTGCCAAGAATCCTTACGGTAAAGATTTATATAACTTTATTCTTATTTAACAAAATTTACGTGAAAAGGAAAGCAATTTCTTACGTCATTGCCATACGTCAAATGTAAAATATATTTTATTGGCCATACTGACGTTTGACGTTCAGAGCGAAATTCAAAACTATTTCCTGTTGTGTAGTGTTTACATTATAAATGAAACGCCACAATTAAAGAACTGAACTGGTTGTAATTCAAAATGTATACAACAATTTATAACAGAATCAATGGTGTTCAATCTACTCAGGTGAACAATCCACTACAAGTAATAATACCATAAGACATTAAATAAAGGTTTTTATATTAAATAGAAATAAACTAAAACTTTGTTTTAAAACTGCCGTAATCTCACAGATTAAACCTATAATTTCAGAAACTTCATGAAATAAATGTGTACACGACACATTTATTACATATTAACTAATTGCTATATGCAATACCTTTTATATGTGCGCACATATCGACTATACTAAATAATGCATAAATAGCCATATTAAATTATTTTCAAATCTAGTCGTTTAATCTATTATGTCCATGTAAATAATATAATACTTATATTTCAGATCCACCAAAGGCGCCCAGCAAACCTAACATTATTGACTATGACAACATGTCAGTCACACTGCAATGGGAACCACCAACTGATAATGGTGGAAGACCAGTCCTTGGCTATGTTATTGAGATGAAGGATAAATTTATTGCTGATTGGATTGAGGTATTTGTTTTTCATTTACAAAAAGGTTTACATATTATATTTTGAATAAATTACTTTGTCCGTGTGGAATTCAAATTCTAAAATAAAATTAGCCTTAGTTACTCCTTATTACATCAGCTGTCTGCTAGTGAAATGTTGTGTTGTCGGTCAGTCACTCAGTATGGAGTAAAAATAGAAATGAAAGTAGGCAAACACAAAATGGCAATAAGTCTACCCAAACACAGTTGTGGGTGATAAGTCATTTAATTATAATAATATAGCATTCAATAAAATATTCAACAATAATACAGGTCAAAAAGACAGAAGACACTAAAACTGAAGTAAAAATTGAAGGTTTGAAAGAGAAGATGATCTATCAGTTCCGTGTTCGAGCCTACAATAAGGCAGGTGTCGGTGATGCTTCAGAACCCACTGCCAACCATCTTTGCAAGCACAGGAACTGTAAGTACAAATGTGTCAATGGTTTTTTTTTCAATTTTAAATATAGCATTGTAAAAATTAACAAATAATATAAAGTGTATCTTAATTTTATTAGCACATTAATATTAGCTTCATTCATATACTTATCAATTATTGTAATAAATCTCAGAACACTATTTATACTCACTTTTTGCTGTATGTTTCTTTTGCTCACATGTCTGATTTAGGTGACTATGCAATATTTTGATAGCATAAACATGACAAGCCGATGTCATTGCCAAGGTAACCAGGATAGTGAGAAACGAAATCAGCACTTAAAATATAAATAAATAATTTAATATATTTTAATACTTTGTTACCCTTTAGGGTACAAACATTATGTATGAAATGTGTGACATGAATTTTTAATGTATTGTAACTGATGTTCAAATAGTTTAATTTTTATTAACAGTGAAACCACGTATTGAGCGTCTCACCTTCAAATCGGTGATCATCAAAGCAGGTCGCACTCACAAGTGGTCTGTTGATGTCATTGGTGAACCACCACCGGAGTGCACTTGGTAAGTACATTATATTATAATGAGAATAGTATAGTAGAATGTTTAAAGAAGCTGTCTATTACACTATAATGATACGATTGGTTTTTCTATATGTGTACAATTACTTAGATAAATGCTGGTGAATTGGTTAAAAGATATCATTGTAATGCTTAATTTTTTTGAAATGTTAAGATACATATTTTAAAAGTATTGTACAATAATGGTCAGTATAAAAGGATATCACAAATAGATGATGATTAATTTCATATCAGTTATAATCCTAATAACAAGAATATTTACTCATATTATCTTTTATTGAATTATATTTGCTTATGTTTTATTTTGTAAAATCACTATTGAGTTTTAATTAAATTTATTATATTGAGTCTTATTATGGGCTCACGTCTTCGTCTGCTTGAAAGATACTCAGATGAGTATTTTACTAATATGAGAAGTAACTCCTACAGTAAATCCATGGAATGCCAATAAAACGCCATGGATTAACCGTACCTGGGACTTACGACTGTGTGTAGGCTAAGGGACCTCTTTAAAATGCGCATTGTCACTCGCCACCAATGTCCAAGTTCCTATCTTTACCTAACCAAATTTGAAAAGGTCCCCCTAAATCTGCCTTCGAAATACGTGCTAGAAAGGATCATTATAAAGAGATTTTGCTGTTATATTCTTCGCGCCTATAAATTAACTTTAAACCTATTCCTAGTCAGTTTAGTTGGTAAGTTCGAAGTACTTGTTTACTTTGAAATTATAGTCTTTTGGAATATTTGTCTCCCACGGAACCGTAAGTTCTACCAGAAATATGCGTTTTAGTTCTCATTCTTGAGTACAGGCGGATGTCCAGCCTGGATGACGACATACCAACATCCTCCGGGATTTCATGCTGTGGTACTTTATTTAAAATGTTTTATTTTTTCTCTTTTTTTATAGGTATATGTAATCGGTAGGTTTTTGTTTTCATTTAATCCTATCTTTCTGCGAGTGAAACTTGGTAAAATCCAGGAACACTTGTTTGGTTACTTTTGTTGATTAAGACTCAGTTCCTAGTTTTAATTTAGTCTCCTAAGAATAAATTTTACTTAAATACAAAATTTTTATATCTCCATTCTTTCTTTTGAAACCGGAATTTCCAAAACTTTCGAAATATATGCTAAATAAGTTTAGTTATTACAGCCAAAAATAGCGGCAAAAGCAAAAAATTCTAAATTGGAACAAAATATAATTTCATTTTCATCAAAATTTCAGTATTTTCCCCTTGAGCTCCGTATAAAAGAAATTTTGTGATGTCCATGATTAGCTGATATGTTCTATGCATCCCAAATATCATCCTGCCAAAATTAATTTTTACTTATTGCAATTATCTAAATAAATAAATTATATATATTTAAATTTTACTTTACAATCATTGTTTTATAAATTTAGTCAAAAAATTATATTGTTATTTAAATATAACCTATACAAATTGAAGAAACAAGGAATTTCTTTACCAATTTTATTTTAAGCTTCCACACACGATAACAGATGGTGTTGTTCATTACGAAGCGATATCTGAATCGCGCTGGCAAGATTTTCTGGCGGATAGTGACTACCCGTAGTTTTTGTCCCTTAGAGCATACTTACCTGGCGTAGGGGACACCGTGATCAAGACGGCGGTTCCCCCAGAGCGAGGCCCTTCCATTGCACTGCGGCTGGGTTGACCTCTGCGATTATCCCTAATGCGGATAACTCGGACGCGTAATTTTTGGTAGTGGGGACTGCGTACGCGCCGTCCCCCTCAGAAAACTTTCATACAAATAATGAAGTCCAGACATAATTTGACTACGCGTATATCTCGCATATCCGGGTTTTTGGCTTTTTCATCAAGTTGCAGATACAAAAAGATGTTTTGTTGGTTAGAATTTTATAAGACTGGAAGTTTTGGACCTACCGTTGCTGGTTCAGTCAATGTGGAGACTATAAACTGCATAAAGTTTTTACTTTTTACTGCTTTGGTCGTAGTAATTTCGTACATTCTCCTTTTATCAATTAAAGCTACGATTATCTCCAATTTTGGAAACCCCTAACATAAACCTGGATTCACTTAACAGAAAACTGTCAAAAAAGATTTTTGTTATAAAGTGTACGTGGAAGAATTCATAACAAATCTCTTTAGGTAAACCTTTTATACTCAATTTAATGTTACAAACACATAGTACTGACGAAAAATTTTACATTCTGATTCCTGGGGTCTGAGGAAAATATGTGCGGGTAGTTATCCATAATACAGAAGCCGGCTTAAACTATAATTTCATACCTTTCCTTAACTATGTTTTTGACTGACTTTGTATAGCTTATCGTTTCTAACACAGAGTGTGTAAATTGTTGTAAGATATTTTTTTTTTGTTTTCGAATATTCTTCTATTTTTTTAGTACACAGTGCACTAATGCATTGTAAAATAATATTGAATTCTATATATATATATTCTTTAATGATGCACTTATATGACTTATAAAATGTACAGCGCCATCTATCTTAAAATATGGATAATATTATGCAAGAATCAAGATGTCTTTCTAATTGTTATTTATTACATTTTTTTTTTACAGTGGGAAAAGTATTAAAGAACATATTTTATAATTTAAGTATGCTTTATTTATGTTCAAACATTTCAAGAAGATATCTGTGGCTCTTCAAAAATAAAAATATACTTCAGATTGTTCATGTTGATATATATGGTTTTAAGCACATTTAGTTTTTTTTTTATTTGTAATAATACCAAAAGACTTTGACAAAGTGTCAAAAATTTAATAGAAAATAATTAATGTAAATTTATTAAATATACTATAACATTATGTAAGTGGCGACTTCTAGTTTAATATTCTGATATTATTTTGTCATATACTTTGGAACTTAGTGCAGAAATGGCCCACCAGACAGCGCACATTTTTTACATTTTCAATCTTTATAAGAATGTACATAAGAAAAACGTTGAAAAAAATATTATATAATCTTATGTCAATAACTTTATTTTAGATATCATTAATCTAATCTTTTTAGGTCACAATATCTTAGAAAGCGCTGGATACTATAATAAGAGCTTTTTAAAGCTTGGTATGACAACAAGAGATGGCACTGTTCTGTTTCACTCGATTTCTAAATCGCGCTGGCAAGATTATCTGAGGAATAGTGACTACCCATAATTTTTGCCCCATAGAGCATACTTACCTGGCGTAGGGGACACCGTGATCAAGACGGCGGTTCCCCCAGAGCGAGGCCCTTCCATTGCACTGCGGCTGGGTTGACCTCTGCGATTATCCCTAATGCGGATAACTCGGACGCGTAATTTTTGGTAGTGGGGACTGCGTACGCGCCGTCCCCCTCAGAAAACTCATAAAATTAACAAAGTCCAGACATAATTTGTCTTTTGGCTTTTTCATCAATTTAAATATGCTTTATTTATTTTCAAACATTTGGAGATATCTGTGGCTCTTCAAAACTAAAATATTACTTTAGATTGTTCATGTTAATATGATTTTTAGCACATTTAACCAATAGTTTTGTTTTTTATTTGTAATAATACAAAGACTTTTTGACAAAGTGTCAAAAATAAATAGAGTATATATCATGTAAATTTATTAAAGATACTATAACATTATAAGTGGCGACTTTTAGTTTAGTATCCTGATATTATTTTGTCATATACTTTGCAACTTAGTGCAGAAATGGCCCACCAGACAGCGCACATTTTTTACATTTTCAATCTTTATAAGAATTTTAGATATCAATAATCTAATCTTTGTAGGTCACAATATCTTAGAAAGCGCTAGATACTATAATAAGAGCCTTTTTAAGTTTAAAAAAAAAAAAAAAAAAAAAAAAAAAAAAAAAAAAAAAAAAAAAAAAAAAAAAAAAAAAAAAAAAAAAAAAAAAAAAAAAAAAAAAAAAAAAAAAAAAATTATGACAACAAGAGATGGCACTGTTCTGTTTCACGCGAGTCCTAAATCGCGCTGGCAAGTTTATCTGAGGAATAGTGACTACCCGTAGTTTTTTCCCCTTAGAGCATACTTACCTGGCGTAGGGGACACCGTGATCATTACGGCGGTTCCCCCAGAGCGAGGCCTTGCCATTGCACTACGGTTTGGTTGACCTCTGCGATTATCCCTAATGCGGATAACTCGGACGCGTAATTTTTGGTAGTGGGGACTGCGTACGCGCCGTCCCCCTCGGAAAACACACCTAAACAACGAAGTCCAGACACAGTTTGGCTACGCATATCTGTTAGTTGTTATTAATTTTCTTTAATATGCGTACATCAAAACAATTAACTTCAATTTTCGGTTACTTTATTCAGGTCATGGCGTGAGAACGTGAAACTGGTGAATACAGAACGTATTAAGATTGAAAACGTAGACTACCATACCGATTTCACCATAGTAAATGCTGTGCGACGCGACACCGGCAAATATACACTTAGGGCAGAGAACTGCAACGGTTTCGACGAGGAGACTGTTGAGCTAACTGTTCTTAGCAAACCTAGCTCACCCAAGGGTTAGTAGATTTATCATAATAACTATTTTTTTCAGATATTCATTAATTTTGTTTAAATATACGTTATAATTATGATTATCCCACATTATTATTGGCGGCAACCTTGCTAGTTGTTTACCAAAATATTTGTTAATATATGATCTACTCAACATTAATCATAAAAAGGTATATTTGTTTTGTCATGTATCCTAAGTATATTTGTAAATTGTCTTTGATTCTTATATGATCATCATCATCATCAGCCCTTCTCTGTACACTGCTGGACATAGGCCTCTCACCAGTCACTTTAGCTTGCTAATCCACACATATTTGAAACATTACTTACTTTATATACTATATATTTTTAAAGGACCTTTGGAAGTCACAGACATCCATGCAGAAGGTTGCAAGGTCAAATGGGAGAAACCTGAAGACGATGGAGGTTCTCCAGTCAAAGAGTATGAGCTGGAGAAGATGGATCTTGCCACGGGCAAGTGGGTCCGTGTTGGCAGGTAAACCTTTAAATACTAATATGTAGTTTTTTTTTATTTATTTAGAAGTTCTTATAATAGCAGTATAACTAAAGCATAGTTCTAAAATATTACATGTTGTTAGAGTAATGTATATAATTTAAATTATTTTCAATATCCTGCTTTTGTAAGGTTAGTTCTGCCACTCGACAAATGCACAAAACGAGGAACGGCGTGTTTTGCCACTAAATTATCTCTTTCTACCCTACCCTGTATGTTGTTAAAAATTAAGTATTTGACCAGGCTTAACGGCCAGAGCACTTGGACGTTTTCCAAAAGGCTCAGGCTCGAAACCCACTGCGCTCAAATTTTATACATTTCTTTAAATGTTTTTTTTATTAGACCAGTTTTGTTATTACCAGTTACTTAATAAAATAGATTAATTTCATTTAAATTTATTTTTACAAATATATGTAATTTGAAATGTTTGGTTGTTTTATTACAGAGTTGCCGGTGACAAGAAGCCGTTGGAAATGGAGGTGACTGGTTTGGAACCAGGTCACCAGTACAAGTTCAGGGTAACGGCCGTCAACGATGAGGGAGATTCAGAGCCTTTGGAAACTGAGAAGGCCATACTCGCTAAGAATCCCTTCGGTAAGTTACATTAGTTAGATTTTAATATTTTTTGATTATAATATTATGTTTAGTTGTATATGATTGTTTACATAGTTATAATGAAAATATCTTTTTTAATAATAGATATTTTCATAAATTGAAAATGAGGTATTACAATGTTAGGAATGCTTTAAAATTATATTCTCACAAGAATACAACTCTGTGAAATGGTAGAAATGTAAAATTATTTTGTTTTAAATATTTTGAATTTATATTTAATATTATTAGCTTTTTAGTATTGTTTTTTTTTAGTATAAGGTAAAGCTGTTAAGCATAATATTACTATATATACTTTATATGAGACTGAAACAACAAATTTATTATTAGGAATGTTTTATTCTAAAATGTATACCCCCCTTTTTCAGATGTTGCAGACAAACCAGGCAGCGTGGAGGTGGCTGACCATGATAATCAAAGTGCCACCATTAAATGGGAACCGCCCAAATCAGATGGCGGTGCTCCCATACAAAAGTACATCATACAGAAGAGACCTAAGGGTGGTGATTGGGAGAATGCTGCAGAGGTATTTGTTATACTTGACTTGTTTGACTTCTTATAAGAATTCATCTCATTCACATCATCAGCTGAATTATTACCTAATAACTTGCCTTTTATTACTATTATATAATAATGAAAATATAGAAGAATAGTCTGTAGTATATTATAAAGTAAATAATCTGATTATTATTTAATTAAATTTTGGGTCTTCTTTTATTTAATTAGGTACCTGGCAACGCAACCAGTGGCAAAGTGGATGGACTGCCCGAGGGTAGCGAATATGAATTCCGCGTGATCGCTGTGAACAAGGCTGGACCGTCTGAGGCCTCTGAGCCTACTAAGATGACAACCATTAGACATAAATCATGTTAGTATAAAACATCTCAATTCCTAATAGACAGACAGTTTATTAAATTAATTTAAAACAGTTCAATAAAGACTTTGCCAATTTGAAATTTTATATAGTTTTTTTTATTAGTCTAGAAATATATTCATTATAATTTTAATAAAAAAAAGGGTTTACATAGTTCTTGATGAGCCGATTAGTTATTATAGTTTTTATTCGAAAAAGCTAGACCTAGTATTGCTTGAAATTTTTAACTCGTGTCCTGATTGAATGATATTACGAGTATATTATTATCATAGTGAGAACCTTATATCCAAGATGAGCAGGATTACACAATATATTTTCAAACGTGTTCTTTTTTATATATTTATAAGTATATCTAACACATGTTCTTATAAACAGTGAAACCACGTATCGACCGCACAAACTTGAAGGCGTTAGCGGTGAGGGCCGGTAAGGCAATATTCTTTGATGTCAACGTGAAGGGGGAACCTGCGCCTAAAGTGCAGTGGTTCCAGAAATGGAAGAATGAAGAGAAGGAGGTTTGTAGACGACATTTATAAATAAAGACATATTAAAAAAAAAAGATGTTGCCAATTACTAATAAACTTGCAAATTTGAATACTACATTGGTTTAAAGATTCAGGTTTAAGAGAACTTCACTAAAAACCTTTTCTTTATTTATTGTATAGAAAAAAATATATTAATATATATAATTTGTCGTTATTTATAAATTTGAACACAGCAAGGCTCGAACTCGCTTTTGGAACACGTCTTGGAAATTAACAATATTTTTTTATATGCTAACTGTAAATTAAATTGTCTTTGAAAATTAAAAATAAATAAACTTAGATATTTTAAATATCTGTATGCTTTTAGAACTCTTCTTTAGTCTTGAAAGTAAAATAAATTTTCTTATTTTATTACATTGATGTAAAAGAATATTTAATATAATAAATTTATTAATTATTAACATTTAAAAAGACAAATTATTATTTTATTTCCTTTATGGTATTATTTTATATTAATGTATTACAGAAACATATATGAAATAAATTTCCTTTTTAATGTTTCTTTTTGTCGATTCCATTTAGCTTATATTTACTTCATAATATTTAATAACACAAATGCTTTTATAAATTTTAATTTTACAATTTTGCAACACCAGGTCACTGAAAACGTAATCAACGTGGACTACAACACAAAACTAGACATCAAAGAGGCTGTCCGAGCCATGACGGGCACTTACCGTATCCTAGCAACCAATGAGCACGGCAAAGACGAAGCGGACGTAGAGATCACTGTGCTCTCTGCTCCAAGCAAGCCTGGCGGTCCTTTGAAGGTCGCTGAGGTCACTAAGAATGGATGTAAGCTGGCCTGGAAGAAGCCAGAGGATGATGGTGGTATGTACTTCCTCGGTTGTTATGTTCACCTGGTACTTTTCTTTTGAATTACAATTGCAAGTGCTATAAACTGACATATTTCATACTCAGCGCGTATAGTGTTTTTGGAGGCCATCTTTGCCCTGGAGGTCTGTCTGTAAACTCCATTGGTTATCATTATAATAAAAATTAAGCAAAATGAATAGAAAAATTGACGGTGTTAATTAGAAAAAATATCGAAGTAACGTTGAATAAATCCTTTTTTTTTTCGTAACATGTATTTAAGTAGTTCATTACTAAAAACTTATATTGCTTTATTTTTAACATAACGTCCGTTTTTTTTATATTACGTTTTTTACATAGGTTTTTTTTATATTACATTTTTTACATAGGTTTTTTTATATTACGTTTTTTACATAGGTTTTTTTTATATTAAATTTTTCAGTTTTAATATTTATTATAATTTACACGCACTTAGAAAACTTAATTCCTTCAAAAATAAAATGCGTCACATCAACATACCTAAACATTTCTATAGTATAGCAATGTTTGCTTTATATTCATTATTAATATGAGGCTATCGAGATTAGTAAATTCAGTGGTTGGGGCTCGATCCCACACGGGAAAATGTTAATAATTTTTGACTATTTTATGAACTGAACCACTGAACATGAGCCACAGAACACGCAACCGAAAAACGGAGAACGGAGTGTTTTGACAATACTTTCTCTCTGGCTATGCCTGCCTGCTATGCAGGATGAATAGCGAAATTAACAATAAATATTAATATAAAAAAATATATTCTTTTAGGTAAGCCAGTAACTGGCTACATGGTTGAGAAGCTCAACAAGGCGACCGGTCGGTGGGTGCCTGTAGGCAAAACAGATGACACCGAAATGGAGATCAAGGGTCTGCAGGAAGGAGAGGAGTACGAGTTCAGGGTGAAGGCTGTCAATGATGAGGGAGAGTCGGAGCCCTTGAAAACTGACCACTCTATTGTTGCTAAGAATCCCTATGGTGAGTTGAAGTGATTAGTAACTTCGGTTATGTTTTATGTTTACACATTACACACACGTTCTCTACATCTTTTAAAGTTGCTATAGAGTCTGGAAATAATTTCATTTTTAAAACATAAATTTTTCTCCAACTTGGATTTGAACGCATGACTATCTTGAGCAGTTAAGCACTTTTTAATACTGACTACATAAACACGCTTTACATAATCCGTCGGCTATAACCTGTATATTATCAAAAAAATATATTAAAAACAAAAAGAAATATTTTAAATCATATCAAATTTCATATAATTAATTTAACAACAATTAATTGATATACTTTTCACACCCAGATATTCCTGGAAAGCCATCAGTTCCCACTCTGGAGGACTGGGACGTGGACCGCGTGGATTTGAAGTGGGAGGCACCGAAGAACACCGGCGGTGCTCCCATTACCGGGTACATTATTGAGAAGAAGGAAAAGTACGGGCATTGGCAGGAAGCGCTTGTTACTACGGTAAGGGGAAGGGGGGTTGTTTTATTCATAATATTAATTTGAGTCAAATAGTACGTGTAATATTAGTTTTATGAAATTAAATAGTAAATGATTCACGATGGACGTTTAAAATATTGAAAGATGTTATAGTGTTTTTTAAGTGTGTGAATAACACATTAAAAATGTTAAAAAGAAATTTCTAACTGTTTAGTCTAAATTTAATATATCAGTGAAGTTATAGGGGGAATATTTATTAAATATATTTCACGATAATAAACGTATTCTAGCCTTTTTGTTACAAAAGAATTTTCAATATTGAATTGTATATCCACTTTTTAAAAATAAAAAGAAAAAAAACTATTAATATTTGGTTCACTTTTCATGTATTCTTGTTTGAAATTCATGCTTTATAAATGTTCATGTAACGCCTATGTGAAGTTTTATAACTTAATTCAACTAAAAGTCAATTTATATTTTCAAATTTCTAATCACTAGACGCCAGAATGCAAAGCTCGTGTGCCAGATCTGAAGGAAGGCAACACGTACCAGTTCCGCGTGCGAGCGGTCAACAAGGCGGGCCCCGGAGAACCCGGAGACGCCACACAGCCGCATGTCGCTAAGGCGAGATTCTGTAAGTACATATGTTTCATATATATACTTATTTTTATAGTCAGAGAGAATTAGCGTCAGGTCACTCCGTTCTCCGCTTTCCACCCGAAACAGAGACTGCACTGAGTGACGAAACTCAACGCTGCGCTGTCTTACCTAAGCTGGGAAATTGAAGTAATCTAAATATAATACAATATAAAGATGGAACATAAATTATATTTTTAGAATTGTACAGATTTAAGACTATATTTCCTTTTTTTATTATATGAATAACCGATTAATTTTTAATATTTCCTTCTTATTTCAGTGAAACCGCATATTAATCGTGACAAGATGGTGACGGTCCGCGTCCGAGCGGGTACAACTATCAAGTTAGATGTCGACATCAAGGGTGAACCGCCACCGACCAAGACCTGGACCTTCGCTAACAAGGTATTGTCGTACTTGTATCTTAGTGACGTCACACTTTATGAGGGTATTAAAATAGTCAAATTTAACCAACCACGGTTAGTTTTCTTTGAATAAACATTTTTTGTGTTCATTATTTTTCTATAGGGTTGGGTTTTATTCTGATCACTGTGGACGCGTGACCTGTACTTTTTGTTCTTTTGTTACATATAGCAGCCTTATGTTATTGATTGATATTAAAAGCCACCATTGCGTTCAGTTACACGTTAGAGATCTTAACTCAATTCATTTTTATTATAAATATTGTCTAATTTTGTTTGCTATATAATTTGTAAACTTCTAAATATGTGTCGTGTACTGAAATTATTTAAATATCCAGGATTTGTAATTATTTGTTGGTGACTAATTGTTAAAAAATATTTATTACCAGGTCATCGAGAACGGTCCGGGAGTGAAGCTGGAGAACGAGGACTACAACACTCGTCTCCAGATCTTCGAATCCTCGTGGAAGAACACCGGCATCTACACTCTGAAGGCGGAGAACGATTCCGGTGTAGATGAAGCTACTGTGGAAATTACTGTACTGGGTGAGTTTCATATGTGATAATGTGGGATTTGTTCAGAGTTTCGTAATTATAATAATATTTTCAAATTTATGAGAATTATAATAAAATGTTTTATTTCAAATCTGACTAAAGGTTTTGTATGAAAATTAAGGCGACATTTTACATATCTAAACTAAATATGGAAAAGGACTGCAGAATATCAATTTGTTCATAATAATGGGCTAGAATTACATATGATTTATAAAAGACATATTACATACACTATTATGTGTTTGATATAAACTTTTATATAAAGCGCCATGCAAGCTGTTATGACAATTATTTAACTAAAACATATATATTGCAGCCAGCGAGGCGCAGTCGGACCGCTCACGCGCAATTTATTGTGGGTTCTATTTCCTCTCGGAGGAGTTATTGTATTTAAAATATTTTCTTTTCTCCGCTCTAGTACCTAAGACAAAGCGTTGTCGTTGATTTTCACCAATCAACAATATCTGGCTAATTTCTCTTTAACTACCCTGCTAACTAAAACAATCAAATTTACAGACAAACCAGGCAAACCAGAAGGCCCGTTGGAAGTGTCCGACGTGCACGCTGAACACGTAAAACTGTCCTGGAAAAAGCCCAAACACACTGGTGGTCTGCCGCTCAGCGCGTATGTTGTGGAGAAAATGGACACACTCACTGGCAAGTGGAGTCCCGCTGGTACCATAGAGCCCGATGTCACTGAGGCTACCGTTACCGGTAAGTACTTCGCTGTTTATGATAAAATTTATCTTGAGATATATCTTATGTCATTGATAGGAAGACATCTTAGTTATTTATTTTTTAATTGTTTATTTAAATTTGTAGTTCATTTGCATGTTGATTGATTAATCTAATGCATTTGTCTGAACAAGCCAGGGATATCTATTTTTTTTATTATTATTATATGCATATATTTACGACTATTGCAATCATACATGTGTATCAGCCGCTAATATTATATTATTAATGGAATTATCCAATTATTAGAATTTAAAAAACATAATTATTTCTTTAGCTAATTCAATTTTTTTGAATACCACAGGTCTAGAACCAGGTCACACATACCAATTCCGAGTAAAGGCGTTGAATGAGGAGGGTGAATCAGAACCCCTAGAAACTGACCATGGCATCCTAGCCAAGAACCCATACGATGTGCCAGCACCCCCCGGTCTTCCAGATATCGTGGACTGGGATGAGAAGTCCGCCAAGCTCAAGTGGGAGCCACCCATCAGGGACAATGGCGCTCCCATCACTGGATATATTATTGAAGTCATGGATAGAGATAGAGGCGAATTTGTTAAAGTTAGTAAATTTATAATTAGATTTGTAGAACATAATTTATTATTTTAAATAAGTCTAACCTATGATGAACAAATTAAACAAAGACGAGGACATTATTATTAAATTCACTAGCCTATATCATGGCCCAGGCCCAATCACTTCAAGGTACTCAAAGCAAATTTTATCACTAGTTTTGCCCTGGCCCAAAAAAAAAGAATTACTCATTTGATACAGTCGTTCGGAAGTCATGCACATACGTACATTGCAGTAATTAATTTTTATTGATATAAAAGATTACAACTATGTAATCTGTAATTATAAACTTCTTGTGACTTTACAATAAATTTGTGTTTTTTCTTATTTAACAGGCCGCAGAAATCCACGGCAATGTATGTCAAGGCACAGTGCCCAAATTGGAGGAAGGTAACCATTACCAGTTCAGGGTTCGCGCCCTAAACAAGGCGGGACAGTCCGAGCCATCAGAGAACACCAACTGGCATACTGCTAAACCAAGATTCTGTGAGTATACTTGGTTGAAATATATAATATTTTCTTATAAATTATATTAGTTATCATTAATAAAATTTGATTTTGGATTTAATAATTAGGACGTGCCGTAATATATATTTGTTTTAATGTTTTTAAATTCATTATCACGTTGGTTTAGATATGATACAAGTGTACCATGATGCGGTCTTAAATGAAATTGAAATCTCTTGTATTACAGTAACTTTAAATTAAATCATTTAACGTGTATTTTCAGAAGTGCGACCAATGTTATTACATTGGTCGCATCATTAAGAAAAACAATATTTTAGAGAATATAGTTTTTATTTACATTTCAACACTTTTATTGTAAGCGCATTCTTAGTTGAATGGTCGCAATCTAGCTACAGAAGACTACGCAGAACCGATTTTTAAGGTAGTGATTGGCGTAGACGCGATAAGCGACGCGGACGGGGCTACACGCGCTAGTGATATATTATATGTGTGTATTTCTAATATTTAAAATTATCCCAACAGTGAAACCAAGAATCGACCGTACTAACCTCAATTTGATCACCGTGAAAGCTGGTCTACCAGTGTCTTTGGACATCAAGGTCTTTGGCGAACCACCGGCGAAGGTCACCTGGCACTTCCAAGGCCAGGAGCTGGTGAACAGGGAAAACCTGGAGATCATCAACGTGGACTATAACACCAAGTTCCTGATGACAAAGAGCAAGCGTGCCAACAGCGGCAAATATGTTATTAAGGCGAAGAACGAAGTTGGTGAGGATGAAGCGGAAGTTGAAATTGTTGTTGTTGGTGAGTAATATTGTACGGATTTATTAACTTCAAATACTATTTTAGTTTTCAGGTTCACACTGTTTTCGTGGATAGCAATCCTGCTATCTATATATGTGTATATATATATATTAAACTATGTTTATTTTACTGAGTGGGAATTCAACCCACAACCAATTACGAATACTTTTTTACGAAAATTACGAGTCTGATGATGTCCCGATGCGCTAAGATGGCCTTAGTATTTTATTTAATTTGTGAAATTAAATAGTCATTGACACGACAGTGTACCTTATTAATAGATGTTTATAGTTTAAGAAAATAATAAATTATTAAAGGCAAATTGAAGTAAAAAATGAGATATATATTAAAATACAATTATAAAAAGAAAATGAAGTTGTTGGCCAAGTGAAAAAATATGATTACGCAAATAGAATTAGTGTAATAAATCTGAAACATTATATCAGATACTTAACTAATATTTATTTTCCAGGCAAGCCATCCAAGCCCAAGGGTCCATTGGACGTGGCAGACGTCACCAAGAACAGCTGCACGCTGTCGTGGCAGAAGCCGGAAGACGATGGCGGATCTCCCATCGAATATTACGAAATTGAAAAACTTGATCCATTGACTGGTATGTGATTTTTTTACTTTATGTATAGGAATTATATGTAAAATAAATGTTTAAAATTAAATGAATAGTTTTGACGATAATAATATTAAAAATAAAACAATTATAATTTTATTGATAATGGAACTAGTACTTTGAAGTTTATAAAATATGCACATATAGCAGTATAGTAGGTAATTTCCATACAGTTAATTAAAAATAACGTCACTTCGTTTTTTCAGCATTTGTGCATTAAATTTTATCCCGTGGCCTATGACCCGCGACCATTAATAAAAACGGCCCCATCGTGTTGTAGTTTAAACGGTGTCAATCTATCATAACAAAAATATCGCTGTCTGTACATGGAAGATATATAAAAAAAAATATTAGGGTCATTTATGAATAAAACCCAAAGCAAGGATTTTTTACTTTTCTTTTCTGTTTGTCTGTTTATCAGTTTGTCTGTGCGTTTGTGCACGATAATCTCAGAACCGCTTAATTAATTTTAATGCAGTTTTGACCATTGTACTTGGTAAACTTCTCCTTAACATTTAAAGTTTATTTCATTTCGATCGGTTTGGAAACTAAAAAGGTTACAACCATTTAAATTATAAATTTAAGCAATCTTTGTGATTTATTTATGATTGTGATTATCTTATTTTTTTTGTCCCAAGGTCAATGGATACCATGCGGTACAGCAAAGGACACGAAAGCAAATGTGACCGGCTTGCAAGAGGGCAAGCCCTACAAGTTCCGGGTAAAGGCCGTGAACAAGGAGGGCGAGTCTGAGGAGCTGGAGACTGAGAAACCCATCATTGCTAAGAATCCGTTTGGTAATGCTTATGTTATATTGTTTTATAGATCAATGTCTTATATTATTTTAATTTTTGAAGTTTGCTCATTGTAAACGTGGTTGGTTGTGGATTCGATCCCTGCTCGAAGTAATGCGTAGAGTTCCGCCACTCAACACGCAATGTCTTGATGTTAGGCGGAAAGTGGAGAACTTAATGTTCGCTACAATAGGTTCTCTCTGACTATGTAGTCTAAATAAGACATATATTGAGAATTCAAGATTTTTGTTAATGTAAAAAAGAAATTCATGTAATAAAGTCGTGTCACCAATACGATATTTTTTTCTAAATTTGATTTTTGACGAATTAAAAAAAACGGTTTATTTTTTGATTTAAATAAAAAAAAAACAACTATTTTTTGATTTAAATCAAAATATCAACCGTCGTAATTTGTCACACTATATTTACAACAATACTTAGCGCGCAACCATTAATATATTTTAATACTTTTAGTTTAATTAGATTTAATTCAATGATCGTACCGGTAATAATAATATTCTTTAATCTTTATTACAGACGAGCCCGGCAAACCCGGTCGTCCAGAACCTCGCAACTGGGACAAGGACTTTGTTGACTTGGAGTGGTCTCCGCCGAAGGAAGATGGCGGCGCTCCCATCACTGGATACATTGTACAGAAGAGGGAGAAGGGAGAGAGGTGGAGTATTAATTTTACATGCATTAATGTATATATGTATAATTGTAATAAATAATGCTATTATAGATATTGTTCCAAAAGTAAATATTAATATATATGTTTTTTTATAGAAGTATAAACTACAAACACATTTTCTCAAAATGTAGACTGATTGTGATAATTTGTCTTAGGTACCCAATATCAATAGCGTTTACAAACACATAATGTAGTTACAAATATTTTGTAATTAATATATCATATGCTTTATATAATATTTACCTTGTTGATTGGTTTGTAGTTTTTGAGACTCTTTGATGTTATATAATATTTTGTTTGTAATTTGTTTTAAACAGGAAATGGGTAGACTGTCTCCGCACGTCCGGCGAGCGGCCCACTGGCCACGTGACGGACGTGGAGGAGGGCCACGAGTACCAATTCAGGGTGATCGCCATCAACAAGGCGGGAGAGGGGGAGCCCTCGGAGCCTAGCAAGTCTGTTACCGCTAAGCCTAGATTCTGTGAGTACTGTCTAGACTGTATATGTTTAGGATTTATTTCTTTGTGGTTTTATTTTGCATTTCACATTTATTGCATATTGAGGGTAAAATCTAGTGAAGATTTCAGTTTATTCTCTGTACATAGATTTTTTTGTTGAGTTATGGAACGTAACATTAGATTTTGTGTAATCTGAGAGCAAAGATTATAAATACAATGTGTACAATTAGACGTTGATAACTGTACTAAGATCTTGTAAGCTATTAACATATTCTATAACTTAAATATTGTTTAAGCATTAAGTAAATAACCTTGTATAAAGTAAATAACATAGACAAAATGCGGCGTTATGTTCCGTTACTCAAATCACAATGTCTCCAATTCGGTTCGATAGCGGTGAATATATATAATACCTTGCTAGACGTGTATAGCTGTTTGTTTTGTATCAAATAAATAACATTCATAAATACTTCCAACAGTGGCACCCAAGATCGATCGCAAACATCTACAAAGCCGTAAGATCAAGGTCGGTCAGACGCTCAAACTTGAGGCCGACGTCAAGGGTGAACCGGAGCCAACTATCACCTGGACCTTCAAGGACCAAACCCTCAAGAGTACAGAGAGATTGAAGATTGAGAACGCAGACTACCACACCTCTTTCTCTCTGCAGAAATTGACGAGAGAAGATGGTGGAAAGTATGTAGTGACAGCTAAGAATGACACCGGAACTGATTCAGTTGAGATTGAGATTACAGTTGTCAGCAAACCGTCTAAGCCGAAGGGACCTTTGAAGGTGAGCTTGGTTATAGCGTGTTTTTTTTTATTTTTTATACATTCTGTACCATATTGAAAAAAAAATTGTATTTAGAAACATAATAAAATGAGCATAAAGTAACTCATAGATAATTATTAAGCGAATTTGTTTGTATTTTTTTTTCTGTGAACAGTGTCTCACCGCAAGTCTGATTGGTTGTGGGTTCGATCCCCACTCCAATTTTATACTCCAAGGTTATATTTTTATTGTATATGTTAATTTCTCTGCTCTGAGAAGACAAAGCGTGGCGTTGAGTTCCGTCATTTAATACGCAATGTTTCGAATTCTTCGAAAATAATGTCTCGACAATAATTCTCTTTGACTACACTCAAACCTGCAGGAAAAATCGTGAAGTTACAGTAAATAAAAAAGTGTGTTCATATAGATAAGACATAAGAATTATTCTTTAAAAAAATCCATAGATCATTTAAACATATTCTAACAAGATGGCATCCTTTCAGGTATCCGACGTGAAAGCGGACGGCTGCAAACTGAAATGGGAGCCGCCGGAGGACGACGGCGGAGAGCCGGTGGAGAGCTACGTGGTGGAGCGCATGGACACGGACTCCGGGCGGTGGGTGCCCGTCTGCACCACCAAGAGCCCCGAGGCGGACGTCACCGGCCTCAACGAGGGCAAGGATTACATGTTCCGGGTGAAGGCCGTCAACCCGGAGGGCGAGAGCGAGCCTTTGGTCACGGAAACCGCCACCACGGCTAAGAATCCGTATGGTTAGTTATTTTCTATTATAAGAAATTTTGAATATACTTTTGAAGGTATTCTACGCTTACTTGCCGCAATGGTACAGCGTCTAACTGTGAACATAGGTTGGCTATGGGTTTTATGTTAATGCATTATAAACTCAGAGGAATTATTATATTTAATTTCTGCGCTCTAGTAACACAAAAGACGGCGTTGAGTTTCGCGAAAGAACACGCAAATGTCTCGATTTCAGGCGGAGAACGGTGTGTCTTGCTGGTGCTCTTTGACTGGTGGCTGAAAAGCGTGAAGCTTCAAAAAATAAAATATATAAATTATTTAGTGAGCATGAGAGGGCGAAATTTAACCCATTACATTTAATTAACAAATCCAATGCAAATATTATTATTGCTTAATAATTTGGTTCTGACAACTATGTTATAATATATTTTATTATTTCTAAAAAATAACAGCAAACTCTTACGGGTAGAAGGGTAACAGTTTTTAAATATATAAATGTAATTTTAATATTGAAAATTTCAGACGAATACGTTAAATATTTATTTTTAAATAATTTCAAACCAAGCATCGTTCACAAATAACTTATCAATTTTTTTTAACAAGTTTCTTATTCATCTTATAATAGTATAAACAATATTTACTTATTAAAATTCCAGGTGAACCCGATCCCCCTGGCAAGCCAGAGTTCAAGGACTGGTCGGCTGACCACGTGGACCTCAAGTGGGAGAAACCCGCCAGCGATGGTGGCGCTCCCGTCACTGCCTACATTGTGGAGAAGAAGGACAGGGACACCGGCAAGTGGGTTAAAGCAGCTGAGGTAATTACCACCACGCCATATTTTTTTTCAAACTATAAATGATTATTATTTATTATACGCGTATTTTGTTATAAAAATGCATTATTATTTTCCGCAGGTACCTGGAACTAAGACAGAGGCTCGCATCCCGGATCTAATCGAAGGCAAGACCTACCAGTTCCGCGTGAAGGCGGTTAACAAGGCTGGCCCGGGGAAACCCTCCGCGGCCTCAGAGAACCTACTGGCCAAGGACAGATTTGGTAAATTCATTGTTATTATTGATTTTAGATAATATTGTTTTGTTTATATATGTTTTACAGTGTTTCTAAATAACTTTGATATTATGATAAGTGTACTATGATATCCAGATATAAACAACCTTTTTTTTCATGTGAAATATATGTATGAAATGTCAGTATGTATATAGGTAGCGTAAGAACGACATGTTGAGATTAGACATCACTAGCTTAGATACGCTTTTTTTCATATATTTTTTTAATTTGTAGTTTGAGTAATCTATGTATATTGTATTGATTTTATGTTTATTTATTGCAATATATATTTTTGTAACAGCTCCGCCAAAGATCGACCGCGCCAACTTGCGTGATCTTACACTTAAAGCCGGACAGAACATTCGGCTGGACGTCAAGGTCACCGGTGAACCTCCACCGACTAAGACTTGGTCAGTATTTTAAATCATTATAAAATTTTTAATATTAAATATAGCTTAGTTCTATACTGCAATGTTACTGTACATAAATATATTGGAGTTTGGTAGTGGGTTCCTTCCGTCCGTGGAAGAATGATTATATTTACATTTTTTTTTATTTCTTCTCTCAGTTAAATACTAAGCGTTGTTGTTGTCTCTAGTTTATAAAAACAGTGAGTCTACATTCAATTGAAATTCAAATAACCTTTATTTCCAATACTGAACTTGTATAATAAGTATATAGGTAAATTAATACATAGCTTGAGTACATTAAATAATATCTATATTTTCTTGCCATCGTGGCGCAATGGGACAGCATCTGACTGTAAACGCGTTTGGTTGTAGGTTCGATTCCCTCTATGGGATGGGATGATTATATTTAAAAATACTTTCGTTGACTTCCGCCACTCAACACGTAATGTCGAGAAGTAGAGAATGGGGTGCCTTGTGACACTAGGTTCTTTCTGACTACCCCGCTATGCGGGAAAAAACGTGTTGCTGATATATTTTCTTGATTATTAACGAATTATATATTGCATAGAATTTGATTGCATATAATAAATAACTTTGATGTAAGTCTGTATTACAATTCAATAAATATGTACTCGCAACCATTTCACACGCATATGCGTTGTCCACATATTGACATAATAAATTGAATATAAAATTCCTTTCCAGGTTCCATAACAAAGAGCGTCTATCAACTCGCGATGACCTCTCGGTAGATGTAGAGGACTACAGGACTAAACTGTCCGTGGTGGTCGCTTCCCGCAAACACAGCGGCACTTATGTACTTAAAGCTGAGAACAGCAGTGGAAAGGATGAAGCTACTATACAGATCAATGTGCTGGATGTACCTGCTAAGCCTGAAGGACCTTTGAAAGTGAGTTCTTATTATAATTTGATATCAATGTCATCACAATTGGTTCAGCAGTTTGGCCGTGATTACGTCACGAGGATAGACAGAGTAACTTTCGCATTTACGATAATAGTTTGGATTGTACTTATTTTTTTACCTACTTACATTTTCTGTCTTTTATATTGTTTAGTAATTGAGAGATGTTGAATGATGAAGCGCATTATATACTTTATGAATAAAAAAATTCTTCTTAATAACATTTGAGATAAATTATAAATTATCTCATTTCCATCCAGATATCCGATGTCCACAAAGAAGGCTGTACACTCAAATGGAACCCACCGCTAGACGACGGTGGTGCTCCCATTGATCACTATCTAGTAGAAAAGCTAGATACAGAAACTGGAAGATGGCTTCCAGCCATGAAGACCAAAGATCCAAAGGCAGATATAGAAAACCTGGTGCCAGGTCATGAATACAAGTTCAGGGTGTCTGCTGTTAATAATGAAGGTGTCTCTGAGCCTTTGGAAGGAGATCAGTCTATTATTGCGAAGAATCCCTTCGGTGTGTATTGGTTTTATGTTGTATGTTTAATTATATTTGAGCTGATATTTTTTGTTTATGTCGTTTTTAATTATTCACTTTTAAAAAATCCAATGCTAGACTTAATGTTAATTGGCTAATTCTCACGAGAATGGAAAATAATGGTTTTATTGTTTTATCACAACTAGATCCTTTCTTCTTTCCTTTCTTCTTACCTTTCTTCTTTTTACACTGATTTTATATTAATACTATCATATTTCTCTTACAGATGAGCCAGGCAAACCTGGAACACCAGAGGTACTAGATTGGGACAAAGACCACGTGGACCTCAAATGGTCCAAACCAATCAAAGATGGCGGCGCACCCATCACCGGGTACATTATTGAAAAGAGAGAGGTTGGATCGACCAAATGGGTGAAAGCTTGTGAGGTATGTCAAATATATTAGTATAAACTTTAGACGCATATGAAATGATTTCCGTGACTCAAACAAAACACTACACTTCATGAAATTATTCTTATTCTTTCATATATATTTTAGAGTTGTTAGAGAATGAGTGACTTCATTGATTTAATACTGACTGACTATATTTAAATTATTTTAATTTTTCTGATCTGGTAAGACAAAGCGCAGTGTTAGGTTACTTCAGTGAACACAAAATATCGGACGGAAAGTGCAGAATCTAGTGTCTTGACAGAAGGTTCTCTGCCTACTGTACTGTAAATTTATTTCCCTCAATACAGACCTATAAAATGAATGACAAGCTAATTTCTATTCATCCCCTATAGGTCGGACCTAACGACAACGATAAAGCAACAGTCCCCAACCTAGACGAGGGTACGGAGTACGAATTCAGAGTGAAGGCTGTGAATGAAGCAGGTCCTGGTGAACCCAGTGACGCCAGCAAGTCTGTCACATGCAAGCCTAGGAGATGTGAGTGCTTTTGTTAAAAAAATACATGTTATTTGGGTTATTGTTAGTATTTGTTATATAATACTTTCACTTTAAAATATTAGTACATATTTAAGAAATTAAATTTAAGGCTAACCATAAAAAGCAAGTCATAATTATTTATGTATTTAATTTTTGTCTACAATGTTATTATATAATTTTCCAGTGGCACCCAAGATCGACCGCCGCAACCTCCGCCCGATCAAGGTGCACGAGGGTGAACCCATCTCCCTTGACGTGAAAGTGACTGGTGAACCCGCACCGGACGTGGCCTGGTCGCTTAATGGAAAGAATGTTAGCAGTGGCAATGGACTTAAATGTAAATTTACTTTATTTATTTATCCCTCCCCCGCCCGTCGACGACGCAAGCCGAGGCCCGAGCTCCGTGGGGGGCGCCCTTGCGGTCGTTGACCTACGCTCAAGCAGCCACGGAGTGCTTGTATTTCGCAGGGACAGAGTACCCTCTTCCCTCCCCCCCCCCCCCCCCCGGTGTCGCTGTAATCAATTGATCAACAGCATTAAATCAGAACCGACAAAAAAAATATATATATTTATGTATTTTTGGTATGGTTCTCGTTTAAGGCACAATTAAGTCACAATTAAAATAAAATCATATTTTTAGTACTTGTAGAAAATATTAAATTAGTAGTCAGAGACAACCTAGTGTCCGTTACCTACTTTCCGCCCGAAATCGAAATAAATCGTGATTGATACATGTTGAGTGGCGAAACTTAACGCCGCGCTTAATCGTAGGTACTATAGCGGAAAAATGAAAATTAATTAAATATAATCATATCCCCAAGTGGATATCAAATTCACAAGCAAAAGTTTTCAAAATTCAAGATATAAAATAAGATTCTGTTCTTTCTTTCAGTGGTGAACGTGCCATATCTAAGCAAATACCAGCACTCTAGTCCGCGTCGCAAGGACTCTGGCACCTACAAGATACAAGCCATCAACAAGTACGGACAGGACACCGCTGAAATTGAGATTGTTGTTGTCTGTGAGTATATAGTATTTATATAGGTTTAGCTAGGCCGCAGTTAATTGTTTAAAGACGAATACGATTTATATTTTTATATTAATTTGCTAATTGACTCAACATTGCTCATAAAAACTCAATTTGTATATACCTTACTTACATTTTTATTAATTACCAAAAATGAAAAAAAAAGTATTTAATTAAGTGTTATATTATTATACTTAAATAAATCAATATTAAAACCATTTTTCAGCTAAACCCGACAAGCCAGAAGGTCCACTAGAAGTGTCAGACATCCACAAAGATGGGTGCACGCTCAAATGGAAGAGGCCTAAGGACGACGGCGGTGAACCCATCGAGAACTACGTGGTGGAGAAGTATGACCCCGAGACTGGAGTATGGGTGCCGGTTGGCAAGACTTTGGGCAATGTGCCTGAAATGGAGGTTTGTATATCTAAGTAATGACTGTATATATCAGGGTCGGCAGAGAGAACTCAGTAAAAACACTCCATTCTCGACTTATTGCCTATACAAGAGTGTAGTAAACGGACCCCAACACCGCGTTTTATTTAAATAGAAATATCTCCGTAAGTGAGCTACAACTACGGCGTGTAGTCATTAGCATTTTCTTTCGATTAACTTATAAATACACCAAAATATTTTTTAATTAAGTATAAAAGCGTATCTATACTAATATTATAAATGAGAAAGTAATTCTGTCTGTCTGTGACGTCATCACGGCGAAACCGCTGAACCGCTTTTGATTAAATTTTATTCTCCCATTTTTTTAATTCACGCGGGTGAAGCGGCGATTGGGTCGCTGGTTTTTTTTATATATACTTGATTATATTTTAAACAGGTTGATGGTTTGATCCCCGGCCACGAATACAAGTTCCGCGTGAAGGCGGTCAACAAGGAAGGCGAGTCAGAGCCGTTGGAGACGTTCGGCTCAATTGTCGCCAAAGATCCATTTAGTAAGTGTTGATTTATTTATGCATTTAGTATATACTGCATTAGTTATTATATAAGATAAAACCTGACAGAAGAAATTAATATTAAATGGAAATATTAAATAAAAAAACAAAACCATGTTTCTTTTTAATTCTAACCTAGTGAATAATTTTTTTTAGAAAACGTCCAAAAAATTATAAAAATTTTGCTGCATTCAACCTTTTATACCTTTTCTAAAAAAATATTTTCAATTTCTTATGTGTGTGTATGAGACTTTAAAACATAATATTCTCCAACAGCGGTCCCGGACGCGCCCTCGACACCCGTGCCGGAGGACTGGTCGGCCACGCACGTGGAGCTCAAGTGGGAGCCGCCCGCGTCCGACGGGGGCTCCCCCGTCATCGGGTACATCGTGGAGCGCAAGGACAAGTACAGCCCGCTGTGGGAGAAGGCGGTGGAGACGCACACGCCTACGCCCAGTGCCACTGTTAATGGGTTGGTGTCACTTTCTCTAATATAATGGAGGTTAAGGTGAGGTGTTGGGACATTTTGCCGCTATGTTTTTTATGAAAAGCTACTTGAGGTATACTTTACTGTTCATAATATTCGGCATTATTTATGTGTTACATACATAGATGAGCTCAATAGCTAAAACCAATTCAATTGTATTTTTTAAAAAAATATTTTAAAATTTATTTTAAAAAACATTCGGCTTAATGCATTTTCCTAATGTCAAGACACTCCGTTTTCCACTTTGCGGCTGACATTTTGTGTTGAGAAGCGAAACTCAACGCCGCTCTTTGTCATAGATAAGAGAGCGGAGAAATAAAAATAATTAAAATATAATAATTCCCGCGACTGGGAATCGAATATCTAATCGTGTTTACAGTCAGATGCTATCCCACTGCGCCACGATGGCCTTAAAAGACATCCACTTCATACATTTCTCGCCACTAACAGTATAACTAAATATTACAGGCTAATAGAAGGCAACGAATACCAATTCCGCGTGATTGCCTTAAACAAGGCTGGTCAAAGTAAGCCCTCGGAAGCCAGCAAAAACTTCATCGCCAAGCCGAGGTTCTTGGCGCCTAAGATCGACAGGAGACACCTTCGTGATGTCACCCTGTCTGCAGGTTCTACGCTCAAACTGGAGGCGGCCATTACTGGAGAACCAGCACCGGCTGTTGAATGGAGGTGAGTGGATAATAAATATATAATAGTTTCCATGTTTATAAACTTGTGTGTAGGTGTTGTTTTTTACAAGTAATTTAAGAGGTACCTACAGATATTTAATGTTTTGTTCAAGGAATAGATTTATTATATACATTGTATTAATGCTATAGACGAAATTGATATATTGATAAGTTATATTGTTCTCATCTCTACAATGCTTCAGAGATTTTACGAGTTAGAGAAATCGATCTTAGTATTTTTTTAATAAATATATCACGATGATTCCTACAAACGTTATAATAAAGCAGATATATTTGGATTATATATTTATTTGAATCTCCGCGTTTTTTCCCGTGAAAGATCCTAATGTCAAGACACTGTTTTACATTTTCGGTCCGAAATCGAGACGTTGCGTGTTGAGTGGCGGAACTAAACGCCGCGCTTGGTCTTAGGTACGAGAACGGAGACATGAAAATAATTTCAATATTCCTCCGAATCGGAATAGAACCCGTACAAACATTCGCGTTTCCGATGGCCTATTTATTTGAATATCTTTATAAATCCCACCAGATACCAGAACATGCCGCTGCGCCCCTCCAAGGCGGTGACGATCGACAGCCCTGAATACTTCACGAAGCTGGTGGTGCGTCCCGTCCGTCGCGACGACTCGGGCGAGTACACCGTGACGGCCGTCAATTCCAGCGGCAAGGACGTGGTCACCATCAACGTCGTGGTCACCGACAAGCCCGCCAAGCCCGAGGGGCCTTTGCAGGTTAGAGCTTAGTGGACATTGAGATGGTAGGACTCCTTTATTTTGGTTTAAAAGGTCAATCCTAAACCTAGATCAAAATAGCGTACGTATGTAGTGATTTTTTTTAGCTAAGATGGCGAAACTCAACGCCGCTCTTTGTATTATATACCAGAGCGAAGAAATGAAAAAGAAATCCAATCTTTACAGCAGACGGTATCGGACTGGGCCACAATGAAGTGCGTATGTGACCTTACAGCAAGCATCTTACATTTCAGTGGTGTTAATTAAACTTAATTTTTTTAGGGCTTTAACTGTAGTGTGAAACTTTGCTGCTTTAAATATTACATTAAATCTCGTCTATTTTTTAATTAAATGTTGCATGCATGTTGCTTTAAAATAGTATAATTTAAAGCTTGAATTTGAATATATTCAGATATCGGACGTGCACAAAGACGGCTGCTCACTGAAGTGGAAGCGGCCGAAGGACGACGGCGGCGCGCCCGTGGAGTACTACCAGGTGGACAAGCTGGACACCGACACCGGCGTGTGGGTGCCCTGCGCGAGGGCGGACGAGCCCCGTGAGTATACAGGCAGCCACTTCTACCAAGTCTTTCTTTCACTCGATTCACGATGTTATTTTTGCACTCGAATTGCCTACCTAATTACATATATTTTTAAAAGATCAAAATAGCGTACAATTGTAACTTTCTTCACACATAGCGGAGTAGGCAATGATAACGTAAAGTAATGATACTCTGTTCTGATGGCTTTATTGATTTGCGGAACTCTACGCAGCGCTTGGGTTCTTGGAGCAGGCAAATAGAAATAATTTAAATACAATCAATTCCTCGAGTGGGAATCGGAACATCATCATAGCCATCGCGCTTACAATTTGACACTGCCCTACGTAACTAATTAATTAAAATAATGTTTTAGAGAATTTTTTAATAATTTTTGACTAGATTTTGCAAATACTTAACATTATAATCAAAGTATTCATATTACCTAATGGCGATTAAATACACGAGGTCAGGTCTTGCCCTATTCAATATTTTTACAGATAATAGTACTAAGTAATATTTGAATTGGTCTCAGGTTGCGATGTAACCGGTTTGACTCCCGGCAAGGAATACAAGTTCCGCGTGTCGGCTGTCAACTCTGAGGGAGAGTCTGAACCACTCATTTCAGAAGAGAAGATCGTTGCCAAGAATCCATTCGATGAACCTGGTAAAATTTAATGTTTTATGTGTGTATTGTAGATTTTTGAATATGTTAAATTATGAAACCGACAATAATTCAACCATCGACACCTAATATTTGAGTATAGAATTACCTTCGTTGATACATACTATTTGTGCACGTATTGATTTTTTTGATTTGATTGATTGATTGATTATGATTAACCATAATTTTACTATACAAATAATAATATTAAACAATAAATAAAATAATCATTTTTGAAAATAAAATATCACAAAAATCTTTCTTGTTGACTTTCACATGTAAGACGCATTTAAATGAGTAGTTCACATTTGATATGTATACATATATATACTTATATACGTACTTTATATAATTCCAGGAGCACCAGGCACACCATCAGTCACAGACTGGGACAAGGACCATGTGGACCTCAAATGGGCACCGCCGCAAGAAGATGGCGGCGCTCCCGTTGAAGCGTACATTGTGGAAAAGAAGGACAAATTCGGCAACTGGGAGAAAGCTCTCGAAGTGCCAGCGGATAAGACTACTTGTACTGTACCCGATTTGGTGGAGGGACAAACTTATGAGTTCCGGTAAGTTTGGACTTTATTTTTTGTATTTCCTATTGTCACCTAAAATATATATTATTATTATAACAATCGCCATCGTCAAACTCTGCAGCCGGGGGTGGATCGTGGATTTTTAAAAATTGATATTTGATCTGCAGTTTGGTAATAATTATAAAAAATTGTACCTTGTGGAACTTAATTATGACCAAAAATTTAAGAAGTAAAAAAATTACTATATAGTATAGTCAAATTGTGTTAACATTTCTTAAATTTATTTGTTGTCTTTATTATTATTAAACACACAAATTGGCATGCATGATTTCAGAAATAATTCTAGAAGACATTATTTTACTTAAAACAGAACTATAATATGTCAAAATGGGCTTAAAATGGAATAACTTAAAAAATGTAAAGCTTGGCTATACTTCTACTTGTATATAATTTTTAAAGTATTTTTTTCTACTTTTTCCCTTAGCGTCCGCGCTGTAAACAAAGCCGGTCCCGGTGTGCCCAGCGACAGCACTCACCCCATTGTGGCCAAGCCCAGGAACTTGGCGCCCAAGATTGACAGGACTAACCTTATCGATATCAAGATCAAAGTTGGACAGAAATTCGGATTTGATGTTAAGGTGAGCTTTTGACTTTAAAAGAAGCATATTATTAAATAAAAATTGAAAATATTTATATAATTATTTGAATTTTTTAACGTACAGAATTTAAACTTTTAAATGTGCTATCTAAGATGAGTGTATAATTAAAGATTTATACATAAATATACACAGAACTGCAAAATCAGTAATGCATAAAAAATATTATAAACCTACTATTTTTTTCTGCTTTCTTGTCATGAATTTTATTTATTAAAATTTTCTGAAAAATGTATAAAAAATTAGAATATTCACTTTGGAAAAAGTATATTATATACTTTTTTCATAAAATAATATAAATAAATAATTATAATCTAATTCTGCTGGTATAGTATATTAACAATTTAAATCAAATCAATCAGTGTTTAAAACATACAACAATTGATATTAATATAATTTTTTTTCTAAATTTTCAAACAACAGGTAACTGGTGAACCAATGCCTGAAACCAAGTGGTTCTTAGGCAAGCGGGAAGTGAAGTCCGGTGGAGATATGAAAGTCCAGCATTCAGATTATAATACCAAACTGAACTGCAAGTCTGCAACTAGATCAGATAGTGGCAGATACACAATTACAGCTGAAAATAGCAATGGAAAAGATGTTGCTGAAGTAGAAGTCATTGTTCTTAGTGTACCAAGTCCACCTGGTGGTCCTCTTAAGGTTAGACTTATTACTTGTATATATATGTTATAGTTGTAGTATAAGTATTTAAATTGGTTTATTTTGCTGTTTCTTATTTGTACTGTTTATTGGACAATATTGAGGCGAGACCATCGTGGCGTAGTCGTCAGGGTCTGACTATAAATGCGAATTCCCGCTTGGAGAATAATTATATTTCCCGTTCTGGTAAGGCAAACCAAGGCGTTGAGTTCCTTCACTCAACAAGCAACATCGCAAACTCGGGTTAAAAGTCAAAAATGGAGTGTCTTGACACTTGGCCTGTGACAATCTAGTCTCGTTTACTATGCTAATTATAGATAACTTATATCTTATTTTTATTAGTTTCTTATTTTTAAAAGTAATTAAATATTTCAGGTATCAGACGTGCATGCAAATGGTGCAAAACTATCCTGGAACCCGCCGGCCGACGACGGTGGTCAGCCCATAGACAAGTATGTGGTGGAGCGCATGGACGAGGCCACGGGACGATGGGTGACCGCCGGAGAGACTGACGGACCTGTGACCAACTTAGCTGTGGATGGATTACAGCCCGGACATAAATACAAGTTTAGAGTTCGTGCTGTTAACAGGTGAGGAAATTATGAAAAGTTTTTATTATTTGTCTTCATAGTTGAAGTTACACGTAACTACGTTTTACGTGTCAAGTATGTTTAAGTTAGTCAGTCTGTCAGTCAATGGAATCGGAGGAAACTGAAACGGTCCTTGTATTACTTTCTTAAATTAAATATTGAATAATAAAGTAATACTTAATTTAATTTATTTATACAAATAAAGTTATTCGTTGTTAAAAGAATATTAACGTAAATCACTACAAATATAAAAATGCATTTCTAGACAAGGCAAGTCCGAGCCACTCACCACACCTCACGCTACCGAAGCTAAGAATCCGTTCGACGTCGCCGGGAAACCGGGAACTCCCAAGATCAGGGACTTCGACAAGGACTTTGTGGAACTGGAATGGACCAGACCAGACACAGATGGTGGAGCACCCATCACTGGATATGTTATTGAAAAGAAGGATAGATTTGCACCGGATTGGGAAGAATGTGCACAGGTTTGTTGTTTTGTAATTTTCTAGTCATCATTGTCTCTTTCTTTTTGTTTTGGTTATAAACAATGATAAACTGTGATTGCTTAGAATATAAAGAAGCATTTACCAAGTAAAATGTTTTGTTTTTTGGTGCGTTTAGAAATATTTAAATACCATATCTGTATTATTAGATTTGATTTTTAATTACGTACTTAAAAAAAAAAAGTTTAACTTTAATAAATTAGAAAGGTTATTAATAAAAACTAAAAAAAAAATGATGATTATAGTTTATGATATACTAACTTTATTGTCTGCTTTACAGATTGAAGGCGATGTCACATCTGGAAAAGTCCCAGACCTTATTGAAGGCAATACGTATGAATTCCGTGTACGCGCTGTTAACAAAGCAGGGAAAGGTATACCCAGCGATGGCACCGCGCCGCACTTGGCTAGGCCTAAGAACCTGCCACCTAAGATCGACAGGAACTTCATGTTTAACATTAAAGTCAAAGTCGGACAAAACTATGAGCTGGATGTACCAGTTGCCGGAGAACCTACACCCACCAAGGAATGGCTTCACGGAGACAACCTCGTTCTTAATACTGACAGAATTAAAATCGTCAATGATTCCCATAACACGAAGATCAGGGTAATCGATGCCAAACGAGCTGATTCTGGTACTTACACTCTTAAAGCTAAAAATATTAATGGTACTGATTCAGCCACGGTTAAAATTACGGTTATGGATGTACCACTGCCTCCTGAAGGACCATTGCGCGTGGATGATATCACTAAATCAGGATGCAGCCTTAGGTGGAGACCACCTAAAGATGACGGTGGCAGTGAAATCACACACTACGTCGTTGAGAAAATGGACCAAGAAAACCTGCGGTGGATCCCAGCTGGAGAAGTCCAGGGCTGTAATATTCGTATTGATCACCTTATTGAGGGACACGACTACAACTTTAGAGTCCGCGCTGTGAACAAGCATGGTGAATCTCAGCCATTGATAGGCCAAGAACCTATTACTGCTAAAGATCCCTATGGAACACCTGACAAACCTGGCACACCAGTTGTCAAGGACTGGGACAAAGATCACATGGACCTGGAATGGGTCCCACCAAAGAAGGACGGCGGCTCACCTATTACTGGATACATCATCGAAGCCAAGAAGAAGTACGGTCCATGGGAGGTTGCCGCTACTGTACCTGGAAACAAGACAACAGCAACAGTTCCTGGTCTTCAAGAAGGAGAGGAATATGAATTCAGAGTCATTGCAGTTAACAAGGCTGGAAATGGTGAACCTTCAGACGCTTCCACACCTCAAGTAGCTAAAGCCAGATTTTGTGCACCAACCTTTGATAAAACACTTTTGGCTGATAAAACAGTCAAGGCTGGACAGAGAATTCAGTATGAGATCCCAATAGAGGCATCTCCTAAACCAACAGTCGAATGGCAGATCAACGGAAAGGTTGTCCATCCATCAGACAGAATTGATATTCAGATATTGCATAACAGGGTCATCCTAGACATTCCATTCTCCGTCCGCTCTGACGGTGGCGTTTATAAATTGACCCTGAAAAATGATCTCGGAGTTTGCTCAGCGAGTGCCAACGTGACTGTTTTGGACAAACCATCTCGACCAGAAAAACCATTAGTTGTATCCGACGTTACCAAGGATTCTTGCTCGCTGTCATGGAAAGTACCTTTGGATGACGGTGGATCGCCGATCTTGCATTATGTCATTGAAAAGATGGACTTATCACGTGGCACTTGGTCAGATGCCGGCATGAGCACTTTCTTATCTCACCAAGTAACAAGGCTTATTCATATGAAGGAATACTTGTTTAGAGTTAGCGCGGTTAACGCTATTGGACAATCTGAACCATTGGAATTGGATCGCGCTATTATCGCAAAGAATGAATTCGATGAACCTTCAGCGCCAGGCAAACCAGAGGCTACCGACTGGAGCAAGAACCATGTAGATCTTCAATGGACTCCGCCAAAATCTGACGGTGGAGCTCCTATCACTGGATATATTATTCAAAAGAAAGAAAAAGGCAGCCCATACTGGGTTAATGCGGCTCACGTGCCACCTGGTCAAACTAAAGCTACAGTACCTGATTTAGTAGAAGGCCAAGATTACGAGTTTAGAGTTATTGCTGTAAACCAAGCCGGACAATCCGAACCCAGTGATCCATCTGATATTATTACCGCCAAAGACAGATTTGTTGCTCCTAAGATATTAACACCGCTCAAAGAGATTCGTATCAAGGCTGGTCTTATCTTCCATGTCGATATAGACTTCATTGGTGAGCCTACTCCTGAAGTTAAGTGGACTTGCGACGGCAAATCTGTCGTAACAAATGAAAGAACTACCCTGACATCTGTTGGTCACCACACCATTGTTCATACAGTGAACTGCAAGAGGTCTGATGCTGGTAAATATCACTTAACATTGAAGAATGATTCAGGTTCTGATGAAGGAAGCTTTGACTTAATCGTTTTGGATGTACCTGGACCACCGCAACCACCTTTTGAATACGAAGAAATTACTGCCCAATCGGTTACATTATCGTGGAAGCCACCTAAAGACAATGGTGGCAGTGAACTTACTGGTTATGTTATTGAGAAACGCGATTTGACTCATGGCGGCGGCTGGGTTCCAGCTGTCACATACGTTAACCCTAAATATAACCACGCAACTGTGCCTCGTCTTTCTGAAGGAACCAAATATGAATTTAGAGTGTTCGCTGAAAACTTGCAAGGTCGATCTGAACCTTTGGTTACAGACAAGCCTGTCATTGCAAAGAATCAATACACAGTACCTGGAAAACCAGGCAAACCTGAACTCATTTCTGCAGACAAAGATCACATTAAGATTAAATGGTCTTCACCTATTTCTAATGGCGGTTCCAATATTCTTGGTTACGACGTTGAAAGACGCGACAAAGCTACTGGTAGATGGATTAAGATGAACAGAGAACCTGTCAGATTTAATGAGTACATCGACGACAGAGTACAAGAAGGTCACCAATATGAATACAGAGTATCAGCTGTTAACTTGGCTGGACCTGGGCAACCTTCAGATCCATCAAACGTTATTATCGCTAAGCCCATGAAAGAGAAACCGAAATTATGGCTAGATGGCCTTATTGGTCGCAAGATCAAGGTCAGAGCTGGCGAACCAATCAATATAAACATTCCAATTACGGGTGCACCGACGCCTAAAATTTCTTGGACTAAGGGAACGGTTCCTGTTGTGCCATCACATAGAATATCTGCTGAAACAAAAGCTGAAGAAACTAAACTTAGCATTGAAAAATCAACAAGGGAAGATGCTGGCAAATACACTATCACAGCATCTAACGAACACGGAAAAGATTCCGCTGACATCGAAGTTATTGTGGTCGACAAACCTGGAATACCTAAAGGCCCACTTGTTTGCAATCCAGTTACTCATGAATCCATGAGCCTTTCATGGCAACCACCTCTGGATGATGGTGGTAGTGAAATCACTGGCTATGTTGTTGAAGTTGCCGAATACGGCGTCAATGACTGGCGCACAGTTGCTGGATTTTGTCCAAAATGTTCCTTCACTGTTAAGAATTTGACTGAAGGCAAGAAATATGTGTTCAGAGTTCGTGCTGAAAACTTATACGGTGTGTCTGAGCCTCTTGAGAGCAAACCAATTGTAGCTAAACTACCATTCGATCCACCAGATGCACCGGATACACCTAATATTACTGGTTATAGTGCAAACAGCTGCTCACTTGAATGGAAACCACCAGCAAACAGTGGCGGCAAGCCTATTACAGGATATAACGTAGAAAAGAGAGAGCGTGGTGGTGAATGGGTTAAGGTTAACAACTATCCAACTCCCAACACTTGCTACACTGTACAAGACTTGCGCGAAGGAAATCGTTACGAATTCCGCGTTATAGCTGTAAATGAAGCTGGCCCAGGAAAGCCTAGCAAACCCACCGAGCCTATTATTGCACAGACACCTAGACTTAAGCCTAGTGCACCGGAGGCGCCCAAACCAGATAGAATTACCAAGGACTCTGTTACATTGTCATGGAGGCCACCAAAGAGTGACGGTGGAGCTAAAATTAAGGGCTACATCATCCAACAAAAAGCAAAGGGTGATAAGGGCTGGAAGGATGTTAATGACGTTCCTATCCCAAGTCTCGTACACACTGTTCCAAATCTTAAAGAAGGAGAAGAATATCAGTTCAGAGTTATTGCTGTTAATGATGTTGGCAACTCTGAGCCGAGCAAACCTACAGGTGATATTACGATTGCTGAACAACCCAACAAACCATGCATGGATCTCGGTGGAGTTCGCGATATCACTGTACGTGCTGGAGAAGACTTCTCCATTCACGTACCATACACCGGCTTCCCACAACCGACAGCATCTTGGTTTGCTGATGATAATCTACTGGACGTTGAAGGTGATTCGAGAATATTCCAAAAGATTACACCGGATTCTGCGTCTCTTGTTGTGAAGAATGCCAAGAGATCAGATGGTGGTCAATACCGCTTACAGTTACGCAACCCGTCTGGTTATGACACTGCAACTATCAATGTACGCGTTCTCGATAGACCTGGTAAACCAGAAAATCTTCGTGCAGATGAATTTGAGGGCGAAGCGCTCACATTGTACTGGAATCCACCAAAAGACAACGGTGGAGGCGAAATTACAAATTATGTCGTTGAGAAACGTGAAGCTCGCACACCTAACTGGACCAAAGTGTCCGGTTACGTCACAACACCGTTCTTACGAGTGAAGAACTTGACTGTTGGAAAGAGCTACGAATTTAGGGTTATGGCTGAGAACCAATACGGTCAGTCAGACCCAGCACAAACTGAAGAACCAATTAGGGCTAGACATCCCTTCGACCCACCAGGAGCACCTGGCGCGCCACGTTCTGTTGAGACCACAGAATCATCTATTACGGTCACATGGACCAAACCACGTCACGATGGAGGATCTCCAATTACTGGCTACATTCTAGAAAAGAGGCTAATAACTGAAGACAAGTGGACCAAAGCATCCCATGCACACATTCCAGACACCACATACAAAGTAACAGGATTGATTGAGAATCACGAATATGAGTTCAGGGTAGCCGCAGTGAACGCTGCTGGCCAAGGACCATTCTCGCAGAGCTCGGACGCAATCCGTGCGTGCGCACCGCCCAACGCGCCGCGCATCACTAGCGACCTCAGCCTTAGGGACATCACTGTTATTGCCGGTGAAGAGATTAAGATCACTGTGCCGTTTACAGGAAATCCCAGACCAAAGGTGAGTCACAATAACTTTTTTTAAAGTTGTAAGATTCTTGTAATCTTCTACTAAATGATTTTGCAATTAGAAAACATGGTGGGAAAGTAAAATTTCCGATACATATCTTTATTAGTGTCCTTTTTGTTTTCTTCATTGATTTTTTATTACTGATCTCTTTTAAATATTTTAAAATAACATAATTTAAGGTATCATGGATAGTGAACAATGATGAAGTATTCCCTGACCATCGCATCAGATTTGTCACATCAGACATCGACACGGTGTTCATAAACTCTAGCGCTAAGCGAACTGATACCGGCTCTTATACTGTGCAACTGATGAACACTGAAGGCTCTGACAGCGGCACTTGCAGAGTAAGTTCATAAATATTTTATTATTTTTTTGTAAAAGCGACTATTATTTATTTGTTGATACTAAACTATTATATACAATATGCCAATATTTATTTTTGTTTTTTTTAAATCTTTTATTTTTCTTTATCTCGCCTCTCACCAAAGGTTGTCTAGCAGGGATTGCTACCAGAAATAGGACCGCATTTGCACTCTCTGTAATACTCATAAAATCTTGTGTCTGTTCGTTTTATTGGCTTTGTGTGCAATAAAGTATTTCTATCTATCTATCTATTATTTTTTGGTAACATTTTTATTAAGCTATGTTTAGTAGGGCCTCTAAAACTTTACGATTATAATTTTGAGTTTAAATTACACACTGTACGTTTTTATTAAAAATAAAGATCTCTATGCGTATAGAAGATACACTTAATTATTCCATAATTTGATGACTAACCTAAGTGACCTCTATACAGTAACTAGATATCGAAAAAATAAAAAAAATACTTTTCTAGGTGCTAGTAGTAGACAAGCCTTCCCCACCAGTGGGACCACTCGACGTATCAGACATTACGCCAGACACATGCACGTTGTCATGGAAACCACCGCTAGATGATGGAGGGTCTCCAATCACCAACTATATTGTTGAGAAGATGGACAATATTGGAGTAAGTGTTTAAATTCTAATATAATTTCTACTCCGGTGACGCTATGTTCTTTTAATGTTTCTTTCATCTTTGGAGATAGAACTCAAATATTATTTTCCTTATTTTAAAAGGGTCTTCATGTTTTTAAAAACCGTTATTTGAGTTGACATTGAATTTCAATTTATATTGCGCTATTTATATTTTTTTATATTGGCACGTTTCCTACATTTAGTAATAAGTACTCTACTTTGAAGATGTTGGGTGCTCGCATTCAATGCTCCTAGTAATATACGTAAATTTAATATTAAACCTCTTTACAGGTATGGTCAAAGATTTCCTCCTTCGTGCGCAACTGCCACTACAATGTGATGGGTCTGGAACCAAACCGCAAGTACATGTTCCGTGTGCGCGCTGAGAACCAGTATGGAGTGTCTGAGCCACTCACCATGGACGATTATATTACTGCTAAAGTGAGTTTGTTTGTGATATTTGAATATTGTAATGACGTTTATAGTAGATGAAAACATTGATATTTTTTTAAATATCAATGTTTTCATTCAGGTTACAGCTATTATTGACTCAATGATTTTATTATTTTGTAGTGCTTTCACCCCTTTTTGGGTAGGCAGGCGTTTTAACCATAGGATTTCGCTACAAAATTGATGTTAGTTTAAAACTTGAGTTTTGGTTTTTTCTACCATTTGTATGATTTTCTAGTTCCCGTTCACAATCCCCGACCCGCCGGGCACGCCGCGCGTGCTGGACTGGGACGGCTCCACGGCCAACGTGGTGTGGGACCGCCCGCGCTCCGACGGCGGCGCGCGCATTCAAGGCTACAAGATAGAGTTCCGCGACGTGCAGGACAACGTTTGGACCAGCGCTGACTACTTGGTCAAGGACTGCAATTATCAGGTTAGATTATATATATATAGAATCAGAATCATTTGAAATGTGTCCTAATAATAGGTTTTTTTTAGTATTATTGGAAATAAGTAATTGGCAATAAATTTGTCTGTTGGCTCTATATATTAAATACATTATTTATAAATACATTTGTGACTATAGGTCTGTGTGAAGCCTTATACGAGTATAACTTGTGTATTAAAAATGATTAATAATAGTGAGACAAATAAAAATTACAGTAATTTTATGAATGAAACATGAGATGTGACATTATTTCATTTTATCCTTACCAAAGTTTATTTTTCCATACAACCCAGGCGTACAACCTGGAGCCGGGCCACGAGTACGAGTTCCGAGTGCGCGCGAAGAACGCGGCGGGCTTTAGCAAGTACTCGGGCAGCTCCGCGGCGTTCCGCGTGCGCGGAAAGGCGGGCCCGCCCGCGCCGCCGCGCTCTCCGCGCGTGCTGCGCGTGGGCCGCAACTACGTGGATCTGTCCTGGGACCCGCCCGCCTCTGACGGAGGTCTGAGCTAATACTTACATTACATTACCTTAAACTTCTTCATAATATTAATTCTTTTTTTTTATATTTTATACATTTTTTAACAAACGTGTAATTTTTGTGTAATAATTTAAACAATTAGTTTTAATAATTTCGATGTAGCCAGATTTAGAACGCATGGCTTTGTGATCAGAGCACTGAGACGGCTTCCAAAAAACGCGAGTTAGGATCCCGCTACGTGCAACATTTTATAGTCTAAAAAAATGTTTTTTTATTCTATTATGGGAAATATAGATATTGAATATTTCCTTGACATTCACATTTTGTTTATATTTATTGTATTGCATGTACATATTTGATTGATATGCCTTTTTATACATGAAATATGAATAAAATTGATTTTAGTTCACGAATCTTGATCAATATTTTATTAAATTAATTCATCCAATTTAAGCAATTTAGTTTTACTAATTAATTTTCTAACCCTTTGTTATAGGCTCCCGTATTACTGGCTACATAATCGAGCGACGTGAGCTCAGCAGCTCAGTATGGGTGAAGAGCAACGACTACAACGTGATGGACACCAGCTTCACTGCGCTCAACCTAAGCGAGAAGGCAGACTACGAGTTTAGGATCATTGCTGTCAATTCTGCTGGTGCGTTATATTTTCAATATTATTACAATAACTGAAAAAAAAATGGAAAAACGTAGTTACTATATATAGGTGACGTTACTTGTATGTTCCGAAACACAAAAAAATATTTAAATTTAACACTTTGAACAGAGGTCTTTACTCTTCCCTCAAATACTCAGTGTGATATTTTAGAAAATAGTTACATATTTAATTAACAATATAAATAATAAAGTTAACAATTATAAACCAATCAAGTCTAAAAAATAATATAACATCTATAGGTAAATCGGAACCATCATCCTGCACAACACCAGTGCGTACAGGCGAAGAAGCGGGCGGTGCCAAACCAGAATGGCTCAAACGTCTGCCGGCCTCCACATGCGCGCCGCTCACCAGACCCTACACGCTGGAGTGCATCGCGTCTGGCAGCCCCGTGCCGACTGGCCGCTGGCTGAAGAACGGCAGGGAGATTGTTATGGGCACCAGGTGTGTATCTGTCTCTTTCACACTGCATATGTAGATCTGTCTCGCTCTTTTTTTAATCTTTATCTGTCACTTTCATATAGATTGAATTGGATTTATGTCTATTTTCAGTTCTCTTAGAGACAATACGTGTTTTTTTTCAAAACATATGCATTGCTTCGAATCCACAATTATCGATACCTCTCACAGATACATCTCAATAGCGTTATGATAGTCTTTTTTTTTCATTCTATTGATTCTTTATTTATATCATACACTTTATTGTTATACAACCGTGTTTTGTTCACATTATATACGTAATTTAATATATCATATATTTTACTATGTTATTTTCAGATTCATCGCAGAATCGCGTGAAGGCACTCTCAAATTGAATATTCTGGAAGCAACAGACGCTGACGAAGGTGACTACACGTGCGAAGCAAGCAATAGTCTTGGACAAATTTACTGCACAGTACATCTTAAGATTGGAAGTGAGTTTACGTTTTTGAATATATATAGTATTAAATATTAATAATTCTAGCCCTTACTCATCAAAATAGCAAAAAACTCTCAATAGTCTTAAAAATTAAAAATATACAGATTGTTAAATACTTTATTCTCTCCCAGGTCCACCACGAATCATACGAATGCCAGGTGACCTTCATCTACCAGAACACGACAATACCAAGATCAAGATCCTGTACACTGGAGACCAGCCCGCTGACGTCACACTCACTAAAGACGGGCAGAAACTTACCGAGTCCCCGCATCTCAAGTTTACAGTGTTCGATGATTACATCCTTATATTCATTAAAGATATTTCTAAGGATGATATGGGTTAGTAGGATTTAAAAAAATCATATAAATAATTAATTTTATATTTTTTCTAAATTAAATGGTGTTGGATAAAAACTATTTTTAAAATATTATATGAAGGCTACATTTATTATTGAGAATATGTAAAGAAAATAGACTTATGAAACGTATTTTTAATATCTAAATAAAGATTTGAGTTACCTTAATAATGTATAATATATATATTTACAAATTTCAACTACAGGTACATACAAAATAACAATCAAGAACAATTCCGGAGAAACGTCAGATTCGTTCTCCATCACGGTGACAGGGCTGCCTGGACCTCCGCAAGGCCCACTCGAGACCACGGACATCACCAGGCACACCTGCACGCTAAACTGGAAACCACCCACCTACGACGGTGGCCTACCCATTACCCATTATGTTGTAGAGAGAATAGATGTTTCTGGAACTTCATGGATTACTATAGCGTCGTCTGTAAGGGACACTAGGTTTACAGTACACGGTTTAACTGAAGGACAAGAGTATAACTTTAGGATACACGCCGCTAACGATAACGGTATTGGTCCGGGATTAGAAGGCGTCAATCCCGTCAGGGTGAGTTTTGTTTTTTTCTTCTTCTATGATATATGTTTTTTGTTGAGTTTAATAATTATTTCAGTTGCGTTAAAGAAAATAAAATCAATGTTGCCAGAAATACTCATGGACTCCTAATTATTTAGTATTTCCTAAGATTTTTCTTTTTTATAATTATATATTATTTCTCTTGCCTTCAAAGTTTCAAGTTGTATGAGGTGATATAATGTATTTTTTAAATTTTTTAACGTGTCTATAGGCTAAGGCTCCATACGACCCACCATCAGCTCCTGGCATTCCGAAGATCGTAGAAGTCGGTGGACACTTCGTCCACTTGGAATGGGAGAAGCCCGAGAGCGATGGCGGTGCTAGAGTACAAGGTAAGAGTGCATTACTTTTTTATTGGGTGAAACAAGATTAATTTAATAATTATGAACAATTGTTTAACAAATTATTGATCCTTTATCTATTAAAGAAATATGTTTATTAACGATGAGATAACATTTCTCTTCAAAAATATTCCTGTTACATTATCATCGATTATGTATACAAATTAAATTGTTCTTTTTTTTGTCATATATTAATATATATTTTTTATTAATAAACAGTAACTTAAATAAGCTTAAGCCAATGTAATTTCTTCGATTACATATAAATGACATATATTGATTCGGTCTGCAGGCTACTGGGTGGACAAGCGCGAGGTGGGCTCGTCCAGCTGGCAGCGCGTCAACGCGGCGCTGTGCGCGCCCACGCAGCTGAACTGCGCCAGCCTCATCGAGGGCCGCCAGTACGAGTTCCGCGTCACCGCGCAGAACGAGGCCGGCTTGTCCCCGCCCAGCACTAACAGCCAGCAAGTTAAAGTTGTCGACCCTAAGGGTGAGTTGTGTGCAGTCACCATTTCTGATAAAATATGAATTATATTTTATTTATTATTGATTTTGTTTTCATGACAATATGGTATTTGATCGTCGCTGATTTTGCAATATCCGAACTTAGTAACATTTGTTTTTTCTTATCCAGGCTCTTTTTTTGTTGTATCTCTTGTATTATTATAATTATCCTACTTATTATATATAACTTTTAAAATTATATGATATAATTAAAAATATATGATGATATATTAATATTATAATATAATATATAATGTGATATATATGTTCATATTTCTAGCGGCCACACCGCCAGAGATCGTCAAACCACTGAAGAATGCCAACTGCATCCAGTACCACAACGCCAAGTTCCAGTGCACCATTACTGGATCACCCAAACCTACCATCTCGTGGTACAAAGGTAAGCGAATGTAATTTTTTTAATTTAATAAAAAGTAAAACTCATATCTTACTTATTAAGCCTCTTAATAAACCATTATTTTATTAAATATGTAGTAGTAAATTGCTAATTTAATTGTCCAGTACATTATTATATTCCTTTATTTCAAATTAAAACTTAATAAAAAATAGAACTAAAAACAATAAATATATGACGTTTAATAAGAGTGTATATTTCGTATTGTGTTCAGGTGCCCGCGAGATAACGAACGGGCCGCGCCACCGCATCTGGAGCGAAGGCGACACGCACTACCTCACCGTCATGGACGTGTTCGGGGAGGACGCGGACGAGTACGTGTGCCGCGCCGTCAACAGCGCCGGTGTCAAGAGCACCAGGGCCGAGCTGCTTATTATGAGTGAGTGGCACGCTTTTGTAGAGTTTATGGATGCGAGCGCTTGAGTGTATGGTTTTGTAGTATTGAATATGAAAGTATAGAATTATATAAATCTTGGTTATCTTATCATGTTTGAGAGTTTTAGGGAACTATTTTGAGTAAAGAATTGTCTTAGTGTAAACTAGCTTGTAATATAAAATAATAATAATTAGTTACAATAAATAGTATGGTATAAATATTTAGATGTGCTTAGATAAAAACATGTGTTAAATGCATACTAATAAAAAGCACGAATTCAAATCCTTTCGTTTCTAATTTTATACGGAATTTTAAAATTTTCACTACTAGAAAGTCAAACACTAAAAGCTATTCAAACTTTTCTATTCTATAATAAAACAGTAAAAACTAAATTATTGTACGCGCACATTTTCAAAATTACTGAACAGAATTAAATGAAAACTTATCTATTGTATAAGGCTATAATTGATATTGAAGAGTGGAACATCCAAGTTAGAACCATAATCGACCAGCTATACTATAAAACATAAGAACGATGCGCCTTAACAAAAGTTCTTCAGCGTATTTTGGTAGATTAAGTCAAAGATTTGGTCGTTAAGTCCATGCAAACGAAGTTGCAGGCAGCTACAGGTTAACAAAAAAAATGTGTATTTAAATTTATAATATTCCAATTCCCAGCTGCACCAAAACTGAACGTGCCACCGCGGTTCCGTGACACGGCGTACTTCGACAAGGGCGAGAACGTCATCATCAAGATCCCCTTCACGGGACACCCTGTGCCCAAAATCACGTGGGTGAGGGAGGGAGAGACCATCGAGACTGGTCTCCATTACCATGTGGAGAGAAAAGGTGGGATTCTCATCTGATTTGTTATTTTATATTTAAAAGTTTAGGTGTGTTGAGTGAATGATCGTTTCCGAATACACATATTTTGTTTAATTAGATCAAGAGATATATTCTATATTTTTTCATTCGTGCGAAATTTTAACCCACTTCTATCGTGTTCTGTCTCACACTACATAATCTATTAAAATTTGATTAATATGTTGTAAAGTGCCTTCTTGTTACTTATTATATGAACTAAATATATTTAAAAAGTATTTTTTAAATAATTTAAATAATATTGATAGAAATATTGATTAGTATAGTGTTATTGTGGGCTATAGAATTAAAATAACTTTTGATTTGTTTATTGTTTGCAGAACGTCACGCCATCCTCACAATCCGCGACGCCAGCAAGATCGACTCTGGCCCGTACAGGATCACCGCAGAGAACGAGCTCGGACAGGACTCTGCTATCATTAACATTGAAATTAGCGGTACGTTGTTATGTGGTTATACTATTATATCATTATTAGCTGTCATTGAAAAATTTATATATATATAAATTTATTTATTTACTTTATTATTAATTTCTATATTACAATTATTCTTTTAATTACAGATGTAACGATTCGATTTATATTGATAATATTTTGTATATATTTTCCAAAATGTTTACTTTATACTTAATTAATATCTATTCATCGTGGCATTGTCATATTTTCATTATTTCTTTGTTCATTTCTTCATACTTGAGTTGAGGTCCGACGTTCAACAAACAATATATCAAGTTAGGTAGGGCGGAAAGCAGAGAACGGAGGGTGTTGGCATTAGGTTCTCTCTGACTACCCTGATATGTATGTTGCTCTAACGTAACTGAAACGGCTCGCGACGCCATCCACAGACCGGCCCGACCCGCCGCGCTTCCCCGCCGTCGACAACATCGGCGTGGACTCGCTGGCGCTGTCCTGGAAAGCGCCAGTATGGGACGGTGGTTCAGACATCACCAACTACCTGGTGGAGAAGAGAGAACACCCCATGTCCAGCTGGATCCGAGTTGGAAACACACGGTATGGCTTGTTCGAATAGAACAAAAAACATGAAATTTATGTATTTATATATTTATATTAATGTGAGAAAAAAACTTTAGACTACTTTGTAAGAAAATTATGGGACTTTAGGGATATTAAATTTGGTATAGTTAATGTTTATATGGAGTAGTACAGACGACTAAGTTGCTAAGGTAAAGTGTTAACGAGGGTGGTTGATATCGATATACATATTAAAATATTGATATATAAATTATTGAGAAAACATTATAAGTTTAAGATGAACTTTTGACGTGCTTGTAAAATAAGCACATTATGAGATGATAGATATCCAATTGTTTTTACAATGATAAGGACTACATTTGTCAACTTCTTAGTCATAAGTATCGTCGGAGATATGGCTATATTTATTTTTAATATTATTTGAAAAAGAAAACTTTAGGTGTTTGATTTTATTTGTTATAGTATTTGCTATTATATTAATATTAATTAGTTGTTTAGAAAATACTGTTCAATAAATTATGTAATTATAATGTTGCGTTTAAATTTTACCGTGTGTTTAATCTTAAAGTAATATGACAAAATACTAATATTGTTCAAATATACTTCCAGTTTCACAACGATAGCGGTGACGGGCCTAGCTTCCGGCAAGCAGTACGAGTTCCGCGTATACGCCGAGAACATCTACGGACGGTCCGAGCCCAGCGAACCCACTACCCTCATACAGACCAAGTCTATTGTCAAGAAGGAGTTCAAGAAGAAGGAATATCCTGGTACGGTTTTTCTTTTATACTTTTTTTTAGTACAACGTTTCAATTTGTAAACTTTTAAAACTAACGACTTTATAAATATTTAACACTGCTTTTAAGTTTTATTCGTACATTTAGAATAAGATTAATTTTTGGAATATTTATAAATATTTGAACATAGCGGGACTCGAACCTGAGCCGCTTTTTATCCGTCCTGTTAACACAACGCCCGTTTTAGATAGCGCCACTTAATATGTAATGGCTCGGATTCGTCCCAAAGGTGAAAAATTGAATATTTTGTCACTATTTTTAACATTTTTTAAAGTGTTATTTATCACTTACACTTATTTATCACGTACACTTCATTATCATATTAGAAAATGTAAAAAAATATATTATTAATTTATTTTAATTGCCCCCTCACAGTTGATGAAACCGGCAAACGTATCCGAACTAACGCAGACCACGGACCAGTCAAGGACTACGACAGTTATGTGTTCGATATCTACAGCAAATATGTACCGCAACCTGTTGAGATTCGAACCTGCTCCGTTTACGACAAATACGATATACTGGAGGAGATTGGTAAGTTTTTTGTTATTTTGTATAGTTTTTTTTTTTGATTTATATTACGAATTAAGTTCTTTAAAAAAACTTTGCTATTTATTTGATTATACAGATTATATTGCGGTTTTAATTGTATGGTAATACTTTTAAAATAACTAGTAAATATGTATGTAGTAAAATTTATTGTAATTGAGACTCAAGAAAAAGTATGAAAGTAGTATAATTTTGAAAAAAAAAACTTACTTGATAATAACTTTATTTATCGCTATTAATTATCCTTTAAAATATAAGTTCAGGTAAAAGAAAGCTTAGTAATTAATTTAGGATTACGTTATAATTGTACACTAGTAGCTTATGTATTTCCGTTTACAGAGACATTTATTACAAACTATAATTTTTATTAACTTATTATTAATAAGAATTATTTATTTTATTATTTGTTTCATAATAATAGTTGTTTATATTATTTTTGTAATATTATAACAAAATGGTTTTTTTCAAACACTTGTACTAAGTAATAATTTAAACACTTACTTTTTATATTAAATACAATTTAACTAAAGTCTAACATAAACTACTGTGTTTTGTATATTAGAATAATGTATTGATGATATATAATGGTTTAATTTTTATAATAAAATCTATCAATATAACTTCACTAATAGAAATTTACGTTTGTATAAATAATCGAATAATCAAATATTATATTGACTTGAAAATTTGTATAAATTTATTTTTTATATATAAATTTATGATTAACACTCATGCATACACTTCTTCTTTGACGTGAAATGAAAGGAAACCAGGTAAGCAACGCTTATATTTTTAAGCATCAAATCATCAAAAAAGATATACAAATTAGAAATTTTATTGGCACATCTATCGAATTGGTCGCGAAAATATTATAAATAAAATAAATATATATATATATTTTAAACGAAATACGAATAAATGTATCAGAAGCATGACATATAAAGCGTAGAAACTAAAATTAACTCACGAAGTTGCTTGGGATATTAGATGTTAACACAAACTAACCTAGTAGTCCGATTTTCAACTTTTAAGTATTCAAACATTGGTAAGGCAATTCAGTTCATATTACTTTAGACTATAGAGTGCGTTTGTTTTTATTATAATTTGTAGATTTATTAGACTTTTTGATGATATTAAAAAAATTAGGGCAATTAATAATTTAAACTACATTTGTAACATTTCTGAGAAATCAAAATGTATAAATTTATCAATTAAATTCAATTGCTTATTCAATCAATCACATTACTAAGTACTCTATAGTAAATATGACCTGGACATAAAACAATATGGAATTTCGCAGGTGACTTCGTGAGAGCTTCTTCTAAACGGAAACCCCGTGGAGGTCTGTGTGTGAATAGGTCGATGTAGTGCATCTCTTTCTATCTGCATCTCTCTCTCACACGCACACTATTTATACAATATATTTCAATTTATAATAATATATGTTTATTTTTTTTTATATATATATATATATATTATTTTATCACTTGCTTAGCCACGTTGGTACACAGATAACATATATAACAGATTCTCAAATAGTAGTCGAAAATTATGGTTTTTAAATGATATTCTTAATAATAAATAATATGCAATTTTTTTTTATTTAGTATAATATATTATTATATGAATATTAATCATAATTAAAGCTTACTTATATTATTTTTATCAGAAATTTTGTTAATGCACGGTGTGTGCTTTTTATAATTATTATTATATTATATAATATTTATTATCTTAAAATGTAGATTTTTCTTTATATACAAATAAATGTATTTTTTTAAAATACCGTACAATAAGCAATCTGCCATCAGCACATAGAGGACAATAACAAAATAACTTAGATCTTTCTAGAATGTTTTTTTAATAATTTAAAACGTTGTTATTTCATAATAAGTTTGAGTAAAAACCACGTGCATGAGGTTTATGTAACTGTTGTAGGCACAGGCGCGTTCGGTGTGGTGCACCGTTGTAGAGAGCGCGCCACCGGGAACTACTTCGCGGCCAAGTTCATACCGGTCACCGGTGCGATGGAGAAGGAGCTCATAAAGAAAGAGATAGACATCATGAATCAGCTCCACCATCGCAAGTTGATCAACTTACACGACGCCTTCGGAGGACGATACGATGAAATGGTCCTCATATTTGAGTTGTGAGTATTTTGTATTTGAGATTGTTCACCTATTATTTGTTAGTTATATATTTATTATAAATTATGACGATTTTTACAGAGGAAATTGAAGTTTAGTTGTGTTAACATTTTAACGTGAATTTCTTGTGATTGGACGAGTAGGCAAAAAACAAACTAGTTTTAAACTCTTAATTAGTAAACTATTTAGTATCAAATGAACAATCATCACTTACATTTCCAATTATGCATACCAACTTCCCCCAATAATATTAAATAACCAAGTCCCAAGAGATGACAGTAAACCTTTTCTCTCAGCTTGTCGGGCGGAGAGCTGTTCGAGCGTATAACGGAGCCCGGCTACAACATGAGCGAGGCGGAGGCGGCGCACTACATGCGGCAAGTGTGCGAGGGCGTCAAGCACATGCACGAACAAAATATAATACACTTGGATTTGAAGCCGGAGAACGTTATGTGTACTACTAGAACTGGCACTGATGTTAAGGTCAGTTGCGAGTATGTTTCTTTTTTTCCTGTAGCAGGATAGGCAGCGTTTAACTCTGTATCGGGTTTGAATACATTGATCAGTCGACTTGTATGTACAATTGTTTTAATATTATATTTGTTTATTTATTTACAGCATAACAGGGTAGTCAGATAGAACCTAGTGTCCCGAAGCCGTTCTTTGCCTCAAATAGCGGAGCGAGGAAATGAAAATAATTTAAATATAACAATTCCCCCGAGTGGGAATCGAACCCACAACCAGTCGCGTTTACGATCAGAGCGATATCCCTCTGTGCCACTACAGCTCTGCATATTTATATATAATGCGTATTTAATTTTTTTTCACAGATCATAGATTTCGGTCTAGCCACAAAGTTAGATCCCAACGAAGTGGTGAAGATTTCCACCGGCACGGCTGAGTTCGCTGCACCGGAAATAGTTGAGCGTGAACCCGTCGGGTTCTACACCGACATGTGGGCTGTGGGCGTTCTCGCTTATGTACTGTGAGTAGACGTTTCAATTAATTATGTATATATTTAGAATGTACTTATAGAATGAGCTGCCTCAAGTAATTTTATTGTGCTATAGTGATAATGATTATTTTTATATTTGCGTATCTTACCCGACTTTTCGGCGTTATTATAGTGAACCTATTAATAATTCACCCAAGTCACTTTCTTCTGCATTTGGAGACATTGCGTGTTGTATGATGGGACCCAACTTTGTCTAACTACAACCTTGCCTTATTTAGTGGCATCGAATAAAGGGATTTGTTCTATACTATTGCACTCCACTTTCCGTCCGAAATTGGGACATCGCGTGTTGCGCCTTCTCCTAACCAGTTCGGAGAAATATATATAATTTAAATATAATCATTTCCCCGCGTAGGAATCGAACCCACAACCAATTACGTTTACAGTCAGACGCTGTTCTTCTGCATTATGATGGCCTTAAAGGAACTATTTATTTTTAACTAAAATAAACTAAGCAAATTTATATAATTCTTCATTGTCAACAGGCTGTCCGGTCTGTCACCGTTCGCGGGCAACAACGACATAGACACTCTGAAGAACGTGAAGGCGTGCGACTGGGAGTTCGACGAGGAGGCCTTCCAGCATGTATCTGATGATGCAAAGGACTTCATCAGACGCTTATTGGTCAAGAGTAAGGAGTAAGTATTAAATTAAATTGTTAAATTTTAAAAATCATTTTTAGATTTAAACGTATATAAATTTATACTTGAATAATACTTTAAAATGGTAAAAATAGCTTAAAAAAAGTAATTGATTATCAATATGCTTTTATGAAATCATACCATTCGTGTTCCGCAGAAAGCGTCTGACGGCACACGAGTGCCTCGCGCACCGCTGGCTGGCGGGCGACGCGTCCGCCGCGCGCACCGCGCCCTTCCACGCGCGGCGCTACGAGCGCATGCGCGACCGCCTGCGGCAGAGATACCAGGTATTAAGGACATACCTATTGTGCACATTGGTTATTTTTTATTTTTGTAGCTTAGTGTTGAGAAGCAGAACTCAGCGCCTCGCTTTGTCTTGTCACCAGAGCGTAGAAATTAATATAATTTAAATATAATCATTCCCCCGAGTGGGAATCCAACTCACAACAATCGCGTGTACAGATTGACGCTGTCACACTGTGTTGCGTTAGCCCATTTGTTTCAGAAAAGTATTTATGATTTGTTTGATTACCACAGAACTGGTCATCATTCGTGCTGCCTATCGGCCGCCTCAGCGAATACAGTTCACTACGCAAGTTGCTTGTGGAGAAATGGAAGATTTACGACGGACAATTCGGTAAGATTTGCGTTTACCCCATTTATATATAATATTCCGATTTTTTTGTATGGTATGTATGTATACTTTATTGTACACCACAGTAAATATTAAAAGAAAAAAATTAAGAAAATAAAACTATTATAAATATATGCACAAAAGGCGGTTTTATCGCCAAACAGCAATCCCTTCCAGACAACCTTAAGGTTAGGACGGTTTCCGAGAGGCGTGGGGTTCGAATCTCGCTGCGTCCAAATTATATTACGTTTTCTAAAAATATGTTTTTAAATTTCCTAAGTGTGTGATGAACACTTTAAAAAGTAAAAGTATAATAAGACATCTGAAACCCCGCAGATCGCCGCCAAGCAGCGCCGCGCTTCGTGATAAAGCCGCAGTCGGCGTTCTGTTACGAAGGCCAGTCCGTGAAGCTGTACTGCCGCGTCATCGCCGTGGCCGCGCCCACCGTCACCTGGTCGCACAACAACAGGGAGCTGAGGCAGTCCGTCAAGTACATGAAGAGGTCGCGGAATGTTTTCATTATACTATTTTTAAACTATTATCACTGGACTTGTAGCTTGAGCGGAGAGGTGAAGACTACCTTAAAATAATAGTCATTTTTGATAAGAGGATAATATGATAATTATCAACCCGCTGTCATAGCACTGTGTCTGATAAAGTGTAGCTCTATAAAGGGTTGATAGAGGTCTTTGTGTTGTGACACTCGTTTCTCCACTTACCGCCCGAATTCGATACATTGTGTGCCGCGTGTCGTAACATAACACTGCACTTTATTTAACCATAGCGGAATCATTCATCTAATGGGAATCGAACCCACAACAAATAATACTGTTAAAGTACATATTATAATTTATAGTAGTAGATGTGAATTATATAAGTAAGTATAGCTTAATTCTTTAATAAGGCTCTGTATAACTAAACTATACGACTTTATCTATTGCACCTATCTACATATTATAATACTAAAAAAAGGTTTTAGTATTATAATTTTTGAAATGTTTGAAATGTTTGAAATTAAAATTAAATATATATTGTGTATGTATAGATACGCCAACGATGACTACTACTTCATAATCAACCGCGCCCGCCTCGAGGATCGGGGAGAGTACATCATCAGGGCGGAGAACCACTACGGCTTCAGGGAGGAGGTCGTCTTCCTTAATGTGCAACGTGAGTGTTTATTTCCAAATTTATTACAGTAATAAAACTAATAAAGAACAATCAGTAACAGTAAAAGAAGTAAACCGTTTTATGCGGAGAGAGAATTATAGGAAGAGAGAATCTAGTGCCAAGATACTTGGATCTCCGCTTGATTGGATTGGCTTATCCATAGCTTAGAAATCCAATTTAGATATAATAATTTCTTCGAGGTGAAAACGAATTCATAAGTCACAATAGCCGCAATTAGCAAAACTTATGTGGACTTGTGTTTGCAGATTTAAAACCAATGTATAGATCATTTTTACATTATTTAATATGCTCTATAAAATAATAGACTGAACCCAAAATGCGCACCCAGGTGCATCTGACAAGAGTATTAACAAAATGTATTAGTAGATAAATACCTATATAATTAGTAGATAAATACCTATATAAAAAGCTAGTCACGTTTTGAGATTGAGATAGATTTCGAGCTGTCTGTGTATTTTTTACAATAGATTTTAGATTGAACTAAATTTTATTTCATGTATGTATGTATTAGTTTAATGTAAAACATACGTGATTTGTATTCGCTTATTCATTTAATTAAAATATATATATAGTATTTATAATATTATTTTGTTCATAAAATTAATAATAATATTATTAACAATTTTAAATGTAATTAATTCTAAATACATTATATAATTCTATAATGGTATAATATGTAGTAGTTGGACGGATGGATTGTAAACGGGATGGTTACAGGTTCTATCCTCAATTGGAAAAATGATTATATTTAAATTATTTTCATTTCTCCAGTGTGATAAGATTTTCGTTCAAACAGAACTCATTCTGCCATTTTACACTCAAAAACACATATTCGGGCAGAAAGCTTAGAAAGTGAAAGAAAGAAAGTGCGCGTCTCTCATTCCACTGCTATGCTATTCGCCAGCGGTGCCCAAAGTGCAGCGCACGCACGTGTCGGAGGCGCCGCGCCGCCGCGAGGCGCTGCCGTACACGTTCTGGCAGGAGACCAGCGAGACCGCGCCGTCCTTCACCTTCCAGCTGCGGCCGCGCGTGATGCAGGCCAGAGACACCTGCAAGCTGCTCTGCTGTCTCAGCGGCAAACCCACGCCTACCGTTAAATGGTCTGTATATTCTTCATTGTGGAAACATCTTTAAATTCATAAGTCAAATAAAATATGATAATAACATTTTAAATACAATTAATCATATTAGAAATTGTATATAAAAATGTACTGTAAAAAAATATTTAAATATTTCCTATTTATTTTCTTTTAAATAATTATCCTAAAATCAATCTTTTAGAAAAGTATTTCATTAAAATATGATGAGTAAATTGTTGTAAATACAACACACAGTGGGTTGATTACCAAATGAAGACAATAATTATTAAAAAGAAATGTCATCCGCACTTGCACTGGTATCCCTAAACCTTGACCGTACCTCCGCCAGGTACAAGGACAGACGCGAGCTGTCCAAGTACGACTACGCGATGACGCAGTCGGACGGCGTCGTCGCCATGGAGATCATAGACTGCCGGCCCGAGGACTCCGGCAAGTACACGTGCGTCGCCACCAACGTGCACGGCACCGACGAGACCTCCTGCGTCGTCATCGTCGAAGGTCAGTTCGCACTTTATATTTCTTTTTCTATAGATTGTTTTCATTGTCTCGCTCGGGCAAGACGGGGTGCGGCGTTGAGTTCTTTTTTTTGAGCACGCCATTTGTCTTGTCTAGGCACTAAATCCACTGATGATATTATTCCAAGTACTGAGAGTAATGAATCCTTATATTAGGCTACTTATATTAAATGTGTTTTTTTTTTCAAGTAATAAATATTGTCTACTCATAGTTGACTAAGTATGATTATTTTTAATAAAAGAACATATTCTACTGACCGTCTGGACTTGAGACTATCTTGTAAGTAATTAATTTTAAAAACTTTTTCTAGCTTGAATTACACCCATTATATTTGATACTAGAGTCCACATTACTTCACCTCAATTCTATATCCATTCCTTTTTTATTCTAATGCTATATTATGTATATTTATATTACAGGCGAAGTCATAAGCGAGGAGCAAGCTGCACTAGCGCACAACCTCCTATACTCTGGTGAAAGACGTTACATAGAAAAACCTTTGAAACCAGCGCCAGCACCTATTATTACTAAAACTAAGGTTTGTAATTTTTGAACGACTTAAACGCTTTTACTACGTTATTTAAGGGATGCAGGTTTAAAGTTCAATACATTTAATGTTTTAAAATCTTCTATATTGTAAAATAAAGCGCGGCGTTGGGCTCCGCAACTCAACAATATTACACGCATTATTATTATATAGTTGTTAGAATGTAATTTGCTATATGGCTGTCTGAATTCCGTCATCCACACAATTTCTCTGGTTAGGCGAAAATGGGAAATAGAAAGTAATGTGCACTAAGTTCTTTTTGCCTACCAAATTAAATACTTAGAAATTATACCATATTTAAATAATAAAAAATGATGGTATATGATGTAATGACAGTAAATTTAGAAATTTACAAATTATTATCCAGGTGACAATCGACCCACCGACAAAGTCTTCGGTGCCCAGACCGAAGTACTCCCCACAGAGCTCGGTGGAGCCAAGCAAGAAGAAGTATGGCGCTAAACTGGATTCCGACGCGTCGTCCAGGTCAAGGAGTGCTACTAAGGAATTAGTTTGTGAGTGGAAATTGGATTTATATTTTATTAAAAAAAAATTCTAAAAAAATATTGTGCTTGTATATGAAGTAAACTATTTGTTTAATCATTTTAAAGTGTTATTTACACACTTAGGATATGAAAAAACATACTAATATTTTTAGAAAACCTGCCAAACCCGCGGCTCTTGGAATCCGTCCAAGCGCTACTACTGCTAAGCCTTAGACGATACTCGTGGCTTAGCGGTCAAAGCGCTCGAACGGCTTAGAAGAGCCGCGGGTTCGTATCCCGCTACTTAAAGCGTCACACTAAAATGTATGTACGCGCGTGCGCAGTGCCGGCGTCGGACTCGTCCATGTGCGCTCCGTCGTTCGCGCGCGCGCTCCCGGACGCGCTCGCGGCCCGCGACGGCGCGCCGCTGCTGCTGTCCTGCGCCGTGCGCGGAGACCCCGACCCGCGCGTGCAGTGGCTCAAGGACGGCAAGCCGCTGCACTCCTCTGAGGTAAGTAAAGCATTACAGCCATAGTGTCCTGGAGACGTCGTGTCTTTACCCAGGTATCGTAGCTCTCAAAGGGATGGACCGATGTCGATGCTGTTTTATTTTTTCATTCCAAAGTTTTTTCCGGTGGTTCTAAGCTATTTGGTTAAAATCTGTCTAGCAGTCTAAAGAGTATCAGCTCTTTTCCCAAATTACGTAATTAATTTTTGGCATAAAATATTTTTTTCTTATGTAAGTTTTCTTTGTATAATATATTCCATCACATTCCATCTTACTTTATGTAGGTTGTCGACCTAAAATACAAGAACGGTGTTGCCTCGCTGGCCATCAACGAGGTGTTCCCGGAGGACGAGGGCGTGTACTCGCTCAAGGCCATCAACAGCCAAGGAGAGGTCGAAACTAAATGCAACGTCTCCGTTCGAGGTAACACTTGCATGTCAATCATTAGATTTCGACTAGATCGAAATTAAATGGGTATGGGAAAATGAGTCGTGATACAAAAGTGTATTTTAAACAGGTGATGTGAGTAATAATAATTTTATTAATTTAATGCAGTTTTAATGAACTATTAATACTTTTTTATCATATAAAGAATTCTACAATCCTTTTTCACATAAATGATTAGAATAATTTTCCTAAAAAGGGGTCCATTTTTTTTCCTATACATATTACCAAACTATTATAATTTTTTCACTTTCCGTCCAATTTCAAGACGAGCTTTATAGCCGCCCCTTTTATACTACAGTAGAGAAATTAATTTAATTTGTACACAATTATTTACCCCGAGCGTGGATTGACACGCAACTATCGTGGATGCAGTCAGATATTGTCCTAATACTACTACACTTTGTCTAAGCAAGCCTTGTTTAAAAAACACTTCTGTAAATTGAAGGCTTTCATGGATAAAAGTAATATGTCGCATGATATTTGCAGTTCTTCTCATAAATTATTTCATTCTTACATACATAGCATAGCAGGGTAGTCAGAGAGAACCTAGTACCAAGACACTCCGTTCTCCACTTTCCACCTGCAATCGATACGATCGAGTGTGTTGCTCAAAGGCGCGCTTTGTCTTACCAGAGCAGAGACATGAAAATAATTTAAGTATAATCATTCCTCCGCTAGGGAATCGAACCCACAACCCATCGTGTTTGCAGTCAGACGCTGTCCCACCGCCACGAGGTCCTCATAAGTGATTATGGCGTCTATTTATATAATTAATTATATTTTTAAAAATAAATATGAATTTGACAGCGGAAGGCACGGCGTCAGTATCGCTGAAGAGCGACAAGCCGCCCAGAATCGTGGACCACGCCAAGTCACAGGTTGTGGCTGATGGAGAACCCGTCACGTTGTCTTGCAGGTATGTCAATGTTTTTTTTTTTGGGAAGATATAGTGTGGTGATTTGTCTGTATTGATAGCCTTAAGATTTTTTGTTTTCGGATATTGCTTTATTATTAGATGACAGTCCCGTAAACGTGTTTTTGGCTAAACACATCTACAATACAATTCCACTGCCTATGTAAGAGATTTGCCACTGCAGCAATTTATTTGTAATTAAAATTAAAAACAATATTGATAAGTAAAGCTTATTACTCTGTAGAAGGATATTTATAAGATAAAAAAAATGGGTGGTATGTAATATGATTGGTGAGTTTGGTGCAGATGCAGGTACCACTGTAATTAATAATAAAATTTAAATTTTATATTTGAAAAGAGCAACTATTGAATTTCTCAGCTATTCGGCTATTCTCAGCAGAACTACCTTCCGAGCCGGTGGTAGCTTTATTTTCATTCGGCGACTCTAAAGTGCTTGAAAAACTATATTTAAATAAAGGACAAAATTTTGATTTAAAAACTAACCTTTCCTTATTAGTCAACTCATGTCATTTTTCAATTTTTTTGCTTAGTGTGAACTTTAATTCATATAAATAAATTGAAATGTATAAGAAAAAAATAAATTCAATCCAATTTCAATTAGGTTTTATTAGAAAATGTTACTTTTACTGTTAAAAAGTTAGTACTAGTTTCGTACATAAGTACAAAGTAAAAAGCATAGATGGCGTTGATCGTTTCTAGATCGCGCTTGCTGTACGTTCAGCCTGAAAACATAAATTCAGGACGCCACGAGCTACGATTGAGACGTGACCTACGTCGGGAAAATCTCTCCCTATCTAAAAATTGCGTCACCCATTTTCCCTGAATTTTTGTATACAGCTACGTACTATTGTATGGAAGCTGTCTTTATATTATTTCGTTATTATACAGTAAAAATAGTTTAATATTTTTTACCGTATAGCTGGGTGGTTAGAGAGAACCTAGTGTTTAGACACTCTGCTCAAATTCGAACCATTGCATGGTGAGTGACGGAAGTCAACGCCGCGCTTTGTTTTCTCTGTAGCCCACGTGTGGGAGATGGGTAACGGTACTACGGTATAAGCCCTCTGACCGTGAGGTACCAGGTCCACTCATTAATGTGGGTGTGTCATTACCGAATGGGCCTAGGACCCTATTGTTGTTCTTAATTTAAATTGTTTTTTGATGACTGGGATTGAGTAGGAAGAAGGGAGGGTTAAAACCATCTGGGCTGTTAGGCAAGGCCAGATGAGATCCCAGTTATCCCAGAGGATGCAAAGCTTAGGCGGCAGCTCAGGAGACGGTGTAGAGTGGGAGGTCCCTCGAAAGTCGTCTCGTTACACGGTGGGCGGGCGCAAGGGCCGCTTATGTTGTACCCAGAGCAAAAAAACGAAAATAATTTATATTGTGACGATATCGATTTGATGTTTAAGTATACATACAATGTAAAATCTTACACTATTTTATATATGTTACCAATTCAACCAGATGCTCTGTTTTACCAATTCGGAAGAGTTGTTGCAGAATGTCATAATATAAGTTTCTTAGTAAGGTATCCGTAGCATCCAATAAATAACATTGTGTTATAATTTTTTTTTAGCTAACTCTTAGCCCTAATTAAAATGTAGTAAAGCTAAGTGTTATCTGCACAGGATCGCGGGTGCCGAGCGTTTCGACGTAGTGTGGTTGCATAACAACAAGGAGATCAAGCCTTCCAAGGACTTCCAGTACTCCAGCGAGGCCAACATACACAAACTGCACATCGCTGAGATATTCCCCGAGGATGCTGGTAGGATATAATGATAGTCTTCTTTTTTCTTTTTACTTTTATTAATATATTTGTTAGTACCCTTTTTTGTGTCAAGATTTACCCTTTTCCATTTTCTGCCGAGACATTGCGTAAAGCTTGTTGTTATGCAGTGTATTTAGAAAGAATTCTTTTTTTTTAAACATATATTTATTAAATATCACCTTAAAAAAATAATGGTATCGTTCTAAAAGCGCTTGATATTTACTGTTATGATTTTTTTTAGAAATTATATTCTGAAATGCAGAATTAGTAAAAAATGATTGAACACAAAGTAGAATAAGCTTTTAGAAAAGTAACATTAATTATTATTCTATTATTATACTTAGAATTAGTTTTCACTTTGTAATTACAATAGCGTGTTTTGTTTTTTAAACAATTATTTTTGTTTTGTTATTTCTAAATCGTGTTACGTTGACAAAAGTTATGTATTATTTAATTGACCGTTCTAAAGATTCCGTTACATAGTATATAATGATTTTTGTCATATATTTTTAGGTGTATACACATGCGAGGCGTTTAACGACGCGGGCGAGTCGTTCTCGTCGTGCTCTCTTGTGGTGTCGGTCTCCGGGGAGACGCCCGTGACGCCGCAGTACTCCGACTTCCCCGCCTCCGCCACGCTCGTGGCCGGTGAGCCTGCGGTGTTTAACGCTGAGCTGGATAAGGTACGTTATTGATATCGTTACTTTAAACCGTGAATTTGGTCTATTTTAGTATAGTACATATAAAGTTCCGAATTTCATTTCTCACCTATATGAGAATGGTTTTCTCAAAACATATTCACATCATACTTAGTAATACTATTTTTGTAATAAGTCCAAATTAAAATATTAAACATCTCGTCGTTTTTATTACAGCCACCACTCCAACTGCAATGGTTGAAAGACGGCAAGCCTATCGACGAGTCCTCGAACAGATACAAGTTCACAATGGAGGGTACCTCGCGGTACCGCCTCGAGCTCGTGGCGTGCGGCGCCGACGACGCGGGGCAGTACCAGACGCGCGCTGTGGGCTCCAAGGGAGACGCACTTGCGGCGTTCTACCTTAATGTTGTCGATAATTAGACACGAAACTACAATAAACACTCAAATATTAACTTTATCACGACTGACGTATCAAGCATAAAGTACGGGACCCGAAGCACTACCCTGCGACACACCCTACTTTATACGTTTCATTTGTAATCTCATACGAACTTAAATAACTGAAAACGATTTTTTATACGATTCGGAATTAGTGTAAAGGAGTTTTTTTTATATTTATTTGAATAATTATTATTATTTAATAATTTATTAAGTATTTAAGTGTTATACTTTATCGAAAGCTTATGAGAGGTCACTTACAGCACGTTCTCTAGTCACTTACGCTATTTTATCGATTGTTATTTATTTATCTATCTACATATAACATTTGCAGCTTCTGGATTAAAGCTTGGAATTAATGAATGTTGTTCGGACGTCGCTTTTCTCGTGGCTCGCCCTTTGCGCCCGCCTGTCCGCCACCACGGGCGTGGGGCGAGGGTGGCCTGGGGAACCGACGTCTAATGTTATTTTTGATATACTTTAACTGTATTATTTAATTGTAAATAATTTAATTTGTATCACGTGACCGCGTAATTTATAATATATATGTATACTTGAAAATTATAATTGTTTTTCATTTTTACAAACCAACTATGAAATATGATTTGTAGGCGCATATTTTTGTGCCTTAATATTGTTTTAATTGACATATATGTAGTATATATTACATACATATTTACATAATATATGTAGTAACACTTACAACTAACTGTCTACTATTAATGTCAGTTTCAACTTATGCTGACTGCCGAAATATTTTTTTGTATTGCTGCCTGCATACAACGATGAGTAAATATGGATTTTATAGTTTTATAATAAAGATCCTTTTTACTTTTTTGGCATATCATTTAAATAATATAATAAATCATTGAATTGAATTTAGTGAATTTTCAATTCACACTCATAGTTTAAATAAATCCTTGCCATAAAATAATAAGAAATTGACTAGGCTGGTCTGAAGCGTAAGTATTTTTTATTTTGAAACACCTGTTGAATAAACTGTTATCGATGTTTTGGATTTTTTTCTCATTCTCTTTTTTTTTTTTTTTTTTAACATCAGGAAATCCTTTACGGATACCCGGCCGATCAGAGACTAGGACGCGGTTATGCCGGACCGGCAGATATGGGCCGTCCGTTTACCCACTAAAACCTCACGGTGCTCCTCCTCCACCGCCACTGGCCAGGGCCACAGGGACTACAATCTTCCGTGGCGGTTGGATCATTCTCCTGCTGAAAAATTCATCCTAGTGGCATTCTCTAATGTATGCATAGCAGTATCCATAACCCTTTAAATTTTAAAGACAGGAAATTGTACGATGATTTTCTTAGAGATTGCACCCCAAAAAATATAACGGTGCCTTTACGGTTTTACAGGTGGTATCTAATAGCGTAAATCATTTGTTTTTCGATTTAGTTGCGGATTTTAGTTTTGTCGGAGAAAAATACTTTTTACTAATCCAGTCCAGCCTTGGTATTTTTTGCAAATTTAAATCTGTCCGTATTTTTTTTACAGATAGGTGGCATTTTAACTCCGAATTGTCCAAAAAGGTCCACTTATGGTAGTGTGCGCCAAAAAGAATTTTGGTAAATGTAAGCCAAATTTTCTTCCAGGACAATATTTATCTTTAAGGGTACCGCAATTTCTTCTTAAATTTGTTTGAAAATAATTTACAATCCATTTTTCTATTGCCAAAATTGCATTTTTGACGTGACGTTTTTTATTCATTGTGTAACTTGATAATTACTCTACGTACAACAACGAAAGAAGTTAGTTTTGGTAGGGGGCCTGCACACTGAGCGTCGTGAGCGAGCGTCGACCACTTCAGCTGGGTAATCCTTCGAGCAATGTCGGTTACTTTTGTTCGCCTACGGATGTTATTATTTCTTATTTTATCACTTAGGGAATTACCAAGCATTGCCCGCTAGGTGACCTTGAGCCTTTTAATAAGACACATAGCACGTCTCGGTTCCGTAAGTCACTAGCAACACACACTGGTCTCAAGACAACGACTTTTGTCTTGTAATGGTCAACAACTTCGAGAGTAGTGTTTCCAATACTGTCAGTCGAAATGATACTACTACGTCATTTGGCTTTGCCCAATAAACAAATATCTTACGAACACTGGAGCCTTGGTTCCGCTTAATTGCTTCTTTAATATATGATATATTATGTCGGCTGAGGTCGCATGTCAAAGACTAAGATATCTGCTTATTTAGCTGCCCATAACGCTAGTCGTTATGGGCAGCTAAATAGAGTAAATCCTCAGAGTTTTTTAGCCTCATTTCGCGTCTCTGTTCCATGAGTTGGAGTGTCGTATCGGAGAGTTTCTTTGTTTTGGTACGGTTCCCATTATGAATAGTAAAGAGGAAACTTTAAATAAAAAAAATTGATAGCGTAGAACTATATAACAGTTGTCTAAGAGAAATCAGGTGTAAAAAGTTGTTACCGTTTTTCGTTCTAAGACACGAGATTAAATAAATTGGCAAAACTGAAATCTCTTGCCAAGACGATTGTTCGTAGAATTATCTTTGGGTGGCAGAAATTTTAGTTTAAAAGAAATGCAAAGATGTTTGATAATCATTTACTAATTAAAACTTTATTTAGGAACATATTTATTAATAATTAAGGCTCATTAAAATCCATGTTTGTTTATTGTTTAATCTCTAATAAGTGTTATAAACTCAAATTTTAACGAACACACGAACACCTTTGAGGAATGAGATCCACGATAATTAGCATAGTTTTATAAGAGGTCGTTACATCCTTTTTTAAATGTGGAGAATGAAGAAAAAATAAAATAAGATATGAAGAAAAAATGTAACTGATGAATGAAAGTTACTTAAATGAAGAAAAACCGCAGAACTACCTAGCTTAGATCTGTGGATATAACAATGTAGCATAATACGGGTATTCGGGCGGAAAATTGAGAATGAAGTGTCTTGACACTAAGTCTGCCTACACTGTATGTGGGAAAAATCGTAAAATTGAAAAAGTTGCATACTAATTTTATATATGAACATGGTATTAAGATCTTTAAATTACAATTATAAGCGTATTAGCATTCCTCTATCTTGAGTTACACATTAAAACTAACAATTGGCAAAAACACTAGTATATTTCGTTAAACGCGTTCGTGAAATGTACAGAAGTACAAATGACTGGTACGTTGTTGAGCAATGGATGCTGCTAATAAGAACGCCTTAATGATACGATATCAAATTTTGTATCATTGTATACTAATGCTTATAAAATATGGATTAAGACTAATGAAACTATGGTACTGCGGGACCCGGAAATTAGGCGCAAGTTTATACGAAACTCGGGTTCCGAAATATTTACGCCTATTAAATCGTCCTGGTCTGCGAGACGTTTACTAGGTGGTTAAGGGTTCAATGAATAGTGGACATTTAACGCAGTGGCCTAATATCTTAGATGAATAAATAGGTTTCTGAGGGGGACGGCGCGTACGCAGTCCCCACTACCAAAAATTACGCGTCCGAGTTATCCGCATTAGGGATAATCGCAGAGGTCAACCCAGCCGCAGTGCAATGGAAGGGCCTCGCTCTGGGGGAACCGCCGTCTTGATCACGGTGTCCCCTACGCCAGGTAAGTATGCTCTATGGGGCAAAAACTACGGGTAGTCACTATCCGCCAGAAAATCTTGCCAGCGCGATCCAGAATTCGGTACAAAATGAACAGCACCACCTGTTGGACTACAGTTAAATTAAATAGTAGAATCTATTATATTTTATTCTAGTTTATATTATTTGGGAAAATATATGTATAGGTTTTAAAAACCATTTTGAGAAATTTCATATTTTTATTAACTTCATTGTAATGTACAATGTAGAGCTATTGTTATAATATTGTTTAATAACATTGCATTATAGTTTTAAATCATGTTAGAAAGTTTTGGAGTAAGTAATATTCCAACATGAATAAAAATTTGTAATGAGCTTTTAAGTTTCGAAATTATGTCAATAGATGGCGTAGTCATGTTTGATAGTATTAGTGTAAGACGTCTACGGCTTTTTTATATACAAATCTTACTTTAAACTTGCATTCTTTTTACATAATTGTTAATTTTTCTTATTTTTTTGTAACGGTGGTAGTAATATTAACTTAATGCTAACAATATTACTTTTTGACAAATAGAAAAGGATAAAAAAGCTTTGAAACCTGTTCTGTTGTTTTTTTAGATAAATCTAATAAATATAGAGAAAAATAACAAAGCGAAAATTCAGCACATTATATAAAATTTGTTTTATTCTTTTTATATTTTATTCCTTTTTAAAATATGAACATCAAGTGTCAATATCTATAGTATATTTCCTTAATTGTAGCAAACTAAACGTGTACGCCGTATCAATTGACAGAGCCGAGTTATTTCCGAAAAGTGTGCAACAAGATATATTGAAAAGCAAACTTTTCTATAATAGCCAATGAAATAATTTAGCTTTCCATCTCCCCCATGTATGCGCAAAAGTGAATCATCTTATAAAACTGAAGACTTGAAAAAAGAAGAAATTCGACGAATCTAGTAATACGCTCATTGTGGCTCAGTAGAACAGCGTCTAACTGTAATCGCGATTGGTTGTAGGCTCGATCCGACTCTGTGAAATGACCAAAATTTTTTATTTTTATTTCTCTAGTGAATAAGACAAAGCGTGGTGTTTAAGTCAAACACGCAATACATAAATGTAGAAAAGGCAGTGTCTTCACAATTGCTTCTCTCTGCCTAAGCGGAAAAACTGTGATGCTAAAAAAACATTAATAAAAATGTGGAAAATTCACTAGTAAATTAATGTAATTCCATCAGTGTCCAACAATAACACCCGCCGCGGGGCAGACACAGTGAGCTGTATCAAGTCATCCGCATGGACGTGACTTTGCACTAAGTTATATTCAAACACTTATATTAAAATATGAAATCCTCAAGAACGAGTTTAGACTTTTATTACTTTTTTCAAATCGACGCTGAGTAAAATGACTCGGCAGATTGTATTTTATTTATGTAAAGCCGTATGTGAGGTTTCTTGTTTCATCTAGCGTTATAATTATCGTTTAGTGAAAGGAGTCACTAAAATTATAAAGTTGTCCCTCTATTTACCTCTTGAAAATAAATAATGCGATGTTTCCAATTAAATTTATATAATAAATTCCAAGAATAGTTAAAATTTAAATACGTATTAATCACACACCAGGATAATGTTCAGAAAAGTGTAATTTAAACATCGCAGATTTCAACTTGCACCTTTTTATTTCTATATGTGATAAGTTGTTTTTTCTTTTGAATTGTCAGTAAGAGATAGTTGCAGGTACCCAATTACCCCTTCAAATGTTATCGAAATTAAACCTTGCGATATTTTATATTACTTGTAGGATTTTGTTCATTCAGTAAGAGAAAAGTACGAACAGGAGATTCTTAATCAAAAAAAACAGTTTTTCATAGTTTTGTTTTTGTCCTCAGACAGAGATAACGCATTTCGTGCATTCAGAAACACTTACGTGCCGAGAAAGGCATGAAAAAGGTGCACTCAGTCTATTAGGCTGTCTGTATGAAAATTGCACTCAAAACGTCGTCACTTATAAAATAATTATATTTTTCTAAAATATGTACGAATAAACATCTATTTATATATACAAATAAGTAAAATTGGAGTGTCTGTTTGTAATGTTAAAATAACCGCTTTTTACTAAATGTATGTATACACGGTACGTATTCAACTTTTCTTTTTCATTTTTTTTTGTGTGTCTGCCTTTCTGTCTGTTTGTTCTGACTTATCTCTGACCAAACCGATTTTAACAGGACTTTCACTGACAGTTAGCTGGTATTATTTTAGGTAACCAGGCGAAGGAAGTCGCGGGCACATCTAGTAATAAATAAATATTCACATGTATCAATATATATTGGGAGTTAACATTCGTAGGTTTGAGTTTGAGAAATATATTGGTAAATTTTCCCTATATTGAAGGTAAAAGAATAATAATTATAATACAAAATTACAGCACATAATAAATTGTGCAGCGAATCGAACAAAATGAAACGATATTCTCGCGGCGCGTCTTCGCAGCGGCAGTCAACACCGCTCATACTCGTATCTCAGAACCCCGTAACAAACTCGAAAAGTGTACGATTTGTTAGAAAACATATTCGAACCGCGCTCATTTATAATATAATAAGAGAAATTCAACGGACAGACGAACAAAAAACCAAACCCTTTTCAATTTTTGTTCGAAAAAGAACGATCTTGTGATAAATATTGAAATATGGAATGGAGATGTGATACTTTTTATTCTTTTTCTGACGTTTTTTTTTCAAAATTTTTTGTTCGTTTTCATTTCTCGTCGTTAATGGCATATCGGACACGAGTTAATGGCCGCCGCTACCGTTTTATGAACAATTAATTTTTAGTGCCACGGTTTAGAGTTGTGTGGACTTGGCACCCTGTTGATTTTTAGCAGCTTCATGCTTTGCTCGCATAGCAGGGTAGTCGGAGAAAACCTAGTGTGAAAACACTCCATTCCCCATTTTGAATGGAAAAGTACATACTAGTATTATGAATGCGAATTCTGGGAATTTCTTTGTTTTACGAAAAGGCCGTCGTAATTAGAAAACAGCTATAGTTCACGCGAGCAAAGCCGCGAAAGGACCGCTAGTTTAATATATTCATTTCTCCGAATGGGAATGGAACCCACAGCCAATCTCGTTCGCTGTCCGAATGCACCACAATGGCTTCAAAATCCACCAAATCAACTCAGCCTTGTGGATGCGTGTAAAATTCTTCTTAATTAATAGGGTGACTGACAGACAACGCACAGCCGAAGCTGCTGGACGAAAAACGCTGAAATTAAACATCTGAATTTCTAGGGGAGTGTAGGGGACCACTAAGCGAGGATTTCTCGAATTCCTACGGGAAGGGGAAAACATGCGGGATATTATATTTTATAGTCCACCAAAGTCACGAGCGACAACTAGTGTTCCACAATAATTAATCATTTGATTTGAAAGACTCGACTTTATTTATATGTTTTTCTACTAGATTTGAATTTAATTAACTACAAATTTTAAAATAAAATTTATTTTATGACATTTTTTCTTTTAGTTCATTAAAAGCGGCGTTTTGCGCTGCATTGAGTCCCGCCACTCAACAAGCAAGGTTTCGAATTAGGTCGGAAAGTGGAGAGCTCAGTGTTTTGACACTAGGTTATCTCTGACCACCCTATGAGACCCCTGAAAAAGAATAATTCTGCTAAAGTGTGAAACTTACTTAATAATTATTATTTCAAAATAAAAAGATATACCAAAAATAATAACTATATTTTACATTAACTTCAACTAGAAAAGCTTTTTAGTTAAATAGATTAAACTTTTTGGTTTTGTTCATAGGTTCATAAGCACTTTGTAAGAGGACACGATATAGAAGCGGCTGGTTTACAGCTTTAGCGGAACTTATAGTTAATTGCTCGATGATAATTTATTTGACAGCTACTTTACAGCCATATAAAATATATATACTCTCATCATTCAAACTAGATGGCGCTTAAATTTACATAGCTTCTAAATTATAATATCTATATGTGTTTATCCCCAATCATGTTAAATTAGACAAATTTTACTTTGTTTAACTAATTCGAAGAAAACTTAAATATGCAATAAACAAGTGATAGCCTGCAGCTTCGTTTGCGTATGCTTTATGACTGTTATTATTACACTATAAAATTCCGTTTGTCCTAGGAGTTATAGGGAAATTCTTTCTAAGTCCTCAGTAGTTACGGTTATGCGTTGTCTGTAAGGTAACGAAGGCGTTTTTGACTTGACTAAATATAATGACTTTGCATTAGATCTGAGAATTATAACATATGACTGACTAATATATACGTATCTTGTATGAAAATAATTAAATTGAGAATAAAACTCATAAAAACTAAAGTTTAGCTTATAACTTTCAATGTTTCTGAAGACATTATAACACACATTGTGCCTCAATTTAAACAACATTACAGTTTTCAATGTATTACATAAATACATACAGCTTTACACTTTTTACTGCATTGCAGGGTAGTCAAAGAGAAACGAGAGTCAAGACGTTTTCCATTTCATTGTCGCGCCCGAAATCGCGACATTTTGGGTTGAGTGGCGGAAATCAGCGCCGCGCATTGTCTTAGGTACACACATAAGTGTAAATGTATCACATCACACATCTGGTAATTTGTTAATAATAATTAATTAGAAACTAATAATTATTGAAAGCATCAATGATGATACTGACTAACCACTAACTAATCAATAAATGAGCAACGAAACCACTAAACACAGAAAACTAAATTCACACTCGTTCCTCAGTCCCAAAATCATAACCCAAGGACGGTGACCCCACCATTGTCTCATCAGAAAGCCTTAAAAAACGTAAAACGTAAAACGTAAAAAAAAAGCCTCCATTCCATCATTGTGATTCTGTCATTGATCATTTTTCAAAGAAACCAAGAAATTCCGCAGCTCAAATTGAATATGGACCGGTATCCATATCGTTGTGGTTTAAACGTTAAATTTTAAATATTTTAAGTTTTGTTTTGTTTTGTTTGTGTTTTATTTTGTATTGTTATTTTGTGTTTGTTTTAAACAATTATATGATTATTATATTTGTGTTTGTTAGATATCTGTTTTGATAAAATATTTGATTTATGTTCAAACCCTAACCTTCAAACATCCCGGATGTTCAGTAATAGAAAAAAAAACCTATGAGTCTGAATTAAACCTACAACTGTCACATGTTTTGACACACACTCTCTAAACGCGCCACTATGTCATTGATTGTTGTAATCTTTAATACATTTAATCCTCCTGAACTCATTTTTACCTTATTTCATATAAAAACTAAATTGCGTAATCAATTTCAGTTCATGGTTTACAAGCTTTAGCTGTTGCACTTTGGTTTTCGCTAAGTGCATCTCAAGTGATTCTTATTAGTTTTTGATATTCTGCCGATTTAAATATATTATATGTATTATATTTATGAGACCAAGGCTGGCTTTCATTTCCTCGCTGGTAAAACAAAGCGGAGTATTGAGTTCCACCACTCAACACACAGTATCTCGAATTCGGGCGTAAAGCTAAGTTCGGTGTGTACTCTCGTCTCCTTTGATATGCGGGCAAAAGCGTGTAGTTCTTTTTTTATATTATATTTATTACGCATGAAATACAGACAAGCGACCTAACAAATATAACCCCGATTGGCATACAAATCTGCAAAAACCACACTTAATTCTCGCATCCTAACAGAAAAAAATAATAATTAAATAATTTGATTATTTTGTAGGTACCACCGGCTGTTAATACGACAGTGAATTCGTAACAAGCACTTGAATGGTCTACACAGATCTCGTCTCAACTAATTACATTACAAGTATGTTATATTGTAATAATTTCTAGATAAAGTATAGAGCAGCATTCAGAAACACCATATGGCTTTCAAATCATGCTGATTAGTTATGACTATATATTTACTAGCGACATGCTCGCGGCTTCGCCTGCGTAAAGTATGGCTGTTTCGTATTTTCGGCAGCCTTTTCATAACAAGACCGTCAATCTCTATATAAAATTTGATCACAATCGGTTCAGCGGTTTGACCGTGATGATGCCACAGACAGACAGACTTTCGCATTTATAATATTGGTATCGATATGTTATGTACGAGGTACATGTAGGTGGAGGAAGGCTTGTATTTTAAGAAAAACTATGTAATAGTCATTAATAACACAATTCAGTTAGCTTCACCTGTGGTCTCTATATAGGTATCAATCAATTAAATAATTTAAGAAAATCTTGAAAAACATTGGCTAGATTTGTTGGCTAGCATGAAGCTAGATTTTAGTCCAAATCTTTTTCAAAACGCTAAGCTTGCGAAATAGAAAGTTTGGAAAGTCTTTGTATTATATGAAAATCGACGAATAAAGTGTTTTTAAATGTTTTATATTACATATTAACATCTATTTACGGAAAATCTACGAACCTAAAATATTTTTTTGTTTTAGTAACTTCAAATCCAAATTATATATAGAAATTATCTGACTAAATTATAACTCTGAGCGATACATAGAACAAAAAGTACAAACAGCAAATCGAACTTGTACCTACATTTTGTTGGCAGTAGTAACAATTAAAATTATTTTTTTATACAAAATGGCCTTAATAGTATGCAAGCCAAGGGCGATCGTAGATAAATTAGCACATCTCGATTTTGTTAAAACGACCTATAAATACGGCGGGTAATGACAAAGGGGTACAAACGTACAGACCGACGATACAACAATGTTCCCTTATTTATAAGTTAAATATATCGTATATCCGCGCGATCGCGATGCCTTCTACCATACATATGAATTTTATGAATCGAGCACTCGGCGGCAATGGACGCGCGGATAGAGCTACAAGTTTTGAGAAAAATATCTAAGATTAACTATAAAAAAGTCAAATTCATACATTATTTATTTAGATATGTAATAAAATAATATATTTATTTTACTATAAAGCAAATAGATGGTTCTTAATATATTTTTTTAAATATTGTTTTTCTATTGTCTCAATGGCTATACCTACCTACAATACCGCTTGTTACCTAAAGCCACCGAAGAAATACTGTTTTCAAAACAATGCAATTGTAAATTATAAAAATGTTCACTTTATATGTTTAAATAGGATTTATAATACAAAGTAAAAATATTCAAATATTAGTGAATAGCAAGTAATATTAGTTTCGCGTCTCCACGGGCGCGGGCGGCGCGGCGGCGGCGGGCCCGCGGCGACGTGCATCGATTTATGCCGATACTCGATAATTAAAAACAATCCGCCATATTGCTTTTTGTCTCCTTTTATTCCCGTTTTTGTGCGTCGCTCATTTGATTGTCTTACTTTTGGATTTTTTTTCGCGACGTTACTTAAAGCATCGTCGTTTTTGCATTACGCGGCTATTCGCTCGTTCGTCTCGCATTGAGACGTTTTAATTTATAATTTTTATCGTTTACGAGAGCCTGCGCCCGCGCAGCTCCACTCTGTACCCGGCCCTTTGTTCCGTAGTCCTCTCTCGTATGCGATGAGCAAACTTTTATCTGTTCCCTCTGACTGCATGGCAATTATTGAATTTTAAGCCGATGAAAGTTTTAATAGTCGTTTAGGATGGATGAATTTTTGGTTCGCATTAATTACCTATTGTTTATTACTTTTGCGTCGCTTTCATTGTATTCTAAAGAATTCGACTTTTACGCTGTAAAGTAATGTACAATAATTTAAAGCTTTTTTATTATCTATACAATATAAATCACAGTTTTTGATACGTATTTTTTTTACATTTATGAAATTGACATTAGCTCGAGATACAAAAATTAATGACCTCATTTGAACTTCCGAATAACGAACTTCAATTGTGTTCATATCGTATTTGAACCAAAAAAATCAATATTGACTCTTAACAAAGCGAAATTTTGCACTTTTTTTAAATTTTAACACAAAAACTTAGTAATAAAAAGTCGTCCAGGTGCGGTAAAAGGGTTAAACTATACAGCCATCTCTTTTTTCCATTCTGCAAATGTGTTGTGTCTCGTTTTTTTAACCAAAGGGTTAAAGGAGGGTTTTTTTGGGTCAAATCTCGTATTTTCTCATTATACATTTGATTCTTATTCAATAATGACATTGTATTGTATGCTGCTGCTTCTATTGTTAATAGTTCAAAAGCTTAGAATTTAGTTCGTTTTGAATTTTTATAAGAGGATATTAGTAATCAACTAAAAAAATATATATTTTTTACAGCTTCACGGTTTCTGATAGCACGGTAGTCAGAGAGAACCTAGTCAAGACACTCCGTTCTCCACTTTAAGCCGAGCTTTGTCTTGTCTTAGAAATCAAAACAATCTAAATATAATTATTACTACGAGTGCGTATCGAACCCACAACCGACCGCGCTTAGAGTCAGACGCTGTCATACTGCGCCATGACGACCTCAATAATATACTTAATCTGTATCCCATACATATAACAAAAATGTAACTGATCGCTGTCTGTACATGGAAGATATATGATAAAAAAAGTTATTGGGTACATTTATGACTGTAATAGAGCCCAAAACAAAGATTTTAAATTTTTTTTTGTGTTTCACTGTGCGTTTGTGCACGCTGATTAGCGTTTTTGAGATTTCAGAAACGGCATAACCAATTTAAATGACATTTAGTGTTTATTTTATTTCAATCAGTTCATAAATAAAAAAGTTACAATTTAAATTATAAATTTAAGTAAAGTTTGTGATTTGAGCGGAAACGCGGGCGGATGAAAAAACGAAATAATTATAGTCGTGTAGTCTACGCATGCGAAGCCACGAACGGGTGGCTTGTAATAAATACATAATAATATACAACATTTTAATTATTTTGAATAGCAACAAAAAAAAATGTACTTATATGATTTTTGCTAAATCTCAGATTAGTTCTAAATATAAATATCGATACTTACCAGTATGTCCTAGTCTATGAGACTATTTTATTATTAAACAGTATTTTCTCTGAAACTGTATGATTATGTTATTTTTAACACTAGACTGGAATACTGATATACCTATATTGCCTTAAATCATTCAAAATGACTGCATTGTGAAATAACTAGACTAGACTAGAGTGTAAAAAAATTTGATTAAAACTAATGTTTCTTATATAATTTATATAAGAAATATTAATTTCAAACAAATTTCATAATTACCACCAGATAAAGCCTGTCTCGTTTTTTTACTTAATTTCAAGTTAGTTTAAAGCGAAACAAAATTTATAATTTAAATGTTTACAGCTGTCGTAGTCTAGTTAGTGCGGTGACGATCTCTATTTGACGGTTATGGGTTCGAAATCCGTCCCCGTCTAACCAGACGACCTAACCAGGTTACATTTCGCCACGCCACGAAGGAGATTATCTAAATATGAACGTAAAAAAAATTGAAGCCATCGTGGCGCAGTAGCACGGTGTCTGATAACTAAAAAAAATTGAACATTAAACATATTTTTAGAATTAGGCATAGGCTTAGCGGTCAACGTCTTTATGAGAGGCGTAGGTTTAAATCTCGTTGCGTTTAAATTTTTATACGTTTTCTAAAAATGTGTTTTTATTATTTTTCAAATCTGCTCTGGTAAGGTAATGCGGGGCGTTGAGTTCCGCCACTTAACACATAATTGTGGTTTTTAAAACCTTTACCAATTTTAGACATAAAATTCTCATATAATTTTAGTTAATAATCGAACATCACATTACATTATCGTTACATTACATAGTCGTGCAAGACCTCCTCCTACAATAGAGCAAAGTCGGAGGATATTCTGGACCAGACCAAAGCCTTCTCGTTAACTGTAACGCGATAAATAAAGTTTCACACGTAGATGTAGCTAAAGCTTAGGCTAAAAGATGAAAGCAATACAAAGACGAAATCACTAAATGGAGAACGGAGTGTCTTGAGGGTTTCCTCTGCCTACACTGCTATGCTTGAAAAATCTAATACCGATTAAACTGAATTAACAAAAACCATGTAAAAATAATGAAAGTGTGTTTATTATATTTATAAGTATATTATATACACAGTTTTAATCAGCCAACGAAGTTATCAACTCACCTCTACCTACGCTAGCTACGTCAGTACTAATTACAGAATTAGGAAAGAATAACGGCACTCGTAAACATGATATGTAAAAACCTGCAATTGTCTTCAGCTGACTAACCGACGCCCACTGCTGTAAGCTTAAAGTATGAATAATAATATGATAAAGCTTGTAAGTTTGTTAGTTTTGTATTTTTTTTTATATTTTAAAGTTGAAATTTTATTTAAGATAGAGAAAAGTTGTTTTAGGTCCTATGAGCTTATTTTATAGCTTTCAGATTTATTTTATTTGTCATCCGTCTCTTGTTAGATATATAGTATATAGAAAGTATATAACTTTAATACCGTCTAAAACCTATTGTCAAGACACTCCATTTTTGACTTTCCGCCCGAAATAGAGACTATGTGTGTTGAGTGGCGGAACTCAACGCCGCACTTTTTCTTAGATACCAGGGTAAAGATATAGAATAGAAACATTACCCCGAATTTAATTTAATTTAATTTACCAGAGAATAATCATTACCCCGAGTGGGAACCCGAACCTTCGGCCATGCGCGTTTACAGTGAGACGCTGTCCCACTGCGCCACGAGGGAATCTATACCTGTATAAGAAATACAAGTTCTTCAGTCTGTAGTATATTGTTCACGATTCAATTACATAATGATGTCAGTTTATAGTAAAATTTAATTCTAGGTCCATTATTTATTATATTATTTATACCTGACAACCAATCGTCAACTTCTATCATTTAGAAACAAGTAGGTATTTTATGTTTTGTGCACATTTTTTTTCAATGAAAACTTTAGTAATTTTACAATTAACATAGCTAAGAAATTCAAACCAAGAACTTATCAATTAGCGCAGCCTTTAGAGAAAAATATTTTTTTCAAAGTTTATATTAGAAAATATATATATATATATATATTTATTTGCACAATATATATTATACACTAGCGTCCCGCTGCGTAGACTACAACGAGTAATTCGTATTTTCGGTAGCCCGCGATCTCGATTAAATCACACACTTTGCTGAAATTTATAATTTTATTGAATTATATATTTTACGAATTATATATGTGTATTATATATTTTACGAATTATACAAAAATGTGTGTATATCGTTAAGGGAAGTTCAAATGCTGGTAGAACACTTTGCTTTTAATTTCTGAATTGTTCTACCGAACAATGCAGTCTAGACCTGGAACTACAATTAATTTACTCTAACGAAGTTGAAAGTTGAATTTGGTTAGGCACGTACGACCCGACGCAACAGCCACAGGCCCTTAGTTTGAACCTCTAATATCTTCTAGGATATTTATTTTAATGATATGATATAAAGAATAATATTGATCTACAGTTATCTTACCATCGACTTTTTAAGGATATATTATTTTTATCTATGTATTATAATTTCATAGTACATTATTTTTATCTATCTTGCAATTGCAATATAAGCGCACAAAAATGTAGTTTCTACGATATAGTCTTGTACGATACACGTAGACTAAGTTGACATCTACACTGTGTTTTATACAGTTAAGTTATAATTTTGTACATATTTTTTATTTTTAAAGTTTTATTCACACACTTAGGAAATTGAACATATATTTAGAAATATAGTTATAACTTTCAGATATCAGAACTCTTTATGGTGCAGAGGCGTCTGCATATGGATTCTATCCACATTAAATAAAATGCGCGGCAATTACTCGATTTCATGAAGGTGGAAATTAGAGAACGGTGTCTTAACAATAGATTATATTACTATTACTATTACTTCCTCTTCTATACGGAAAAATCAAGAAGTTATAAAGGTGATGCCTAAATTCATATAATACTATATAGCTAATATTTATATAATTGATTACAATTTAATCCTTTGGTGAGGGGTAATAATCATGTTGAAAATAGTCATATTTTTATCAGTATTATCGTGAAGTGATTATTGTCTTAATAACAAAATCTTACCTATTGCATAGTTATTATTGCATATATCCTTATATATTTCAGATAAAACCGTGAACTTTATACCAATCAATGTCTATATCAATATCTATAGTCAATTATTAAAAATATAAATAATTAAACAGAATCATAATTGTATAATGCCGCCATCTTATGAACATCTGTTATTGTCAACACACCTGAGAAGAACAAGGATTTTTACTTCATTCATACATAAGTGAATAGAATATGTATGAGCGAGATGGAAAGTGTGAATCAGTTTCGGCGAGATGGAAGTGACAAAAAACTTACGCTTCCTGTGTCTTTCGTATCATTTGAAAAAGGAATAATGTGTTCATAGTACGAGTTAATATTAAAGATAAATCTTTTTATTTTCACTGACTTTTTATTATTATGAAAGATTTTATTGTTATGTTATTTTATATTGGTTTTAATAACTTATCTCAATTCCTAGTTCAGGAAATTTTTTTTATTATAATTGAAATCAAAGTTTTATAAAAACTTAAGAATCAAGATTTTTAATAACTTTTATGAGTTTTGTTTCTATGTTTTCATTTTACAAAATTAAACTTAAAAGCAAAACATGTTTGTATTCACCCATATAAGGAAGTAGTATAGTATGTTAATAGTATAATATAAAAAAATACATATTAGTTGCATCTAAATACTTTTCCTTGTCTGCACAAGCTACGTAGTTTTGACGTATTCCATACAATGTAGACTTTTTTAACAATTCGAAAATAGAATGTTTTTAACTTAACCCTTCCATATTTGACAAAAAAGAGTTTTTATATTTAGAACTCGACGCAGCCCGAATGAGAAATACGTTCTTTTGAATTTAGAAACACCCAAAATGGAGATCTATTCAAAACTATAATATTATGTTACTATATTGTGAAAATGTAACTAAAGAATAGATTAAGTTTGAGTTACTATTTAGTAAAATTATTCATTATAATGTTGTTATTTGAAATTTTCCTATAAGTGTTTATTAATATAAAAAAAAGATTTCTAAACGAAAACGAAAATAATTTTTGAAATTCTTAACCTGTATGAATTGATTTCGCGACCATTATAATAGGATTAAGTTAAAAAAAAAATGAAATCCGTTAGAAAATATATTTATTCAACAAAAACGATAAAATTGCATCACGAGGCTAACCTCGTAGATAAAATCTATCTAAATAGATTTTATCTACGATTGCAAAAAGTATCAGATGTTCAGCAACCCTTCTACAATCTTGCGGAAAGAGGTTATTTTGATAAAAAACGTGTTGTTAGTGTATAATATTTTGACAAAATTGCGGAGTCATGTTACTGCCTGCTGCAAGCATAAAAAATACAATGACAAGTTTTTTCTTTATTAAAGATTACCTTTTTTTAGATATATGTTATTCAGCCAAGGAAACATAGGTATACATTGAAAATAAAACGCGATAGAAATTATCACATTTTATAATAGTAATTATAATACTTACACACACAAATATACAATTTACAACATTGTGAGATACTAAAATTAATGTGCAATGGTGGCCTTATCATTAATAGCGATTTCTTACAGGCAACCATCATTAGCGGATTTAATATAAAGGAACAATAGATCAGAGGTAAAAAAAAGGAAAAAGAAAACAAGAGTATCTTAATATATTGAAATATAAACCAGCATTTTCCATAACAACACGTCCACGTAGCACCGTCTTAAAAAAATCTCTTACAATACTTATTTGGTTTATATTAATTCAAAGTTATAATAACACCAATATTTTCCCATTTATGTGAATTCACTTAAATTTTTTTACCAAATTATAATAGATACCTAAAATAGCTTATAATCCTGTTATATCATATTAAAAATACTTCAGTAGACGGACAGAAAAAGCTGAAACGATGAAATATTTCTAATTAAAAGGCGGTACGCGCAAAAATGCGGCGGCGGTCGTTATTAATTTGAAAATTTAAACAAAACTGACGTTTCTCGTCCGCGAACTATGTGCCGAGCGCGCGGCACACATTTTTGTCTCCATTTTTGAGATCACCGCGTTTCCAATGTGATTTCTTTACATTACGATACACCGCTAGTATTTAGGAATGGCATACCACACCAATGTGGCAGAAATTAAGTATTTTTCTGTGCCTTTACGCATTTCTTCCAAAATATTTGAAGAGGAAACCATAGTGGCAAATTGCTATTAGCTGATGAAATTTTCACTAAAATGTTGCACGCTTGGTAATTCAGTTTCTCTGCATAGATTGGAAAATAATAGAAAAAATAAAAATATTTATTTTTAAGTGAAATTCTTATTTTTCTCTCACACATGACATGCGTATATAGTTGGTAAAACTTAAAATAATGTAACAAATAATAATGACATATTTAGAAAACGTATAAAAATTTGAAAGCAGCGGGATGTGAATCCGCGCCTCTTGAAAACCGTTCAAGCACTCTGACCGCTAAGCCATGCATGCGTTCTACATCCAGTTGCGTCGAAATTCTTATACGCTTATTACAACTAATATTTGTTGTTAGCATATCTGTAGAGAGATTTTTACAAATTTCTGCTACCCAAAGATTATTCTACGAACAATCGTCTGGCAAGAGAGAATGCTATTTATTAAATATATATTTTGTTAACATTTTTTTAAAGTGTTATTCCCACACGATTTTGAACGATTTTGAACGACAAATTTGAACGCAGCGGGAAATTTTTATACGTTTTCTAAATATGTCTTTTTCAATTTCCTTAGTGTGGGAATAACACTTTAAAAAAATGTTTATAAAATAATAATTTTCTATTATTACCTGTGAATAGGCAATAATTCATGAAGAAAAACCCTTGGACTCCTTTTCATGACAAAAGAAGGAAAGGAGAATTGGCATAGTTAAAGCTTACATGGAAAAAGTACAAAATAAAATGCCAATACTTGAAACAGTAATGCATTAGAAATACATTAAATTAATTAAATAAATATACCCATATAACCATATTTTAAACATACATTTACGTTGCTAAGGCAATTTTACACGTCAACGAGAATGTCTCTAATAAATGGCCTAAAAGTTTTTTACGTACCGTAATACCACATGTACGGGAATGTAAAAATATATTAATATAAACTAAATACTAGGGATTTGACACTAGGATTTTCCTGCATACTATGCCAGAAAAAGCGTGAATCTATTAAGTAAGCTTAATTCCTTTTTTTTTACTCATATTATCCACATATACATATTACACGTTACACATGAATGTATAAGTTGCTCATAGCGATGATAGTTTTCCGCCTGATATGAAAGGGCTGCCATTAAGTACGTCCCGTCTAAATTTGATTTTACAGCGACCGCAGTATATGAGAATTAAGTATTGGGCTCAAATATCTCAGTAAGCCTTAATTTTAGATAAAATGGCAGAATTTAAAGTCTAATATTACAGGGCAAACGTGCTGAACATTAAAATATTAGAAATTAAATAAGAAAATAGTTTGAAATCCCACTAGTTCTTTCTTTGTTCCAAATTATTAAATTTAATTTCACCAAATCAAATTAAATTTCATAAAGTGCAGTTTTACGTATATAAACGTATGTAACTATTTGGTACCTATATAAAAACTTAAAGACTTTCAAAATGGTAAAAAAAGCACACATTTCTATTATAATATTTATTAAAATAATTATTTTTTTTTTTTTTTTTTTTTTTTTTTTTTTTTTTTTTTTTTTTTTTTTTTTTTTTTTTTTTTTTTTTTTTTTTTTTTTTTTTTTTTTTTTTTTTTTTTTTTTTACTATGCCAGAAAAAGCGTGAATCTATTAAGTAAGCTTAATTCCTTTTTTTTTACTCATATTATCCACATATACATATTACACGTTACACATGAATGTATAAGTTGCTCATAGCGATGATAGTTTTCCGCCTGATATGAAAGGGCTGCCATTAAGTACGTCCCGTCTAAATTTGATTTTACAGCGACCGCAGTATATGAGAATTAAGTATTGGGCTCAAATATCTCAGTAAGCCTTAATTTTAGATAAAATGGCAGAATTTAAAGTCTAATATTACAGGGCAAACGTGCTGAACATTAAAATATTAGAAATTAAATAAGAAAATAGTTTGAAATCCCACTAGTTCTTTCTTTGTTCCAAATTATTAAATTTAATTTCACCAAATCAAATTAAATTTCATAAAGTGCAGTTTTACGTATATAAACGTATGTAACTATTTGGTACCTATATAAAAACTTAAAGACTTTCAAAATGGTAAAAAAAGCACACATTTCTATTATAATATTTATTAAAATAATTATTTCGAACCTTAATATATTTTTTTAACATGTTTTAAAGTGTTATTATTCGCACACTTAGCAACGGTTTTCAAGAGGCACGGCTTCAAATCCCGCTGCGTTCAAATTTTTATACGTTTTCTGTATACGTCTTTTTCTTAATATATACGTCTATTAATATATGTATAATATTAAAAGTTCGTATATTCTGATAAATTAAAATTTATATATTTATAGCGTTGTAAGGATTCAAATAAAATTATGCACTGAATTTTTTTTTTAATTTGAGTACCAAAAGCAACTTAACCTATCCCAATATAAACTTTTTCATCAAACACTTTAATTAAAATCAAAAATTTCACACACGGCCTTTCTTGTGGGCAAATTTATCAGGCCTTTTTGAAATACGATGTTCTTATATGCATAGTTTTCTTAAAATTTGCTCGCGCCGCTCACTAAGTTGTAATTATACCTATTTTGATGGCCAGCTTTTTGTGCGTTAAAGCTCGATGTTAGCTTTACAGCGTCAGATTCGACTTTAGCATACGACGGAGATCTGATTAAATATGATTTTTTGGAGAAATTGATAATTCTTAAAAAATACAATTTATACTGATAGAAATATTGTGACGTTGAGTGCCTGTCACTATTTTTACTAGATGACTAAAATATTTTTTGGGTAGGTAAAGGGAACGTAGTGTAATGACACTCCGTTCTCCACTCTGCCCTGGAAGCGGAGATATTGTGTGTAACATAGCGGAACTCAACGCTGCTATTTGTCGAGTAACCATAGCGGAGAAAAGAAAATAAATTAAATATAATCCACCCCCCTTGAAAATCGAGCCCACTACCAAAGTGTATCGTACCAGACGTTGTCACACTGCGCGGCGCCACGATGGCCTCAATTATACTAAAATAATTTCTCTTCCATTATATAAAAATGTAACAGCTTACTTAGTTCTTTAATACACCTTTTAAAATGTCGATGCGAAACTTTGATCTTAATTTACTCGAAAACCGAATTGTGCAACAATTGTGTTTTTTATTATTTTAAAACTATTTATTCTATTCAATACTAGAAAAAAGAAAAACAGATTACTGCCTCACTATGACATGTTGATGATTTTAGAAAAGCAGACAAATGTGTAAGGTTTTTTACTGATTTAATTAAACGTTTAGGCGAAAATGATGTGCACGTGCGAATGGTCACTTACAAAACTATTTTATAACGATCTCAAATTATTGAGATTAAAATACCAATTGGAGATGCCTGCTTAAATACTTTATCACTATATACTTATAGACTTAAGTGCGTATTTACTCTATACGTCGTATGTAATAAGTTTTTTAAGAATGACCATAGTTGTAGTATACACAATATATAAACTCAATATTATTAATGATTACATTTATAGATTAGAATCAAATTTTGCTTAATTTCAATATTAAAATCGCGATCTAACCCTCATATAACAGCGGGGTCCCGTATGACCCACCTGCATGATCTTAACGCGGACAAAACGAAGGGCAAGTACAAAGGGCGACCCTTCTGTGTCTATCGCTTGCAAAAAACTGACAAAAACGGGAAAGATGGCAAAGGTGTCTCAATTTTTAATAAAAAAGTTCGCCAAGGTTAAGACCCATGGGAAAGAGTTGCGCCCTTTTCCCGAAAGACGATATATTCCGGGTTTTTTGTAAATAACTGTTCGGGTACCGTTGCGATTCAAGACAGTTAAAGAATTGCAAAATTCACCCCTTTTAGGAAGTAACAGATGATGCGAGCTTCGTGAGATACTTTTTTTTATATTTTTTAAACGTGATTTATGGCTGTTTGCAGTAATTTGAGATTTTTATAGACATTTTACAGTTGTGGTACATTTCGAAACCATTGAATAACGGTTTTTTTTTTTTATAAAAAAGAAAATTATTGTGAAATTATTGGTAAAGTATGTGATTATTTATTTCAGTAATCAGCAGTCGCCAAAAATGTGAATTTCAGCCCACTACCCTGTACTGACATCTGTATCAAAGTAAACAAATCAGCATTGGACCAAGAAAAAAACGAATTAAGAGGGCACACGCGTTACTTTTTGTGATATTTCTTTGGACATTGTTGCGTTTTTTGCATTTCTCCAATCAGACGGTATTGTCCGGTACAATTGAGTCGCCCTTCTTGGTCGTCTTGGTCAGGGTTGTAAAAGGTTTTTGGGGTCAAAAGTCACACTATTCACTGTTGTACGCATACAATAGATTTATTGTATTTTTTTTTGACATCGGAAATAATGTAGGTTAAATTCTAGAAATAGGAATTTCTTAAAGAAATAGGATACGTGTGCGACCATAGGTCAATCAGTGGTTTGTCGATAAAGGGTTAAAGAATAACTTCTTTAAAGTATTATTGTATTTAAGATATTTTATATTTATGAGATTCTACAATATAAAAAACGTACTTTTAATAATTCTTTGTATTGCTACTTGTATTGAATTTCCAAAACCTCTAGATCTTGTAAAATTTATCAAATCATACCTACTTTAATAGGTAATCGTCTAAATTATTTGTATTTATTAATAATTATTTATTAATTAATAGGAAAATAAATAAGAAACAATTATATATTTTGTAAAATATTATCTGTTTTCCAAAACCGTTTAGAGACAAATAAAAAATATGTAAAACTACTTAGAGATTTAACAGTAAATAAGCAAAATTTACGAGCTCAATTATAAAAAATATAGTTTATAAAAAAATTAAAATATTAAACGTAGATTAACCTTGATATCTTTCATTCAGTCTCAGCCACCCCATTTATCAACCAGTACCATTTCCCACGAATCACCCCAATTTTAGGGTTATCTTACGCTCAGCGAACTTTAAAAAGTTGATACGTTTAAAAGTGCTATCATTTTTTTTCGTTTTTTGGGTAAAAAATTATAATAGTGAACTGTGTGACCTTATTTCCTGATGAGGTCCCGACATTGTGAACTAGACTTAACCCCGTGTATTTTGAAATTCGATCTGGTTTTTTTTTATATGTTTTTAAAGGACGATTTAGCAGGTATCGGGTGAAAAATTCGCGTGAGAATCTATTTTATACCTAGTTATTTTTATCAATTAAAATATGTACTTTGAAAAATATTTGGAAGAAAGAAGAATTGATTTTTTAGATAGTACCCTATACTATTATTACTTAAGATATGATCAACTCAACGCAATAGTAGTGGGGTTCAAATATGCGAACATATTTCCCCGGTTTAATTAGACAAAGCGTGGCGGATCTACGCAACTGAGCGCGTGAATCGAAATGCTTGTATTCAAATAAGACGTTAAGGACGGCTGGTGGAATGACTCAGGATGAATTCACTCAGCTTCATATCAGGTTCCTGACAAAATTTACAAGTTGACTAAAAAATTCAAAAAGACCAATCCAATATTTTCATTTAAATATTTAATATCAAAATTATTACATTTTAAACTTAGCGAAATTCAGTTTCACTCTTTTTCCCGTGTACCAGCGTAGGTGGAGAGAATCTGGTGTCAACATTAGGTACCTTCAAAAGTGCGTCTATTTTCACCTTACGGCCGGCAACATCCCTGTAGGTTTTCTGGTGTTACACAGGGTCGTGGGCGGCGGTGATCACTTACCTTCATTTAAGTCAGGTGACCCGAACGCTCGTTCACCTTGTCTATAGAATAAAAAAAAAACCCTCCGTTTTTCACATTCCGCCTGAAAACGAGACATTACAGAGAGTGTTGAATTTTAGAGTTCAACGCCGCGTTTTATCTTGTAACTAGAACAGAGTAATAAAAATAAAGCGAAATTCACACAGTAACTAACTATCACAGATTATATTAAAATCATACTATAAAAATAAATTTTAATAACTTGATTTGAACTGAGCGCTAGACTGGCGTGAAAATATAAACCGGATTTGTGTTTTGCTATCAAACTGTAATGGTATAATATATACACTGTAAATGAATGTCTAGTTCTGTAGGAAACTAGGTTAAATAAAAGTTCTGTAAATTGATACTATTTTAGGTGCTACAGATTCAAATCTCGGACGAAACGATTATATATTTAGTATTTATCTTATTATGATATTGAAACCTTTGTAAACCTATTTACGAAAATATATAATAATAAACATAAAGAAAAAGTATAGAAGGCCATTTTTTAATCAATTAATTATTTGAAATACAATAAATTGATAAAACAAATACCATAAGTTACGGATTAGATATAATATTTAGAACTTTGTGTGTGAACATTCACACTTTAGGAAACTTCCGACTAAAATTGAATATATAAATAAAATTGAATAATAGTTATAGTATATATTTTTTTTGTTTAACACTGTTTTTTTGTGTTAATACCTCAGTCCTGTAATTATCTAAAAAGCGCAATACTATAATTTTTACACTATAACTTATTTACTTTTAAGTCAATTCTCACAATATAATAAATTCTATTGCTTCGACTTTTTTAGCAACATTCATAAAAAATGTTACTTTGTGTTTTGAAGAGCAACTTTTTACATAGAACCGAGTATGAGAAAAATGCATTACATATGAATTCCAATATCGATTATCAAGAAATAATTACATCAATATGAAATAGCTCTAACTCTAAATAGCAATTACTTAACAACTGCATTTTGTACGTGTATAGTAATAATGTGTTTATATATATTGCATCTACGTTATACATAGATTAAAAAACATATATCACGTTGAAAAATACATATTTAGAAAACGTATAAAAATTTGAACGCAGCGGGATTTGAACACGCGCCTCTTGAAAACCGTTCAAGAAGCACAAGTTCCAATCCCGCTGCGTTCATATTTTTATACGTTTTCTAAATACGCCTTTGTCAATTTACTAAGTGTGCGAATAACACTTTAAAAAATGTTAAAAAATATATCATGTTGAACTTGTATTAGGATTGGAATAATGTTAAAAACTGCTGTATTATTTTGATACGGTTTCCTCACATTCAATGAAAAAAGTGGTAAAGTAGCATTGAGCTATTTATGAAAATTTTGCTAGAATAAAAAATATATTACGACAAAGCTCTCATAATGGTCTAATAGTGTCAATACTACAGAAATAACTTCAATATATAATAAGATATTATCTGTACCTTTAAAAATTAAAGATCTATTTGTCATGTTTCAGTCATAAAAATATGAATTATTAATTAACTTTTCATTTTTCTACAAATTTTATTTTTAAACATAATGAAAGAACTTTGAGGATGAAATCAACACAAAAAAGTATAAAAGATAAAAATAAATTATTAAAAAAATATAAAGCTTTGGCGTTATCGGGATGCAGTGTGAGACAGCTTCGGACTATACGCGATTTTTGTGGGTTCCATTCCCACTCAGGGGAATGTAATTATTATATTATATATAAATTACTTCAATTTCTGTGTGCTAATAACAAGACAGAGCACGGCGTTGAGCATCGGCATTCAACACGCATTATCTCAAATTCGGGCAGAAAGTGTAGAACGAAGTGTCTTGACACTCGATTATTTCTGACTACATGCCGGAAAAGCGTGAAGCTGTAAAAATAATCAAGCTTTAAAGTTACTAACGAGATGTATGTATATGCATTTGAATCTATGAAGTCCAACCTACAATTTGTAAATAAATAAATAAAACTACGCAAACTTTCTACTCAAATAACACGAACTTTGACCGCTGGAATCATTCAAAAAGCTTTTTATTTTCATATCTCGTTTAATATAACCAGTCGCTTCTTAGTAAAAGTCAGCCATATGCCGGGCTAAAAATAATTTCCAACGTTTAATACAAAAATTGCAATAATTAACTTCGTTACAGACCAATAAATTACAATACGAGAAAGAAATGCAACACGATATGTAGATGTGTGCACACCATTGTAGCTATTGTAGCACACATACAAGTGGATGGTTTTATTGTGTATCGATACGATATAATTATACTTTTTAGATAATATTTTTTATAAATAGTCAAAAAAATTGTATGCATTTCTTTTTCTTTTTATTTATTACTATTTATTTCAATATATATATATATATATTTTGTTAATATTTTTTAAAGTGTTATTCCCACACTTAGGAAATTGAAAAAGACATATTTAGAAAACGTATAAAAATTTGAATGCAGTGGAATTTGAACCCGCGCCTCTTGAAAACCGTTCAAGCGCTCTGACCGCTAAGCCATGCGTCCCACCTCCAGCTACGTTGAAATTCTTATACGCTTATTACAACTTATATTTATACTTTTAAACTTAGGTTATAACAATTTTTTTTTCACGTTTTACGTTTTATCCCGCATATAGTCAAAGAAAACCTAGTGTCAACACTCCGTTCTCCACGCACCTCCCGAAATCGAGACAATGCTTGTTGAGAGGTGGATCTCAACGATGCGCGTTTTCAGAACAGAGAAATGAGAAATATTTTAAATATAATCATCGAAGTCACAACCAATCGCTTATACAGTCAGATGCTATCCCATTACGTCTCGTATAAATATTTACTATTTATTAGCACTATTTACTATTTCGGATAGCGGGTTCAAATTCTTAACGGGAATAACACAATCACATTCGTAGATATTTATTGTTGTCTGCTTTAGAAAATGGCTGCGTTGAGTTCCGCCACTCAACACGCAATGTCCCGATTACAAGAGGACAGTGGAGAATGGAGTGTCGTGACACTAGGCTCTGACTACCCTACTATACGGATAAAATCGTGAAGCTGCTTTAGAAAATACAAAGGAAATTTTAAACTCACATTGAATTTAGTCCAAAGTAAGTTACAGATTAAATAAATACTATCTAAGCTCTAATAACAATAAAAAAAAATTGCTTCAACCAAAAATTAAATATGAAATTGGACACTTAACCGTTATTATTCGTAAAAATATTATCAACATTACTGACGTTGGCCGTCAAGTTATCTTTAAAATCAGATGTTGGGAACTCATAAGAAGTTGTCACAAAATTAATTACTTATCGATTGACCAACACATCCCTACTGTATGTATGTATGGAGGTTTGATTTATACAGTACACGCACCTCACACACACACGCTATAACACAGTCGAATGCAGGACGTGTTGCTGTAGACCGTATTCTATATCATATTTGATGTTATCGTGTATTTTAAATCTAGAAATGTTATAGATATGCATATATATACTTTATTGTTAAGGCTTTCGAGTTTAATATTATGATTGCAATTTAATATTTTATGCATTTCTTGCTGTTTCCAAGATATGCAGTTAGAAAATAGAGCCATGACACTTTACATTCTCCACTTTTTCCTAAAATATGCAATTGTAAATCTCTATAAATAAATAAAAGTGGATGGGCTGTTTATAATATTAAAATACCCATTTATTACTAAATGCATGAATTTGAACTGTACATATAACACAATATTTTTTTTACAATTTAAGTCCGTCTGTCTGTTTGTTCCGGCTAGTCTCTGGAACGGCTGATGAAGTAAGGATTAACTTCTTTTATTTTGGAATTCCACGCGGATGAAGTTGCGGGCCACAGCTAGTAATAAATATTGGTCTAGAAGTAGATTATAGATAGATATAGATTTGAGTATCCATATTACTTATAGAGTCTATACTGTTAAGGTTATTGAGATCTGAATTGTATTTTATTATTTGTGTTATCATTTATCAGAATAGGTATAAAGAAAATAGTGACGTGTCATTCTTCACGCTTTCCAACTTTCTCCGTAAATAATTTATCTACTATATATTGTAAATATTTGTTTGTTTTGGCCTATAAAGGCGAAGGCTGTATTGGGTCTAGGGACATGTTTTAACATGCAATATATGATTGTGTAAGTTTCTCTTATTTTTACCGATGTCCTTCGGGTGATCTTTATATACTTGACATAACTAAAAAACTGAACTGAAATCCATAATAAATACTTGTTACTGAGATGGCGGAATCTAATCCCACACTGTAACCAACTAAAAATGCAAAAAGAAAATATAAACAAAATATATATATATATATATATATATATTTCTTCGAGTGGAACTCGAACCCACAATTACCTTGGGCTTGCGGCTGCGTACCGAAGATTGCTTTGTATTTGTTTTATTTTACATTTTAATACAGATATTGCGACTTGAGTGGCTGAACTCTATACATAGTAATATATTATGAACGAAAAGTATTTTTAGTCTGAAATTTGAATCCTGGACTCAAAGTCTCCGTACGCACTCAGACCCGTTTTACATTGCGCAACAACAACCTCGAACTTGAATATGTTAATGAATTTATTCAAAATTAACATAAATTTCTTAAGTACCGAACAGATTTTGATCTTAATAACTAATATTCGTGATTGATTATATTCTTAACTTTTTAATAAATTCATAGTTTCTTTAAAATATGGACCCTTTTCTAGTGCAGTTACTTTTAATTACTTAAAAAATACATCTTCATATGTAGCAGACGAGGCGCAATGCGACAGTCAGACTAATTACGATGGTTGTGAGTTTTATACTTACTTGGGGGATCGATTTGGTATTTACAAGAATTTTAACATTTCTGAAAATAAATAAAAAATTTTTTTTTTTTAATATATATATATATATATATTTTTTCTTACTTTTTACCAATCTTACCTAACGATTTAAGTTATACAGTTTCATTAGACCTGAGGTAAAAAATACTAAATATAATCAATCCCCCGAATGCGAATTGAACTTACAATCACAACTTGCAAAGATACTTTCCAATTGCATATTTGAACATTTATTATAAAGGTATAAACTATATATTATTTAATTCAAAAATAGTAATTACAATAGGCAATTAATAACAAAATACGGAACAGATCGCCGTATATCTATCTGTACACGAAGCGTTGACGCACGCGCTCTGACACTCTAGTCAAGAGCAAAAATAACCGCTGACATTTTGTCGCGAACAAAATCGAACCTATACTTATCTATGTATTGTGTAAAACAGGAATGTTGTTACAATCGTTTCTATGTGAAATGAAATTATTGTTTTATATTATGTTTTTATTTATTAAAATTGGTATTAGATATATAGGAATATATAAGTTTAAAACGCTATCGTTGCTCAGTTGATGTGATTATAGAGTGTTATGGTTGTGGGTTCGGAAGGTGGGGTGGAACAAATTTTATATATAAACCGTGTTTTCCCGTTGCCGTGTATATTTAATTTTCGATGGTTACATAGTTCCAGTGACTCAGAGAACGACTTGGCCGATGATATATTCTCAAGCATCCACCTAGTGCTTGCAATTGACCCTCTTTTCTTGTTTAAGTCTAAAAAATGTTTTATTATCAAAAAACAGCGTGATCAGCATCAAAAATCATCATTCACCGATAAATTGAAATTTTTGAATTAATTTTCAGTGTATAATTTAGAAGAAATATTTAAATTTTAACCATTTATCAAAGAAATATAAATAATATTAGTAAATTGAAATTCATAGTACAGTAGGACAGTGAAAGAGGGAAATGATCGTATTTAAGAAATTATTATAAGATAATTAATTTTTTTGCCATACTGGTAAGGCAAAGTGCGCGGTTGAGTTCAACGCAATTTTTCGAATACGGAAAGTGGAGAATGGGGAATGACTACTAATCTACTTAGTTCTCTTTAAGGACATGCGTGAAGTTAGTAGAAAAATCAATATACATGAGTAATATTTCATAATTTTATGTCGTTACAAATAACGAGCGCTTCATATAATGTGATAAAATGGTTAAAAGTGGTAATTTATTCGTATTTTATGTTACTACAGGTGTAAATCTTTACATTATAGCGTGTTAATTTTATTAGATACAATATTAAAAAGCCATTTTAATGATTTATATATTGGTTGCATTTGAGATCATTTGAAGATGCGATCATACAATGAAGCACCTAAACTATGCTATTTTAGATTGTACTAGTGAATTCAGTAACCTTAATACTTTATAGGTACTTAACATGTCTGTTGACGCGTAAAATAGGAGTTGCCTTAGCAACGCGTATGTCACTTTATACAAAAGTGTATGCCCGTTAAGTGTGTGTGTAGTGTGTTCAATATTTATTTTATTAATTTAGATTTTAAAAAAAGCATAATTAACTTCTCTTCTTCGATCTACTTCTCGAATTTATTTGAAAATGAAAATGAAATCCTGCTTCATGAATATAACGTTTAGCCATAATGAAATTATATTAAAGAGACGGAAAGGAAAACTAATTACATTATTATAATTTAATAATATTTTATATTGTGCTTTTTCTTTTGTCGTCAAGTTATATAAATGTATATAATGGTACCTATGTATTAAATAGTTGTATTTTAATTTAAACAATATAAAAATAAGCACTACTTATAGCAGCATAGCATTGGAGGACACCGTGGCGCAGTGGGACAGCGTCTAACTGTAAACGTGATTGGTTAAGGGCTCGATTCCCACTCGGGGGAATGATTTTATTTCAATTATTTTCATTTCTCCGCTTTGGTGAGAAGACGAAGTGCGGCGTTATTGGAGAAGTTCCGGTGGAAAGTGGAGAACGGAGTGTCTTGACATTAGGTCTCTCCGCCTATTCCTTTCCGGGGAAAAGCGTGAAGCTGGAAAGAAATACTAAAAATGTCTGACTTTTTCTTCTTAAAATGTGTAAATTATTTTTAGTATGTATAAAAAAAACTATAGAAATTGAATAACATACTTCATGACTATAGCTAGAAGTGAATTTATAAATTATGTGCATGGTGTATGGGTCACCGGAAATATATAGAACTTGCTTGACTCATCTTCGTATTACGTTTGAATATTTTCTTTTTTAGTTAAAGGATGTAAATTTTATATACCTACCTGTCAATGAGTTATGTAAATGTTGATTTCTGATATATATGTAAGTACTTAGAACTAAGTGGTATTTTAAAGATTATAATGATTTTCTAAAACAAAAGAGTCAAATAAATAACGATGTCACAATCATTCATTATCTGTAATGAAACAAGCCCCTTCATTATATAGATATAAAGTAATCCAACAGCCACATACGCAATCAATCAGCGCATCGAATGCGATCGGTCGAAGGTCGCGACGTTGCATTACGCTCCAATTTCTTACTCTCATAAAAACATCGTCCGACCTCACAGTTAACCCTACGCCGAGCGGCTGGGACCCTTCGCGTTTTTTGGCAGAAAAAAAAAGTAAACTCGCGCGTTCTTACACCCGTCCAAGTATTCGTAGCCGGGCGGCTGCACAGCGCGGTCGCTCCTAACTAACGTACTGTCATATACCAAACTTCCAGGAGCGCGGGAAATATTGTTGACATCTGTCAAAATATAAACGAAATTTATTTAAAAAACACCCACAGCCGCTCACGACGCGCTGCGACTTGCGAAGAATCGATTATTTTCAATAACACACGTATGTTTATATTATGATACGAATATTTTGAACCGCGCATTGTTTTAATATCGATATTGTGTTAAACGTTCAATGTAAATTGTAATCCATGGGATCGTCCAGTTACATTTTTGTATAGTTATAAACATTGATAATTTCGCGAGAATCGTGCGTGGTTTTTATGAATGTTTTTGCGTGTCGTGCGCTGGTGGGGGAAGGGTGGGGCCTCCGCTGACTCGTCCCTCTCCTATCGTATTTTGATTTAGTTTCCAAGTCTTACGCGGTTGTAGCAATTTTTTCAGTCGCGTGTGTAAGGCGCGCGCGGCTGTATCCTTTACGAGCTCCGAATTTTCATTTCGTATTGTGTTCCGAATTTTTCGCGCGCTCCTCGAGCGTGCACTAAGAATTTTATTTTTTCAGCCAAGTTGTAGCTAGTACAAACTTTTTATTACAAACTGTGTGTGTTTTATTGTGTTAATAACTTGGATTTTGTGATCGCTGTGACACTGTGTGACTTTGATATTTGTTTCTACTATTTACTCAAGTTTGGATGTCCTAGATTAAGGTGAGCAAATATTTAATATTCAATTATTGTTAATAACTTATTTACTTAGTGTTTAATTAATTTTCTATTAAATATTTTTGTACATATTTTCATATATACTTTAAATATATATTCTGAAAATATTGCTATTTAAATTATATAATTAAAACGACGTTCCAGTGCCCGAGAAAATAACGAAACAAACATACATTAACACCAAATATAATAATTTATTTTGGTGTAATAAAACAACCGCATATATACCGTTAAAAAAGTATGAATAATATACAAATACTAGTGAAAAAATTAAACTATTTTAAATATTTATTTATTTTAAAACATTTAAATATATAAAATAATTTAAATATACTAAAATAAACAATATTAGTAACAGCAAAGTAATCTGTACTTTCCCATCTAACTATGTGCGGGGCATAGGTCGCGTAGATCACGAGGTATAGGATTCAATTCTACATATTGTGAAACTGTTTCTACAAAGATTATTTGCGGCTTCACGCTTTTTTCCATATGGCAGGGTAGTCAAAGAGAACCTAGTGTCAAGACACTCCGTTCTCCACTTTCCACCTGAAAACGAGACATTGCGTCTTGCATAATGTATAGGCGCGTTTTGTCATACCAGAGCCGAGAAATGTAAATAATATAAATACGGAAATCGAACCCGCAACGACCCGACTTTGTTATAACGTTACGTTTTTATTCCAAAGTTTTCTGTTACATTTATTACCTATATATAAAATGGACAATGACCATTTTATATAATAACATATCCATTACGCATAGTCCAAGTACATCTTAAATAGTTATATAAATTTCCATTATTTTTTCAAAGCTTGAAGTAAATACATTTGTTTACTTAATTACATATATAAAAGAAACCGATGACTAAGAATTCACCCACAAATTGTACCTAACATAAATGTATCTCATACAAGAGATTATAGTTGAAACTTACTTGAATTAACTCAATTATTATTTTAAGCTCCTTACAAGTTAATAGATTATGATACAATTTAATATATCAATTTGTAAAGTTACTATTTTTAAACTTCTGTTCGCATATATTGAATAATCATAGATATTGATTTCTCATGGATGGAATTGGATGTATGAGTGGAAATATGTGATGTTAAAAATTAATAATCTGGTAATAATATTAGGAAATGATAGAGAATATTTTTATTATATGACTTTGAGTCAAATATATTTTGGAAATAATAGCATCATTTTTATTCTTAAAAAAGTTATTGTAGATATTTGTATGAATCGGATTGCATTGGCTGGTGGCGATGTTCATATTTTTAGGTGTTTATTTCATTTAAAAAGGACACATGGTGCTTACTTTTTACTAATTACCTATTCTATATTATATATGTTTTTATTTAATATCGATATAACTGGATATTTCTATTATATAATTCCAATATCGATTTTCTAACCACAATGCCGGGTATACAAAGAACGGCAATATGTAATTAAAACAGTATTGATGGTATTCTTCAAAGTAAATTAAGAAACGTACATAGAAATCTTATTTTTTTTTACATTTATTACAGATATATTCATTCTACATTAGTTATTATAATTATATAGTTATTAGAAACAGCGAAATGTCATGAATCCAATGATATTGCGAATTGTAATTTTAATATCAACTAGAGTAGTCAAAAATATTAAATAATAACCAATTTAAATTATTTTTGTTTATTAAATTATTAAATATGTATAAGATTTAACTTATATTCAATATTATTAGCGTATAATAGTTTGTTCACATTACTTTACATATGAACACATAACGTTTATCAGCAGTCAGTCTTGCCATTTTATTATCAAGTTAACAAAAGAAGATACAAATATTTCCCTTTGTAAATTCGATATCTTTGGAATGGAATTTCTTAACACATGCGTTTAGTAAAGTACACACTCTTTATAACTATAAGTTATATACGACGTAAGCAAAGGCTTTTTATTAGTTTTTATATATTTATTTCGAAAACATAATGTAGTTAAAATTAAATAATGCCGCGTACCATCATTATATATAACAAATATTGTTATCAAGTATCCATAAGAAAATAGCATTTAGAATACTACTATTGCTATTGAGACTGCGTTAAGCCAAGATAAAATTAGTCAAAAGTTGCTCTTTTTAAAAATATTAAGCGCCATATTACGGAACCTAGCGTCGCACTTCGTATACTTAGGAAACATATAAATCGTGTATTTTAATAATTTGTCGTGTATTCTTATATAAAGTTCACGTTAAGTAGACATGTTGATAATGTAACGGCACGTATAAATAATTCACCCAAAATTAATTTGAACCTCAGACCTTCACATTCAGTCTGGCTTAATGTGAACTGTGACACGAGTGTTTCTATGTTATTTATTATAGCAAATAATCGTAAATTTTATTATATCCTTTAACTTAACGTATAAGGAGTGTCTCGTATCGACTAGTTCTCCACAAGCATTACAACCTATCTATTTTTTTTTGAAAAGTTTTTAAATATTATGTTTTTTGTATTAAAAAAAACATTAAACTCACTTTTAATAGCATTATGTAAGTAAAATCATCAATGGAATAGCTTAAATATTTTTTTGTAAGCAAAGTTAAGAATTATGACAGATAAAATACTTGCATTTCTATAAAAAATCTACATTCTAATTGTATTTTAAACTATAAAAATAGTAAACTAAAGTTGGAATACGATTTTAATAGCGCGCAATCACTTCTTCAATTGCGGTTAGTAATTACAAAAAAGTGTAATTAACACCGCGGGGCAGAAAGTAACCAAACCGCTGGAACTAACGCCGTATAAAGAAAATAACTTTTAATAAGCTAATCTAATATAATATAATTTTCTATATAATTGTAGAAAAAGGAAAGCGACCAGTGTACTAGAAATATAATGTTGTATTTATTAAAACATCCATCAGCTATCTATTTTGTATATGAAAAATTAGTTATTTTATATTACATATGAATTGCCGAGAGGCAATCCTGGCGCAGTGAGTGATATTTAAATTGTTTTCATTTCTTGAGGGAATTTCTCTCAAATTCGAGGGAAATTGGAGAATGGAGTGTTTAGCCACAAAGTTTTCTCTGAACCCTGCTATGCTTTACTGTTTTACTAACAATAACAATTTGTTAATCCTAATATTATATGAAGATTATTTACAAAAAAAAGAATTGCTTTATAAATTTGTAAACGTTTATTAAATTATATAATTCAGAACTATAATTTATAAAATAACGTTTGGATTATTAAATAATTAAAGGAGCTATATTTAAACAACGGAAAATATATACTTTTTAATAAATATAACTATTAAATTATAAATGTTTATAGGTACCCAGTACCCAATCACTACTAGGTAAAATAATATAATGTATTTTATTTATGTTTTAAAATAACAATAGAAGTTATATCGCGCAGCAATGCCTGTTGACTTGAATTTATACAATTCACTCATAAACGTTATTTATATATAATTTTAATGTCCTTATATATGTATCATTTTAATGTCAGTATTGTGTCCGTAAATAGCAAACCTACTTGTTAAACTTACAACTTTTTTTTTAATATATGTATAATATGAGGAGAAAGACATTTACCCCGTAACCGAAGACTTATCGCGAACATCCATACTTCCATACTAATATTATAAATGCTAAAGTACTTTGTCTGTGATGTCATCAAGGCCAAACCGCTAAACCGATTGTGATGAAATTTTATGTGGAGATATTTGAGGGTCTTGGGATGAACATAGAATTTCACTTTTTCCAGGAACTTAATTGTCTTACGAAAAGGCAACCGAAAATACGGAACAACCGTAATTCACGCGGGCAAAGCCGCGAGCGGGTCATAGTATGTAAATAAATACGTTTAGTTACGAAGATTATTGTTATTCATATCATTTTATGTCGTTATTATCTACTAAAATGGACATATTCAAAGAACTTTTACTTACAAATTTAACAACAAGATGATTTTTGCATTAAAACGAGATCAATGCTGAAGAATGCAAATAAAACGTAAACGATGTGCAGGTATACCTTTTACGGATTTGTCACGCCCAGCGTTATCAGAAAAAATCATCCGTACAACGAATAAGGTCGCGAGCCGTTCATTCGGACATCCATTCACCCGCCAGGATTTCGACCGGAAGCTCGTCTTATCAGGCGAACGGAGATGACGTCACAAGCCTTTAACAAACTGAACGTGAACGTGATTACGATACTAATAAAAACTAAAAACAATACAAACCGGGAAATATTTAAGCATGAAAATAGCTAATAAAAGTAAAAGAAACATGAGAATAAAGAATTGTTTAAGTTTATCGTAGAACCCTCGTGACTCAGTGGGACTGCGTGTTTGAATAATACAATACAATAAACGCGATTGGTTGTGGGTTCGATTCTTACTCGTATTTAACACAAAGCGCAGCGTTGAGTTCCGCCACTCAATACGCAATATCTCGATATCGACCGGAAAGTGGAAAACGGAGTGTCTCGACACTATGTTTTCTCTGACTCCCCGGCTATGCGCGAATAAGTGAGAACCTGTATTATTAATATTTATCGTAAAGCCTTTGTTTCGGCCGCGCTGATGTCCATTTCGTACTTGCTAAGGGACGATAATATTCAAATACTCTCACGGTGCTAACTGGAAACGTACGTGTATCATAATATATCTCCCAATTGTAATTCAAAATGGATTTCCAATAAAAAACACATTTCCTAATTTACTCGGACTCGTACTCGGTATTGTACAGAACAATGGTATTGAATCACGTCACGTGACTCATTCAAATACACTTGAACGGTTTCGATAAAAGAGTGTTCGATTTTCAAAACTGCCAATCGTTTAGAAGTTTAAAGCTTATCGCCCGTGGAATTCCAATTTCAAATTTCCGATTTCCGATTGGCACAGATTGCACGTGATTGTTAATTTCTTGTTAGAATGTAATCTATATGTATAAAATAGTTTTCTCATCTTTTCATGGCCCCCATATAAAGGGACAGTTTTATATTTATAATTTTTGTGTTGTTTTAAAGTTATGTCTAACCGTACAATTGACTAACAAACGCTACTCAAAAGCACTTACGATCGGACATCTGTCCGTCACATCCAGATCCTGTCCATATACAGCTTATTAATTGTTACTTACAATTGTAGATTGGCAATTTATTCAGCTGATGTCTCCATTACGGGAATGGAAACTATTATTTTTGACATTTGATGGTTATTTTGTCTCGTTACTTCAAACTAGGAACAGCGACGCGAACGCGGCGATACCTTATTTAGCATTGTAGACGGTTTTTGCTACAGTAAATTTTAATTAGGTGTACAGTTAATAAACTTTAGTTGCTAATAGAGTAATTATCAGTCTGCACTCCAAGGCTTATAAGGCTAGAACACTTATCGAATATTCTTTAAAAATAACTTTTTATCAAAATATATTTTTATTTATGCAACAATTTATGGTGCTCCTATAACACATTTAAATAATGATTTAATATGTTCCACATAAACGATAGAAACTTCTTTTGGGCAAGGGGATTATAATAAAGTAAAGTGGTTTAACAAAAATAAACATTGTTTACACAAAGCTTTAAGCTTAAGAAGATTTTGTTTTTAATTATAATAACAAATGTACACCTTGTGGAATCGTGCATTTTGGAGCCTTTCTCTCTTATCCTATACGCGTCTCGTTCGCGCCACACATGCAATTGTCATTAACTAATTAATAAGCAATTTTAAATCTTAATTTAACCTCATAAGATTCATTTTAGCTTATAAAAGGAGAATATTGAAATCCCAGCTGGTCGCACACGTGACACTTCATAAGATATTTTGCAACAAGGAAATAACGTTCATATTTGTTCAACAGTTAACAATAAATGAAGCTCAGTATAAAACGCGAAATGGATTATTTTTTTCAAAAATGGAATTAAGAAGAGACAATAAAGCTCATTGTTTTTAAAGATGGCGGGTTGGCTGGCACAAATATGATTATTACTAGCCAGCTTATTACAGTGCAACTTTTATCCATTAAAATAAAGGAAGGAAATTCATCTTTAAAGTATAACGCCGCAAGGTAAAAATGCCATAAAGATAATTCACGACAACAGGAAACGGTAAATTAAATCTTTCTTCAAATTCAATCAACAAAATGCTCAGCAATTATAATTCATTGATAGTTTTTTTTTTGGTAAACTCGATTTCCTGAATCGGCGAAACTTTAAAACGGTTTCTTCGTTTAGATAACATTTTATTTGGTTTTTATGTGATAACCTTTAATATGTTATTATACTCAAACTTTTTAATTGGTGATCAAGGCCGACTGACAAATGCAAACGTTGTATTTATTCAATGTAAGTTCAAATGTGGAACAAGTTATTTGACAGTCTGTAAGTAGTTTCGGCCTCGATATTTTAAAAAGTAAAATCATATAAGTGTATAACCAATTTTATATTAATTTATAGAAATATATTACTTTTACGTGCACATAATAAATTAAATGGACTTCATTGTATACCCATATATATTTTATTAATGTTCTTAGAAATTATGTTAGTATCGAAAGTTCAAATATTTCCTAACAAACGCAGGCGTAAGGCAAATAGATTAGAGTGACGTGTCAAACTTCCACAAAGCTGAATAGTACGTTATGAGTAATTTAAATAGAGCGATCCCTCAATTGGGGTTAATTCCACTGTTTAAGGAATATGGAGCTTAATTATGAACTGACGTATGCTTGAGAAATAAAGAAAAGAATGGGAAAAGATCATTTCTTATTTATATTTAATTATAATCCATACTGATATTAAAAATGCGAAAGTACCTCTCTTTGTCTGTATGTCGGTGACGACATCACTGCTACGTCACTAACTTAACCAAACCGCTGAACCGACTGTGATGAAGTTTTATATAGAGATACTTGAAGGTCTTGGAATGAACAAGGCTCTGCCATAATTTTTAGTTTTTCAAGGAATTTCGTTGATTTACGAGAAAGCCACCGAAAATAACAAACAGCTATAGTTCACGCGGGCGAAGCCGCAAGCGACACACTGGTTTATATTTTATAAAAATATTATCAGCAGTTCGCTTAAGTTTGATACAAATTTATACATGAATTAAAAGGTTCTCATGAATGAACATTTATTTTACATATAAAGTAATATTAAAGTGAGTAATTGACAAAATATTTCTGTACTAATCTAGATAATTTCGTACAAATTAAATGATATAAAGTAAAATTTCGCAAGACGTAAATAGTTTTAGCTGGAGGTTAATGCCGACTAAGCTAAATTATATTTTATAACGTTATAAAATTGTGTAATAGTAATGAAGTCACTAAAACGAGGCTAAATAAAATTAGCGAATGTTGAAAAAACGAGAAATAATCTAAAATATTCTATATCGAGAAAGACGTAACGAGTTATACAATCTGTCTGATTGTAAATAAGTTTTATTAAATGCAAATTGCTCTATTGTGTTTAGGAATACTACTTTAAAAATTACTCGTAGTTGGTGTTTTACTTTCGAGCCTGACACATGTTTAATTATTGAAGATATTAGTAGTACAGACACATTTTGGGAAAGGAATCGATATTTAAATAAACTCAATTAAGCGCCTAGCCGCAGCCTCACACGGCCAGACTTTCAATTCGGGCCGGAAACTTCAAATTCTAACAACATAAAGAGCACGTTTGCTACTCGCTTACATCACAAGCGTCAATCGAAAACTTTTTACCGAATCGTGATCCGTCTTTTTGTTAAGAACACATATTCAGATGTGTAATGACCAATCTCCGGACTTTGAACAAAAAAAAGAGAGATCATTCGAGGCATTAATGCATCAGTTACTAAACCGTCAGAGGCATGCTCTTGCGCATCCTTAACGCATTCATAATAAGAACAAGACGTTCCATTTTCGATTTACAAACAGGGAGCGTTCCATCATCCAATACACAGTTCATATTCAAATTTCTGTTTTGAAAATAGAACGGGAACATTCGAATTTAGAACTCTTAGAACCCTGAGTCAACGAAACATTTGATGACTTCAGGAAATTGCATAGATTGTCAGTATGACATTTTATTTTGATAAATTGTACATTTATGTACGGCTTAAGATGAAACCGTTCAAAATGAAGTAATTGTAATTAATACTAAATGTTTGTTCTCCTCAAAACAACAAAAGATCCGGACAACTAGATTAGAATTTAGAGTTTTTATTTAGCTTCATTTGTATGATTGAACGACTGGCCTCAAGAAAAAATATTTTTTTTATCTCAGAAAGGCTATTTTATAAATATATTTCTATCAATATTTATCTTTAATCTATACGCTGATTGAAAATTAAAACTTCGACAAACACGGGGGCGGTCATGACATGCAATACATACTTTATACATTTTTAATTAAGTCCAAAGCATGGTACATTTTACCGCACAGATACGGGGTCAACACTCTTAGATCAAACGATTACCACTTCACTTTGACCCGCAAATGGCTGCACATCGATATACATCTCGGGTCGTACAAGGCTGGACGACTGAACCCCAGCGTGGTCACCCATCAATCAATGGGATCATATCTCCGCCGAAACGAAACTAGCTCCGGCCGGCAATATGATTTTATACATTTGGGTAATATTTTATTCAAATCTTATTTGATTGAATGTTCTCTTTAAGAAATATGGTTACGGATTATAAATATTCTTCATCAAACACAGTTACACATTAAACGATTCTGTAATTCAAATGTTCTTCTTCAATAGAATAAAATGAAGTCTGCAGGAAAACATAATTCGTGTTCCAGCCAGTCCCGCGCGTCATAATCCGTCTCGACGTTCGATATTTGAATACTCTTAAATTTGGAACGCGCTTGTAATATGAAGTTAGTTCGTTTCGTTTTTCAATTGCTTCACTTATATTTTGAATTTAGAACGACGAGTTTAAGATAAGAACGTTTTGCTTTTTTGCTTTCGCTGACGTTCGAAATTTGAAATGTTTTAACGTTTCACGTGCGCTTTTGAACTGGCAATATATTATATATGCTGTTATAATTTACGGTTGTATCTTTTCGTTTGAAACGATGTTATTGATCTCTAATCTTATTATTATGAATGTTTGCTATATTTTATTACTTTTAGAAAACAAACCGTAAATTTGACAGCTTTTAACTGTCTTTGTTTGACATATCTACTTAAGCTTAGGTGAAAAAACGATAGTGGCAAATCACTACACGTCATTAAGACAACATGCTAAACATTAAATACACATGTTACGAAACACTAACAATGACTCAATCACGATCAAAAGAATCATACATTCTACACAGACTTCAAAGTTGAGACTTCCACTATAATATCGACAATATCTCACCTAGAAAAAACAAAAGACTAGATCATTTTCGATACTTAATTTACCTTCTAGCACATAAAAGTGTAGAGAAAGAGACCTTAGTGTGAAGACAATGCAATCCACTTTGCCCCCCAGCGGAAACGGAAGAGCGGAACTAAAAATACTTTCTTGGATCCGAAATAGCACCATCCCCCACAACACTAAACCACTGGGCCACTATGCTACGAACGCCTTTACATACAGATATTTAAGAATTATCATAGATCAATATTTCTTGAGACTGACCGCTATCAGTGTAGAATAGCAAGTGGAACGCCTAAGAATGCGCCACCCTGCACGGGCACGCGCCACCACAGCACCTACGTGGTTACGCAACTACACGCGCTCAGAATTCACCCGTCGCGATTTCTCTCACCTCTCATACAAATGACAGTACAATGGAATTTATAGATAGTAAAAATTTGTCTAGACATATACTGATATGTTGGGTCACTTGAAATTTGATAGTTTTTTTCACTACGATACGTTTCATTGAATGGTTGTAAGTGTGTTTCATACGTTCGTCGTTTTAAGCGTTGTAAATATACGATATATCTAACATATTTTAAGTGGAGAAAAGGTGTAAAGTTAAGATGCAGTTTCAATCTTTTTATCTTAAGTTTTTTTTTAAATACCAGCTCAGCCAACTTAAACTAGTAGAAGTAGTATTATGAAAGAGAATTGCAAATACACATTTATAGAAAAGGTTTCAAAGAATTTTAAAATAAGATATCTAAAAGCTCTTATTTATACCATTTTAAATAAAAATTCACCAGTTTATGCATAAATTCAAGTAAATATCACGTTACCATTACACATTGCATACAATAGCGCGAACGCGCTCGTTGTGACGAGTGTCTGTCAGAGCAGAGGTCGTATGAAAACAATGCTCAATGAAAGCTCGGGGAGGGATAATTATCTACTAGCCACACCCGCTTGAGGTGACGATGGTGTGAGATGCACCAGGACTTTTTTATATGTTTTACTTAAGCTGTATTTATTTTTATTGTTACCACATTTCTGTGTTTATAAAAATTCAATATAACAGCAAATTTAAGACAATTTTATGAATTTTAAATGTAAGGTCATCATAGCGCAATGTGAGAGCATCTGATTGTATATGCAATGGTTTTGGGTTCGATTCTCATTTAGGGGCATGATTATATTTAAATTATCATTTCTCCGCACAGGTCACTAGACACAATGTCTAGGATTCGAGCGGAAGGTGGAGAACGGGGCGTCTGTGGCTATGTGGCAAAATGTGTGAAGCCTAAAATAAACTCAAAATATTTTTCTTACTTTTACACTGACACTTGAAGTAAAATAAAGCATGATTGACAAACAGATTTAAAAATATATCTTTACTCGGATATATTTTGTATGTTCCCCTAACAGAAGTATAATACTTGAGTAAGCTATTTCACATTAATAAAACTCTTTGAACCATAAAAAACATCTGTAATTACACTTATGATTTAGGTAAAAGTGAATGCATCCATCTAACTTATCTGAGCACTCAAAATATCTATTTTTAAAGAAAACCCAGCGGTAAAAAATATATCGGTAGTCGTTTGAACATGATTGATTTTATTGCTGGCCGCTGTTTTGAAATCTGTATGTGTTTTTGTTGCCAATGTGTTAACCCGAAATTTATTACTAATAGACCAAAACAGCAAGGTAGTCAGAGAAAACCTAGTGCCGAGACACTCCGTTCTCCACTTTCCGCCCGAAATCGAGACAATTCGTGTTAAGTGGAGATACTCAACGCCTAAGGTACCAAAGTATGGAAATAGAAATATTTTAAATATAATCATCTACTCAAGTGGTAGTCGAACCCACAGCCAATCGCGTTTACAGCCAGACACTGTCTCATTTGATTGATTAATAATATTTTCTTTAAATATCACGTATATTGGTAAAGATATATTTGAACCCGCGCCTCTTGATTGGTTTCAAATTTTTATACGTTTTCTTAATATATGTTGTACAATTTCCTGAGTGTGTGAATTAGTTATTATAATTAGGAAAAATGTTAAAAATCACGTATATACCTAACCATAGCGCAATGTGACCTCGTCTTGTATATGCGATGGTAGTGAGTGCGATTCCTACTCGAGGGAATGATTATATTTAAATTATTTTTATTTCTCCGCTCTGGTTACACAAGACTGCAACATCGAGTTCCGCCACTCAACACACTGTGAGATTCTGACGAGAAGAAAGTAAGGTCAGAGTAAGATCATGATACCAGGTTCTCTCTATATACTATGCTATGCGGGAAAAAGCTCGAAAATGCACGATGGTAATATTATACAGCCTTTTAAGACAACTTGTCATGTTATTATCTAAATCATTAAAAACTAAAACACAAGATAATTATACTTTGTTCAATAAAACTAATTGGTTTTATTGCCACCCAACGTTTTAGAATCAACTTTTTGCAATAAATCGTTATTCCAAGAATGGATTTCGAAATCCACTTTTTAGTAATATCGAGATAATGGCAACATTGTTATGTGATTCTTACTTATCACACGGCGGAGTACAAATCGTGAGATTTGCAAATATAATTTATGCATATGAAAAATTAAGTTTTCAAGCAAAAACTATGTTAAACGTTTGTGTCATGGTCCAATTTTATTGATGTTGTTCTGATTTTAATTATAAACTTTGCTATATCGAGCCTTATCTTGGAACTTATCTTGTACATTATTAATTAACTATCGATTCTCAAATCGTCTGACAGAATTAATTAAAATAACTCATCGGCCAGATGTAAAATATTCCCAGATTCCCGATAAAGACGTTTTTATTAGATGGCGTGTTCAAACTGACATAATTTACTCATAAGTGTTTAAGAAAATAAATAAAAAAACACATCTCGCTCGTCTCGCTGCGCCTGCGTCTACTCAATAACGCATCTGGATTATTTCTACATCATAAACTATACATCGCTTTATATACACGTACAAGTAAATACTTAAATATATCTTGAGGGAATATATGTTTTATTGATATTTCGATTCAGATTTTTATTATTCACTGACATCGCTCTCGATTCAAGTGTGCTGTTTTATTGTCTATTGTCTTGAAGTTATAAATCCACTGTTTCAATATTTTTCAAATTGCGACGTCCGACTCGCGAGACGCGAGTCTACAGCGAGGACGAATGGTGCGCTAGATAAAAATTAATGCGCTACTATATTTTGTTAATCGATAAAACATAAGTAAAGAAATAAAAATGAATATGTAATTGATTTAGTGAAGCTGGCCTCAATCAGTGGCCGACTTGTTGTCCGTTTTTCGCCCCATTCCTGTTCCGCGGCATCAAATTAAAAATGTAAGAATTCTCGCTTCAAAGGAATTTATATTTTATTTCATTTCATTAAAATCCGCCATCTTTTGTTTCCCGGGACCGTTCCGATCGGAATTCATATTTTTCTGTGTTTTGTTTCGGTTTGCGAGCGGCGTATTGTTTTATTGTTATGTCCGTTCTAAGCGCTCCGGTTCACGTTCCGAACCGAGTATTAATTATTTTCTTATTTTTGATGAATGCGACCATCGAATTTTAAGACGTCTTTTAGTGGCGATTAAGAGGGAGCGATTATAATTCGGCTTTTGGGAGCTCAATCACGATTTTCATTTGGATTCCGCGGTTAAAAAAGACACGCTTGAACTCCAAGTGAAATCGCCTTTGCCAGTCAAGATTAGGCGATCGTAGCTCACGCAACGCAACTCTTTACGTCGAACCATTAAACGGCACGTCGGGTCGGAACACGCGTAGATTATAGATACATATCGTTTACGAAAATAATACCAGTTCGATAATCTTAAGTTCTCATACAATCTGGAGTTGCGCAAGCGACTTTACTTCCAACGCTGGGATTATTTGTTACTCATCAATCTCAAATAGACACCGCACTCCATTGTTCCCGTGACATTTAGACGAATTTATAAATAACGGGCAATAAATTCTCACCTACCTATTTATAAACGGATATATGAAAACTGGTTTAGTTGATTTCAATCGATAGCTCTATGTAATATGTATGTAGGTATATAAATAATAAATATATTGAAAAACATTTAAAAAAAAACGTATAAAAATTTTAACGCAGCAGGATTCGAACCGGCGTCTCTTGGGAACCGTCCAAGTCTTGGATTTTTTATACGTTTTCTAAAACAGTGTGTAAATATAATTAATATATTAATTGAAGTAGTACGTAATTACGTATAGGTATTCTGAATTTGTAACAGTACACATTCCTAATTGTTTGTGTCGCCGTTGGCATTTTGGCATATGCTCTAGCGCTATTGGCCGATACGTTTTCGTATTTTGAACGTCGTCGCTTTGTATACGAATTTAGAAAAGCACGAAGCTTACGAGTATATTGCTTTCTTTCTGTACGTCATTGTGTGCTAATGTAATTGTAGCCGTCTCGTTGCGGGGTACAAGCTAGAGATTATACTGTACAGTACCGACATTACGAATCTAACGTCGACCTGATTTATATTAAAAATCGAATCATATTTTATATTATTAGATATATGTTTTTTTTTATTAAATCTAAAGCTAAACGCATGAAGCGTCGCGAATCTTATTACCGAACAGAAATATGGCTGCAGAATTGACTGTCATGTTTATTTCGATTGATTTAATCGCGGCTCAAATTGAATAATAGTTTCTATTGTTTTTGCTTAATAGTTAAGACGATTTTTTTTGTTTGTAAATTATGGTGCAGAGGTTAAAGTATGAAGTTATGAAGTATGTGAATTCGATGACGGATCAAGCCAAGATTTTATTGAACTTAATTTAAAAATATTAAATATTTAAATATTAAAAACCAATAGCTTCTTATATTGCATCTAAATGTATAGCTATTTTATTTAAATCATACCTTCCAATGTTTCCTGTAAGGGAATTAAGTAAATCTATCAAAGTATGCCAGATTGCAACGCTTCGCGAGCATTTCATTCGATATACTGACGTATATCATCGATATGTGCTAAATAATGAAGCGCGAAACATTTTTCTTTTAAACTAGAAAAGGTTTGATTTTTATTCGAAATAATAACTTTACAAAAACATAAAGAGTTATCATATAAATTTGCGGCGTTTATAAAATAAGAGAAATTTGATTTGAGTATTTCACCTAAACAGAGATGAGGCCAAAGTGTTGAGAACTGTTTCCACATGACAAGAAAAAAGTATTCAAGATAAATTTACTTATAATACTTAGAATTTAGCACACTAAAGATTATAGAAATTACATTGGTAGCTTTTGTTCAATAGGCGATTCAAAAGAGCTCGCAAAAGTCTATTTGGATAAAGGATATTATGAATTGAATTGAATAAAATTATGTATATAAACGTTTTCCTATAATTTTTGTGACTTATTTTGTACTGTTTAAGAAACACAGACCAAACTTCTAACTATACAATTTTAAAATTACTAGTTATAGCTTTATTTTAGGCGGCGTCATTTATGAAATAATACCAATCCCTTGGTACACAAAAAACTTCTGTTAAAAATTAAAATATAATAAAATGCAATTTAGTGAAGTCCGAAGTATGTCAAATATCTAGTTGGAAATTATATTTCGTAAAAAGTAGGTCATGGGTAAAATATTATGAAACAAATTAATAGTAAATATGTTTATATACATATATAAAGCTCTTTCGTTACTTTCGTTATTGACAGACAATGTACAGGAGGGAAATCAGTAATAAAGCTGAAATTCCAAACGTAGGTTCGTTGGGAAGTTTAGATAGGAGTAATTAGAGAGAATTCCTACGAAAACATCCACGCAAACGTAGTAGCGGGCTATAACTAGCACTTTAAAAGTGGTGATTTCGTCCAACGATGACGTCATATGACATAAATAAACATATTCAAAATACACATTCGTTGCATTTGGCACAAATAATAGGTTTTTCTAAATATGCATTGTCAAGGAATAATGCACGTAAACAGTGAAGTGCAATTTATTGTAGCTGTGCCAAATATTAGGGTATTCTGCCAAAACTAATGCCACCTCAGTTAAATATTTGCAATACGATTTTTTCTTATATATATATTTAATTAAAGAATATTTTCTATCATTATATATCTCACTAAATATGCAATGATTGAAAAACAACTTCGTCCTCCGCTTAATTAACATAAAAGATTAGATGATTGTTCCTAAATCCGTGTCTTGTTTAAACAGACTTACGGCAAAACACTTATTCACTTATATATACATAAATAGTCCCTCGAATGCTTTTATTGTCATAACCATTTGGTTCCGACAAAGTAACTGTTAATTTTTCATAATTTTTCTTACTTATCCACTTTTTAAGTACTAAAATATCTAAAATTTAGATTTAGATTAGTTAAAATCAATTTAGTATCGGTCATCGCATACGTACAGGGCACGTCACGTCCAGACGCGAAATAGACAAATGTATTACAAATATATCGGCCTGCGTCTAACTATTTATCACGCGTAATTATTAGAGATAGAAACTAGGAACTATTTTAGGCTCATGCTTTTGATTATGCTGAAGAATAATTATGAAATTTAGTTTTTCATAACTTATCGCCATTTTCAGGCCGTCGTGGCGTGAGATAACGTCTGACTGTAATCGAATTTGGTTGTGGGTTCGAGTTCCACTGTAGGCATGTTGATAATTTTATTATTTTCAACTCCCCATACAAGTGCATAGAAAGGCGGACACGTAGTGTTTCTGATTCAGACGGAAAGTGAAAAAGGGAGTGTCTTGCTACCGCTGCGTTAAAATTTTTATACGTTTTATAAATATGTATTAAACCTATAGAAATTGTTTTACTAAAAGTTAAATAAGGTGTTAACCACCACAGCAGGAATTAATAGCTTCACACCTGCTTGGCTGTTTATTAATTAACATTTGCGTTTTTAAAATGGTGGCAAGGACATTTGACAGTTAATTGTTGCCACGATTAAAATTACGTGTTATTATTTACTTGAACTCTTAAAAATAGCAACACCGACCAAGTGGTGCGTATGCATCCGACTGATTCAAAGAAATAATAGTTAGAACAGACTATCTAAACAGTAGTCTCAGCTCGAAATAGGGCGCCTATGCAATTATTTTAGCTCTGTCTTTCTGAAAATTGGCAAGAGCTCACACGCGGTATTCGCTTGGGAAACCGTTGTAGTGCCGACCAGCTTTATTAGAACCCTAATACGACCCTACATACTAACAATTTACAACAGATCAGACGAATGGATATGCCAATATAAAGTGGTCATTATAAATAAAACCCTATGCGAATAGATAAGTACGTTTCGGTTCTCTTTTTACAGTGATTTATAATGTTTAATTGTGGTATATTATCTGATGTTGCAGCCAGAATTATAATCTAGGTTTGACACAATAATGTCTAATACGAGCGTGTTGAGCCTTTGCAACTGCCTGTGCACCATTTCATCTGTCTGCATTTTATTAGTATTACATAAAAATTGTAACCACCTTTATTTTTTTCTTTAGTTAACACTAGCTGTAGCAAGCATACCTTTAGTCATAATAAACATCCAATAATGACGAGCAATAAACAATAAATAGCAAGAAATATAAAAGTTATTAATAATTCTGCTACAATTTAATACCATATACAGAAGAGAAAAAAAGCCGACCAACGCCGTCGCGGACTGAAAATTTACATTTGTAATCAGCACCATTAACGTCTACAATAAATTGCATTGACATGTGCCCGAGAGAGACGCGGCTATCGCGCGAGAGCGAGACAGACAGCCTTCCGCAAGCAATCGTGGATACAATAGCGACATTGAGTGAATAAACGACACATTTTTACGTTTATAGATATTTGAAAATCTACTTTAGAACTAGAGAATAAAAGCTATTTTCAATTAATTAAAATATTGCTATAAGCTTTTTGTTCTAAGTCGTGTATCGGCGCGTGCGCCTCATGAAAGCGAGGAATGTACGGCGCTGGAATGAGACGGTTATATTTCGGCGTTTTGCATTTCAATTATAGTGCGCTTGGATTTTATGCGTTTGTGAAAAATGCACGCAGATTTATCGTTTCGTTTTCCGCGTAGTCTATTATCGCATAAGCATGTACACGCATGTACTGGCATGTACATGCATGTGCGTACATACTACATGTATGCAAAAGTTACATGTACGGTATATGCAAATGATTGTAATTTATTGATCCGTTCGTAATAACGCACGGCTCGGCTGTGTTTTTGAAAATTAATGAGGCTCTCTCTTTGTTAAACTGTTTATGATTTCCTCGTAAGTTAAAAACGGAATCATTTTATATAATTAATTTGTAGGAACAGCCGTAGCTTAAGTGTAATTCACACTGTACAGATTCAATACATTCAATTAATACAACAAAAACCGCAGTTTCAATGGCAATATAAACTAAACAGCGCAGTGGCTCGTATATATTTCTTAATACGAGTAATATTTACATATTTTGTATATAAACAAACACCTTTCAAGTTTCAAATAAATCGTAAACATAGCACAATAACCAAGTAAAACAATAAACTTAACACATAATAGAGTAGCGAGCAGGTGCGTATGCGCAGAAACCACGGTTCGCATGAAATACGCGACATGCTCAGGTTAATTAATATTACTATTCTAAGTCTCGACGAAATATTGTTGTTATTTATGAGTCTGCGCAGATCTAGAACAAAACGAGGAATGTCAGCCGAGACTACAGACACTTGATCATAAATGTGTTTTCATATTAATATTGTACGAGTAAATTGCTTGTAGCATACTACGAGATATTGTCGTTTTGTGTGTATAATAATAAGAAATACTGAGATACGTGTAGTGAAATTCAGCTTTCGCTGTGCTAGAACCGACACGGTGACTTGAATTATATAGCTATATCTACAGTTAAATCTGCCATGTGATTAGGCTTTGAACGTATGGCTCAGCGGTCAGATTGTTCTCCAAGAGACACGAGTTCGAGTACCGCGACGTTGAATCTTCTTAAAATTCTAAAAAGGTATTTAAGTTTTTTTTAGCAATACTCTTTAGTCTAATGTAAATGGACAGTCTTATATACCTATAGTGAATATAGGTAAGAAATATTCCATGGTAAGTCCGAGAGAATATTTACCTAAATTTATTATAGGTTTAACAGGCAAATAATTTAAACTAATCTTATGAATTCATTTATAACTTCTGCCATTTGCCAAATAAAGAGTACAAAACATTATTTAAATAATATCCAGATAATTTAAGAAACTGACATAACTCTCCGTTTTACGAAAACAAAGAGTAAAAATGATGAGGCCATCGTAGCGATTGGTTGTGGGTCCGATTCCCACTGGGAATCATGAACATAATATAATTATTTTTATTTTTTCTCCCTGCTCTGATAAAGAAGTTAAAATGTCTCGAACTCTCTGACTAACATGCTAGCGGGAAAAAGCGTGAAGCTAATCATATATTTTTTTAAATGTAGATAACAGTAAATGTGTAATATATATTGATAGTATATCAGGATCGACGTCACGCACGCCGCAGACGTCTGGCTATTTACAGGTTGGGTTTTGTTGTTCCACATTGCATCGGGACGTAAGGACGTGTAATTTTGTTTTCATTATGACATAAAGGGTCTTGATAAGGCTTAATTTAGCTGTTAATTTCTTATTTCAATCAGAAGAATGATTTTAGTGGAATTATTTTAAGTTAATTGTAAACTATATATATATATATACAAATATGTCATAACATATACCATTACATATATGTATTTATTATGTGCATTAGAATAATAATTTAGTTTAATTTCAACAGTAATACGAGTATTGCATATATAACCCTAGTTCTAAAGCATATAATTTTCATAGACGACAATTAGCTTATCGAAATATTAAGGATATAAGTAATATATGCGCGGCGTTGAGTGCCGCCAATCACGCAATGTCTCCATTTTGAAGTTTTGAGTTGAGCGACAAGTGGAGAACGGAGTGTCTTGACACTAGGCTCTCTCTGGCTACCCTGCTATAGGGAAAATGATGTAAATCTTGAAAAAAATATATATAAGAAAAACACATCCATTTACAGGACTATTAAGGGACATTTACAGCAAATCAGCTACATTATGCTTAACTCGTGTTTATTGAGAACACCATCGTAAAGTGTTTCTTGCGTTTATTAACTTGTGTAAACTTATTGCTACTGCCATTGTATTATAAAATAAAATGTCGGCTAAGTTAAACAAATGCCTATATATAAATATCTGTAAATTTATATAAATTGATGTATATTTATACTTGTATGTCGTTTTATAATACGTTAAAGCTTGAAAGTAATCTTTTTGTAACTAAAATAAAAGCTCGTAAGCACAGGTACAGTTTTCGTTTGAATTATTATGTTTTATTTCATCACATATTTGGCTTTTTTTATAAATAGAACTAAGTGGTTTTTAAAAAATATTTAGTGAAGGAAGTTCAAAATAACGTATAAATTATAATGTTTTTAATGTATACTTTTTGTTGGAAAATTTCTCCATTAAAGAATTGTTTACAATATCTGTTTTTTGTAAATAAACATGCACGTGTTGCGCTCTCTTGTAACATTCATAATACCTTTTATGAGCTTGAATTTTAATGAAATGTTTACTTCATTCTGTCAAACTTGAAATACTCAAACGAAATATTTTGAAAAAAAAAAAGCCGTTGGTTCCGTTTCCACTGAAACAACGCAGATATTTAAAATATTATTGGTTTTCTGGAATGGTGCTACTTGTCACGTAATTTGTATATAAAAACGTTTAGGAATAACTTTCGACGCTTTATTACGAAATTTTTTGAAAATATTTTGCATAATTGAAATTTATATGTAGAAATACAGAGAGCCAATATTTTTCATAATAATATATATTAGCAATTCATTATATATATAAATTAGATATTGCACACACTACTATGTGTTTCACATACACTTTTGCATTGTGGCACACACGGAGTGATTTATCACTAGACATGACGAGATGTGTCAAGATAAATAAATAAAATAATAAATCTACTGATATAGAACTAGTGTCTAATACAATCTACCAATCAAGTTTCATATTATGGCTTGATGTTATGAGTAAATGCCATAATGTGCTCAACGGCTGTGTTAATACTTGCGTTTGTGTGCGCGCAGCTGTTGCCTTTACTTTTTACAGAACGATTTAATACGTAACACTGTGGTCCAAGAGATGATTGGAGGATTTAAAGGGTTTTTAATTTTTTTTTTGTTTCCAAGAGCAGCTTTTATTCCGCCTCTATATGTCTCGGTTGTTAGTGTAAATTACTACATGCCTTTTAATTTACAATTTATGAGATGTTCTATAAAAAATATATTTATACGTTTTAGATGTAAAATATTACATAAAATAATTTGTTATGAGAATATATGTTGCGATATAATTTCCTTGAGGTGTATGTAAATTTTCAATGTAAGTTTTGGTAAAAAAATAAATTTGAAATTCAAATATCAGATCCGCCCATGTTCTATGATCACGAAATTAAAGGTCAAAATTTGAGAAAACTTGTATACACGTTTTGGTATTGCATTAAAAATAGGTATAATTAATCAAACTAATTATTATAGGTATGCTTTTAATAATTTAAAATGCACGCCGTCTCTTGGACTACAGAAGTCGTAATGAGAGACTTCAAGTGAACATCCTGTAACATATTATTTAAGTCCTCACAACAACACTGTACATTAACACTTTACGTAATTGTCAAAAAGTATTTCCTTACATAACGTGCAATGTATAAAATCTTGCAGCAATATCATCGCAAGTTGAACTGCATCTTGCAATATTATTTTTTATCACATCATACATTGACGTTTTATCATAGACTAGAACAAGAACGTGTTATAGAACTAGCATTGTACTTCAAATTTGTCGATGTTATCTAATATAACATTTATCCCTTAAGGGCGTTCACCCTGGCCTTTTTTCCACGAAACCCAGCTTCCTTTTTATCCCAGCGGTTTTTATTCGACGTTAATTGTTAGCATTTTTTTGTATACGTCATGTTGACAGCCATTTTGATAAATCGTTAATGATTCGGCTTTTGGTTCGTAATCGTAATAAATTAGGACTGTTTAGCGTTTAAAATTTATAAGTAATGTGTCTTTAGTATATTACATTGTACGGTTACTTGCTTGGTATTACGGATTTTAAATATCAAAAAAGTCGGTATTGACTCACCTCATATTGTTATATTTGCTTAAGAAATACGCTAAATTGGGGTGATTTTAAATTTTTTGCAAGAAAAATTAATAAAGATAGAGGTTGATTTATTATAACATTATAAAGTGTCTCAGAGAAAAAGTTAAGAATAATTTATAGAAAATTATATAACAAACTGACTTAATACTAATTAATGTTTGTCTAACATGCGAAATGCGGAGACGTGCCTAAAAATATAAATTAATAACGATTACTTATGAGTTATCAGAAATTACAATTTACAGTTTACTCATGGCAGCTGAACATAGACACACAGTTCAAATTCACAACGACACAGTTTCGATACGAACAATACAATAACCTATCTATCTTTTCTAATATATAAAAGCAATTCAAAATAATAAAGAAAGCCATACTTAAAAGCCATAACTAAATCTAACCCTTTCAATAACAACGCACGTTTCTATCATTTTAAAAATAAAATTATACAACGCCCGCATGTTTTAGTACAAAGGGCATCAAAAAACTCCCTCGCCCTAAAAACGTTCCAGAAATATTAAAATAGTCAAAAGAGTTAAAATTAAAAACGAGGGTTAACTCAAAAACGTAATCCGAAAACTAACACAGCTGAGATCTCACAATAGTTCTGCTTCAAATTATTTTACTATTGAAACCAATGATAATTTTATAAATATACGAGTTAGATGCTAAATATTTAATTATAGTACGGTTAAAAGAGTTTTTTTGCAGCTTTTACGGTTTTGCAGGCATAGCTGGGTAGTCAAACATAACCTAGTGTCAAGGCACTCAGTTCTGCACTTTCCGCCCGAAATTGTTTAGACTTGGCTGTGACTTGGTGGCACTCAAAGACACGCTTTGTCTTAGATACCAGAGCGGAAACATGAAATTAATTTTAAAAATAATCATTACCCCGAGCGGGAATCGAACCCACAACCAAATACGTTTAGAAACGACATGGTGGCGCAGTGGCGATCGACGTCGATTAATAGTGAAATTACAATTATATCAAAAAATAGTCTTGATTTGAGATATTAATTAATTGGTGAATTTCATGAGTAAATAAATTGAGATATAAAGTATTACTAAAATGTTTAGTTAGTTAGTTTTTACCTAGTAAGCTTTAAGTTATATACAGTATGTACTTATTTAAGCATTTTTTTTATATAAAAGCTTAATATTGATTTAGTTAACAATGATAACTAGTTGGCGGTGTCATAGATAAGATTGTAACAAGTATTATTAAGTAAAAAGTTTGAAAAATATAATCTACGAGTATATCGTTTTTATGCTAAAACCTATTCTCCTTTAATTTATAAAGCTATAATATAAATATAATAATATGTAAAACTTATATCAATCTAGGCTCAAATTTGTTTGTATTTATATGAAGATTATTTATAAGAAGTTTATTTTTAAAACAAGTTGCGTATATTATTTTGTTAACATTTTTAAAGTTTTATTTGAAAATATAAAATCCCGCTGCGTTCAAATTTTTATACGTTTTCTTAATATCTTTTTCAATTTCCTAAGTGTGCGAATAACACTTTAAAAAATGTTAAAAAATATATATATTTAATGAATAGCATTCTCTCCTGCGAAACGATTGTTCGTAGAATAATCTTTGGGTAGCAGACAAACAATATAAGTTGTAATAAGCGTATTAGAATTTCGACGCAGCTGGATGTAGAACGCATGGCTTAGTGGTCAGAGCACTTGAACGGTTCTCAAGTAGCGCGGGTTCAAATCCCACTGCGTTCAAATTTTTATACGTTTTCTCAATATGTCTTTTTCAAGTTGCTTGTACTTAATTTACTTCATTATATCATTAATAGTTACAAGAATAAAAGAAAATTTAAATTCAAAATAAATCATACAATACGCCATTGTGATACACATACATATAATTCAAATCTTTACGTTTCGTACGAGTACATGTTAGCTATAAAGTATAGACGAGGGAACATAAACGCAATTACAAAACGGTAGGGTTTTGTTTCGCGTTCCAATTCCACAAAAATGAATCCGCGACGAGTGATTTGACGACTCCAATGGATTGTACGGACAGTGTTATGCGGTAAGGAACGGGTCTATAAAAGTTTTAAATTTAACATTTGTTTTATATTTTTCAATAGTTATTTAGTAGATTTAGGTTCTATTTATAGATGTATGTGTATAATAGGAAATGCAGGTTGTTATAAAAGCATCTTCTTACTTTTTGAAACATGGCATGGTACTTTGAGTGAACCTAGTGTCAAGACGTAATAAAAATTCTACTTATTTTCATTTTTCATGTTGTAATGTTGCAAGATATATTATTTTTATATAAATAAAAAATATATATATTCAACAATTTATACAAAATACAATTAGAACACATTGAATCAGAAATATTTTTGTAATGAAAGAGTACTCAAATCTAAAATTAACATGAGTGAAAACAGAGTTTGAAATGTTCCCATCCACTTGAAAGTGTTTTACTTTTAAGTAATTTCACTTGTGTACATAAACCCCTCGCACGCACACAGTGCCGCGGCCGCAGATGTTGATTCCATAAAATAATATTTCATGTAAAGCACTAACCGCCCGACCGAGGGCGGAAGGATTGAGTTCTATTTTTAAATTTTATATTTCAACAATTCCCGGCCAGACTCTTTGTGCCACGGTTGTTTTTTAACAACAAAAAACATTCACAATTTGTCCTGTACTGTATTGGCTTCAATTATCTTCGCAGATAAAGAACTCTTATTAATCGTGCTCAATACTTTGATGTTACTCAATGCATGCTCGTAAAAAAAAACTTGAATATTCCCGCGAAGTGTAAAACTCATTTTATATCATATTTGTCCACAATACATCAAACTGCAGGTCAACCTAAAAGCTATTCACGTATTCTTTGCGATCATTCATCAATTAAATCGGTCGAAGTCTTGTTATTAAAGAGAACAAAAAAGAAATATGCCCCGAGGCAAGTTTAAAAAGCTTCGTTTCGAAGTAAAGAATGTTGTGTACAATCTTGGTTCAGACAAAAAAGTGACAACAGATAAAAAATAAAGCACAACACAACACGGTCGGGGAACAGATTATCAGCGCTAAAAGGGTTGCTCCCGCGCTCTCCTTCTTTTGTTGCTTCCAAATTCAAACTTGGAGTCCGTACAAGGAGCGTTCGAATGCGAATTCTATTTTTGAATATTCTACCGAGAATTTTTAATTAATGCCGCTCGACTGTGCTCGTATTTTTAAAATTCGTATTCTGTTTTAAATCGACTTCGATATTCAATTTTTGCGTTCGATTCCCGCGTTTTTATTTTTTATTTATGTTGTGCGATAATGACGTTTCGCTTTAAGTGCTTTATTTCGATTGCCGATTTTATTCCGATGTTCTCCTTGAAGGTCGGTAGTTTTAGTGATTAATGGCCGAGATATGTGGAGTGCTTTTTAAACGAAATATTGAATTTAATGATGTTTTGTGGAACTCTCCACGATCTGTTTTTATTTTGCGCGTGGGCGGATTTCTATGGACAATCACAGCGTTTTCACATCTACGATAAAGACGTTGGCGAGTACGCAGTCGTGATTTAGAGTGTGGTTATTATACGATATAACTTGAAATTTATTGACATTAATAAGAGAGTGTTTGATAAAATTGTGTACGTGCTCGATTAGTCGGCAATTAGGTGTTTATTGCGTTTGTCGTGTCACAATGTACCCTCATGAACGAACATTAGGAAAACTTATGGGGACATTAAAATTGGAATCTAAAGCACAAATTCTAAAATGATCAATGTATTACTAATTAATTACTAGTCTTATAACTTACATATTGCTTTATCAACACTAAACCATAAAAACTGTTTATGTTACTTAAAATTACAAAAAAGCGCAACTTACTTGAGTTAACATAAAATGGTCATATAAAACGTGCATAAAACTATATCTAACGTGTTTGAATTAGAAATCTAAATGTCAGAGCATCGCTAGGCATAGCACAGTGCGACTTGTATATGCATATGAATATGTGGACACTCAGCATTTATCATGCACTTATGAGTAACCAATAACTCGCATTAAGGGGTCGCTTGACACACGCACAGCATACGCAAGTCGTTGCCCTCGATACGCAAATGGGACGCAACACCTATTGGATGTTTGACTTTGTGTTAAAATATAAAGAATTAATTATACTCTATTAATTCATTTTAATTATAAGATGTATTTGGTTAATATAGAAAATAAATGAACGTTTAAATATTTTAATAAAGCTCTATATTATATATAAATATAAACAAGGATAAATAACGTTTTCGAAATGAAATGATTTAATTTTAAATACATTCTTCATACATGTAAAAGTTTTATATACAAGCTCTTAATATATTGATTATAATCGTCCTAAGCGTCTGAATAACACTTTAAAATATTAAAAAAATAAATAAATTCACACACAATGTCTTACAAATACTAAAACATAATTTAACAACAGGGTAACGTTAACATGTCCGTCATCTTCCCAAGCAATAGTAATCATTCGATCGTATAATAGCTTCACTTAATATTCCATTTTCGAAAATATTTGAATCGTCATGCTCGTTCCATTCTTTTGTATTGGCTGCTGGTGTGTATCAAATTTTAAATTTCGATTCGATTCCTATTGGCTTTAAAATTTTAACGCTCAATCAGAATGGTGTTATTGACAATTGCATTTCTTAAAAGATTTTTTTTTTATTTAAAAAACCTATACAATTTTATTTACAAGAAGATACATATTTTAAATCCAAACAATTTAAACTAAATCTAAATCTTAAAAGTCAAAGATATTATCATTTTAAGTATAAATATCAAATTCTATAAAATTGCCAAATGTATGTTATAAACTTATACTACTACCTATTTAAAATATATTAACTTGTTTTAATTTTGTTTCCAGGTACAAATCTAATCGTGTAGTGCACAAAAGGAACAAACGGAAACAGGCGAATTGTCACGAACTTTACCAAGAAATTAGCGATTACATCCTAATTGAGAAAAGGTTTCTTATAATGTATGCTTTTTAGGAACTACATATTAAATATTTAAATATATATATATATATATATATATATATATATATATATATATATATATTTTTTTTTTATATATATATATATATATATATATATATATATATATATATATATATATACATACTTAAAAAATAAACGTTAGTTCTTGACACATAACTTCTTCCATTTTATATATTTTTTAATCTACACTTTATAACCCTAAAAAATAGTTATTTAACACTTTATAATATATTCTAAACAAAGTTGTCGCAACTCGTCCCTTGCGTGATTTTATTACTGTCCCCTACCCTTGAGTTTATTTTAAAAAATGGAAAGCTGAGCGCATTCAATAATTGATGATGGAACTGGACTCACCCCTTCGTAATCTTGTTGAGGGATAACGCTCACATACAGATATGTATTTGTGTTTTTATATACGAATATGGATTTATTTAGGTTTTAACTGTATACAGACTTGCACTTTTTATTCGACTATGCCATTAAGCTTTTGTGCAATTATTTTTATTTTAATGTTAATAATTTAGTAAAATGCATATATAAATATCATAAATTCTATACTTTATTTTGAAGTCGCGTGTCCTTTTAATATATTTAACTAGGCCCCTTAGTTACACATTCTCACCGTTAGTTCGAGGCGGTAATTTTATAAACGTAGTGTGACGTATACTATTAACACCTTAATTAGAACCTGACTACGCGTTCACAATTACAATTGACATCCATACACCTGGCGGCTGCACGTCTGTACTAATATGTATTGTTCCACGGGAATACCTTCTGTATTAAGAAGGCATACGAGCAAGAATGTATTAAAATATTAAGACAAATAAAACTTTTAACCGCTATCACAATCAAGAATCGATAGCAAATGTATTGATATTAAAATCGTGTTTTTGTCCATTCAAAGTTGAAACAAAGCGGTGGTAATTCGTATGAAGTGACTTGCACTTCGCTCGCTTTGTTCGTCTATTCATAAAACGTATCTATTTTTTTTAATCAAAGATAATTGTCATTAATAATTGTGTTCGAGATAAATGTATTAGAAGTTTAATTTGGAAATGTTACAGTGGATGGATTACGCGTACTGCTAATGATCTCCATATACGAGGATGTTAAATGAACAGTGCATTTTTGAAAAGTTCCAATTTTAAGTTTATTTTTCTTGAATGTTGGCGAGTTTCGTTGTCTGAATTATTTATGAACAACTTACTTCCCGGGCGTTTCGCTAACGTTTTTGGGAATAAATTTATTGAAAAACGCCTTTTATATCGCATTAACATTATTTATGTGAAACCGAGTCCAGATCGGAGGAAATATGATTTTGGCAACTCGATTGTCTCCAACTAAAATTCTTTTTGGTATCGAAATTGTGAGTTTTGACGATAAATTTATTTACGAATTCGCCATACAATGGTATTTTTCTACGAAAAAGAGAATGATTTTATGAATACCATATTTAGGAGTAAAAAGTCAGAACAAGTTGGAGCAAGCCCAATCCGATGATTGCTCCGTGAGATACTTCGTAACAATGTGATTATTTCCTTTTTAATGGAATATACGGATTCCATTTACTAAGAAACAGAATAATCCATCGTAATTTAGCAAAAAGTTTACTTGGAATTTAATAATCGGATATGTTGATAAATGCACGCTCCGAGATAAGTTGTTTATAAATACCATTTATAATGAATGAATATTTCCAACTCGGCGAATACTTCGTTCTCGATATATGGCTAACTTTTAACTCGATATCATGTGTTTTTGCCTTTTTTCTACAATTCTAAAGTAATAAGGTCTAGACAGAAATAATTGCTTAGATTGTGGATTTCGAGTATGTCCACGTTGCGTTAAGACAAATTATCCTCTGACCCAGATTAAGTTATTAAGTATTCTAAGTTCGTATCCTATATAACAATGGTGACCATAACGTCGGATTATGCAAAAGTAACAAAATACATTTTTCGGTCGATAATGGTCACTTGATACGCCGAAAACGGCATAGAAAGTCGTAATAACAAATTTGATGTCGTATAGAATAATTTTACTGAGACGTGAGCGGGAACCGACTCCAGGAGGTGCATACTGATTGGTCTACGAGTTTTCCGAATAATATATACGTTTTCGTTGCGGGATTAAAATGAGAATGAAATGTAGATAATAATATTCGCTACATAATAATAATGTTAATTGGACTGCGCAAGCGCATCTAACATATATGTAAATTCCGCTGACATTTCTATTAAGTTTATTTTAGAGTATGTCTAATGTCAGTGCACATTTGTTGTAAAAAATAATATATCATGAATCGATTTAGAAAAGACTAATAACGGCTAGTCGGGCGGATTAGTTTTTATCATCTAATAAAATGTAAATATTTTATTCAATTTGAGAGTTGTCAGACTTAAAAGTCACTACGTGTAGTTATGGTCTTATTTAAAAAACGAGTATTGGATTATAGTGTCAAAATGTTGATAAAATATCAATTTGCATTCTAACAAAAATATGCTAAAAGTGATAAAGTTAATAAAATATAAAGGCTTGTTGGTTTTAATTACTAAAATATAACCTAAACGTGCTAAAGAGGAATCGCGAACAGATACAACTATACGTTCAGTTATAAGTTATAAGCAATACTAGTAGCCATATTGCTATTGTGAAACTTCAATAACTGCGTAGCCCGCATATTAAAAACCATCGCTCGGACTAAACTGCCGGCGAAAACGGGAAACAATCGCCCGACCATATTTGAAATCGTTTGAATATGGAACTATTTAAAATTTCGAATCCGTTGCGTTATCGCCGCGACGTGCTGGCGTTTCCCGATTGTTCTTTTTTAATTTGAAATTGGAACGCTGTGACAATATCCGTTTAATAACATAAGCCGTGTGTGCAGGGTTCACTTGTAATTTTTTTCTATTAGTAACGTAAAAGCGCTGGTTCGCAATTTGGGGAAAACATAATTTTTTTAACAATGTTTCCTTGTTTTCTGGAGCAGCTTAGGCAGCTTAGCTTGGGTTATTAAACAGGTCGATTTAAGAGGTCAGTCGGATTTATCATTCATGAAAACAAAACTAATATAACTTAAAGATAATATTTTTTTAGAGTACCTTCCGGACTATTCTATCCATATACCAGTAGGTATTTTTGCCAAAATTGTATTTAAATTTGTTATGTATCTGTGTAAGTCTCACAAAAAAATTATAAGTAAAGTATTTCTTCTCACGAGTATTAGATGAAGCAATTACTAAGCCCGTCGTCACATTAAAATGTTATCATTTAATAACCGTATAATATAACGGTAGAGACCAAAACGGCTTCGCGGATCAAGTACACCCTTAAATGCTAAATACTACAAGGCTTTGCACTTCCTATACGAAGTGCAAAAAAACAATAAGCTTTTGTTAAATATTTATATTTAAAATATCACTTTGTTTCAAATTTTATAATATATAATATGTAAAAATCTAAATAAAATTGAGGCTCTTATGAAATATACTTAATAAATTACTAAGCTTTGCGCTTTTTCTCCCATAGCATGGTAGGCACAGAGAACCTAGTGTCGAGACACTCCGATCTTTACTATCCACCCCAATATCTTGGACATTGTTTTGAGTGGCTCAACGCCACGCTTTTTCTTGTCACTGACCGAGGGCGAAAAATGAAAATAATTTAAATATATCATTCCCACCAGAGAAAATCGAACCCGAAAACATCGCATATACTGTCAGAAGTTTAGTTTATGTAACAAACTTACTAAGATATTTGTATTTTTTATAATAATATATTAAGAATCTTTTATTTAAAAGCTATAAATTATATGGCTAATTTTATTGGTGCATATGTTGTTTGCAAATAATGTTCACTTACCTACTAATATTTACAATAACTATATGTACAGGTACTCTAAGTTACTTAATAGATCTTATAGCTGTAAATATATTATATATCAAAATATAATCTTACCTTACCTCATATTTCTAAGAAAAAATTGTTAAAAAGAATACAATGGTCATACTTGTTGGTTTTTAGTTAAATAAAATTAATTTAACGTATCGTATCAAACTAAAAGTCAAATCTATCTAAACTTAAATGCGGGCTACCAAAATATAAAAAAAAAGTCCTCCAAACGTAACCTTTTAGATTTGTAACATAATTGTCCCTTAGAAACAATATCATAAGCAAAGTGAACTACAAGACTTGTAGAATAGAAGTGTAATTTGTGTATCCTATGGTGAACAAGCAAATTGAAGACTTCCTCGATTTTTATGCTTATTGATAAAGCGTCTCACAATTGCTACAGATTTGGTCTTGAATTGAACGAAGCCATTGTGGATTACTTGCTTTTATAGACGACGCAAGAGTCTAACTAATAGTGCAGTAATATAATGCTGGTTTTAAAAATATTAGTTTAGCTAAACTGAGTTTTAATATTAAGTTGAATTAATACATTTCGTAACGATACTTATAATTGTGCTATAAATTGAGGGCTACCCAAATTTTGAGTTTATTATTTAGGAAACTGTGTTAGCACAAAGTTTTCCAATGGACCCCGCGTCCACTTACATCACAACCCTTCCAAAAAATAGAAAATAAAAAACCGGAGGGGACTTTAAAATCGTTATTATAATCTCGGACGCCATTTTGCCTATGGGGACGCGCCCTTCAATTTTAAATCTTTTTCCAACAAAAACCCCTTTGATGTTTATGCATTTCGGCAATATCTCTCGCACCACTAGACACACGACATTTGGCCATTTCGAAAATTTTACAGATGGATATTTCAGATTAAAACTTTGATGCCAATAGCTGTTTTTTCGTGCTAAATTATTACATCGATTTTTTTTATCACCCTTTAAATAAGCTCTAATCCCTTGTAGGTAGGTAGGTATACATGTAGTCGGAGAGCGCGCTTTATATTTTTATTCACAACAAAATGAGACAGTGTCTAATATACTTTTAAGCTGTAATTATAATGTCGGTCACACTTGAACAACAATCGGCATTAGCGCAACGTCCTATTAATCAACTCATTTACAAGACAAACAGTTTGAAAAAAAGACGTGTGGGAAAATGTATCTAACGCAACACATTCCAAATTCGAATGAATCTGAAAGGCAAGAGAGATTTGAAAAGAGAATGAGATTTGAAAATAGAACATGCCATTAGGAACGAATACAATGGTCTCATTGGTCGATTTGAAAAAGGAACAATTTGTTAAACGTCAAATATGAACTTTTTTATTTCCGTTGTAATGAAACGCGGCGCAGTGTGATGCCTAGTGTAGTACGAGGTTTTTGTTGGATCACCGCGCTCGTTTCTCATTCGTTTCGTCCGTCCGTCTGCTGTACTTATTAATGTCAAAATTTAAATAGGAATCTGAATAGCCCAAAATGCCAAAGGCGACAAGTTTATTACGTTATTAAACTCTTTCGAGCGCAAGAAACGTCCTAATTAATAGTCGTTTCAACGTGCCAAATGACTGGTAACTTAACTACTAATCAGATGAGTGTAGTGTACATACATACACACACCCGTACATAAAATAAAAAGTTTGAAACAAATAATCACACAGACATTTATACAAATAAGATACAATGATAGTCGAATTGTATTTTTTGCGTTCACTGCCTACATATTGTCTACTCTCTCATGCATTCAATTCTTTAGCCGACAGACTTTCTATCTAACAATCGTTTATCGGGCGATCACAAACACAAGCAATGACATGTAACTATCAATATTTCTAATAACGTTTAAAAACAAAGTATTAGTTTCGTATACGCGAGCGGCGACCATATTAATCATTGGAACGAATTTCCGTGCGCCATGTCATACGGAGTTCGTTTATTAAAAATGTGACGTATCAAGATCAACATCTCATAGAATGCGATAACAATATATGAGGGCGCGAGGCGCGAGCGAGACGCTCGTGTGCTGACATTTCAACGGGTCATCAACCCTACTAGCGTCCTTCTCTAACTAGAATTCGAATTTGATTTGAATTGTTCCTAATTTTTTAATATTGACCAGTTCGCTCCGGACTCCGGTCTTTATGTACTCATTTTGATTTCCATTCACAAGGCTTATTAAAATTTAGTTCGACTAGATACTCCGCTGTTGTGCTTCCGTTTGCCGCTTAATGGTCTGGTAATCCATAAAAGAGGAATAAATGGTTGTAAAATATCGTTAAGTAATTTTATATCTTTACAAAGATTGATAATAGCCCGCTTCCAACTAAAATCGCGCCGCTCAATCGCGTTTTAAGAATTCGGTGTTTTTTTACTCGACTGGTTTTATATTACTGACATAACTTTGAATATATTTGTACGTAAAGGATTATGATAAATCGGTACATCCATATGAATAGTCGTTGGTTTTTCAATTTGTGTTACTCATTCCGCATCGTGATTAAGATATTTTTTGCCGAAACTTCTTTAAAGTTTTTGCATAGCGAAGTTTAGATGTCCGATCGAATAGTTCTAATTATTGCCGGTAATGAGTTTACAGTAAATATAATTCGTTAAATTAACCGGACGCCTTCAAAAGTCCCGCAGTCTAAGTACGGCCCGCGCGTTCGCCGATATAACACGATCGCGAGGCTCAGGATGCATACATTCCATTTATACGCCCCTAAGCCTAAATTAAAATGCAAGAACACAGTTCTATTCGAAACAAAAGGTACAAAAATGTTAAGCAACCCATAGGAGAATCATAAGCGGTCATAACTGGTTATTCCGATCCATTTATGGCGATGTAATCCTATTGTAAGATCCTGCCTCTATAATGTGGACGTGTGTGCGTACAAACACACATAACTATAAAATGTGTTCAATCATTAATTTTGTCTGTAATTGAACGAGTTGCAATCTCTGGCTACAAAAAGCTGATGTTTCTTCGAAACTGAGCCAAGTATTAAAGTGTACCGATCGGATGACGGGCACCGACATCTCGAATTTATACGTTCATAAAATTCTTTTGTCAAATTTACGTCGGAGTTCCCAATAAAGTGGACGCGCACGTTGAGAGCTGAATTCTTTACCGAAATCATCGTCTACTCAGGTTTTTCTGCCGGTTATTATCTTTCGTATATACGCATGAAAACATTTAACTTCTCCCCATTAGAGGTATACAGCTTTGAAATTCTCAAAATTTTGACAAAGATTAGACGGCGCTCAGAGCGTCGGTCGTTAGTTTCGTACCTTGTCTTGCGTGGCTGGTAATAATATAAAAAAACAAACGATACTTCACTTTAATATTAATTACTCAAAAAGAAAAATCTCTACCGAAAACGCATTCATCATTTATCTGCGGTCCATATCAGCTACTTGAACAAACCACTTTTCTATTATTCATTAGTTGATTGTGCCGTGGCGGGAGAGGGGCGGAGAGGGGTCCGCCTGTGCTGCAACGACCTGAAATTCGGTAACCGACTTTACATTAATAATTACTTCTCAAAATAATGCTAACTTTGATGCACGACTCCGATAACGATTGGTACGGTCGGCAGCTACCACGATACGACTGCCGTAGAGTATCCAACACAGTGTCTTATATCTTATTAGAAATTCCTTTTAGTTAGAATAATCTAACTATTAGAAAATAAAATATATAATGAATAAGTAAGATAATACTTGAAAATTCTATAAAATTATTCAAATATTCTCAAAAATAAGCACAGTATATACTGATTACATTAGGCGGTCGATAAAACAAGATTTAGTGACCAATTTCACATCTTATCTCCGCTATTGTTTTGCCGTTTCGTATAAATAGATCACTTATCTGTCATACAAGTATCCAAAGCTGACGGATTGTCCGACTGGTTCTTTTAAGCTGTAATCTTGCGCAAGCTATTGGTTGCATCAGTTAATTAATTTCATGCGACGTCAGGATCGATCACACCAGTTGGGTTTAGCATAGATCTAATGTATGTTTGTTTGTTGACGTGACAAGTAACGTTACTCTTAAATCGTGATCTCCGTACGTTATAGAGAACGGGAGATATGGTTGTGGCCAGTGTCTCAATATAATGTATTAGTTTAGAAAGTATTTAAGGCCTATTGTGGCTAAGATTATTAGGAGGTTAGCGAGTTTCAGGTCATTGAGCAGTTAGATAGCGTCTAATTGTAAGTGCGGTAGTTGTTAATTTAATTCTCAGTCAGAGGAATGTTCATATTTGAAATATTTTCGTGAGCACTAATGGATTTTATCATCTGACACGTTATGTCTAAAGAGAAATGGAGAATGGAGTGTCTTTGCAGCTTTTTTCTGTTAATCTTGTATATGGCAAATACCTCAAAAACATCACACAAAAAGGCCAATCCAATCACATTTTTTATACAAAAACGATATTCTTAAGTAAAGCTATTACCATATAATATATATTAAACAATCCATTCATTTACATATAAATGACATAAATATTTCATACTGTCTGTACACCACGTGCTCTTAACACGGCACCGGCCGAATGCGAATGTAGAAATTTTTGTTATACCAATATTAAATAAAGTACAAGATATTGTTAAATTCAATTTATTACACAAATAATTCAATGTTACAAAACAATTTACACAAACCATGTAATTAATAGACTATATTCGAGAATTATCTGATGTTAATCAATTTTAATTTACTATTATTGTTTAATTATGATCAGGACACTGTAACGCAGTTGCAACATAAACTGACTGTGATGGTAACGGGTTCACATTTCAACCGTAGGAATATTTACATATTCTACAATACAAATGTTACCAAGTTCTCGTTAGAGAAAGCGCTACAATTAATACCGCCAACCAACGGTGTCCTTGTAAAGCTTATCTTAATATTCTGTATGGTATATTAAAGATTATTGCAGAATAATCGTCCAAAGTAATCGAATAATTACAACTCTTAATCGAATCCCTAACCTTCATATAGAACAACTAACTAACCAATATACAAATTCATTTTTATTTGCATATTTAATTCTTTATGGTACAGCGTAAACAAAACGCTAATAAATATAAAATAGTAATCAAATCGACTTTTATAGTATCAACAGATATGCATCCGACGTCTAATATTAATGTAAATGAGTCGATTAATGCCAACTTAAAAAGCAATGGTTACATTTTATCTTTATCACTAAAAGCAATAATTATAAAAAAAGTTGTCATCTTCTTCACATATTCACGTGTTCCTTGTACTAAAGTGCGATTTAAAATTAAGTTTCTAATATTTTAAGAGCCATTCCTTGTTGAATGAGCGGAAATATTTGGAATATAAGCTTTTCTTATATTGGGAATCTAGCTTACAACCCTATAAGTTACAAACAGACAACTGTTCCACTATAGCTTATTATGTATTAAGTTTTATTTGTTGAAAATATTTAATTTAAAAATGTTTATTAGTGCCCAATTAATTAGTAACTTGTCTGCCCTTGACTGCAGAGGTCAAATACAGATGGCAATCTCTTTGATATCGGTAAACTGTTAGATAGATGTATGTATATATTATAAATACACAATATAAACATGATTGTTTGCAACTTTTTGGACATTAATTTAAAGTGTCAATGTTGTTGACATTGTTTTTTAAAGTGTTATTCACACACTTAGGAAATTGAAAAACATATATTTATTAAACGTATAAAAATTACGCAGCGTTCAAATTTTTATATGTTTTCTTAATATATGACTGTCTGTAATTTGTGATATTATATTAAAAATCTTATACTTTGTCTCGACTGGGGAAAAGAAAATTATTTATCTACATCCGTTTCTAAGAACAGGAACGTCTGAAATACACCAGAATGCTTCTTATTATTACATGAATACAACATTTGATTAAAAAGTTTCACAACTATTCGTTTTCTAGGAGATACATTCAAATTATCACAAAGAATAGTTATTCAAAACACTTATTTGAATTACAATCTCACTTCATAAAGAGTTACGTTATATTGCCAGTTGCAGTTCAAACGTTGGGCCAATGTGAGCCAATCTATTAAATTGTATGAAGATTGTTTGACTTTGGTAATAAGTCTTGGTATATTGGTTGGTGTTTCCAACACAACATGTTACAACGATGCCTCAGGCACTTACGGTACATACTTCGCTCTAAATTCTTATGTCAGAATCCGATTAGAAATTTCGGTTTGATGGAAAACTGTTGTGCCAGTTTACATTATGTTGAGATGTTAAAAAAAGGCTAAGGATAGTCTACAATGAGGTTGATGGTAAATCTTTAACAGTTTATTTTGGTAAAATTCGTAAATTGGCCTTGTGTATATAATAATAATAATTGACATAGTAATTGAAGTAAATGTTTTTGTATGTTATGTAGATAATAGTCGTATGGAAGAAGTAAATTAATAAAGATGGAAGGCCTTATTAATGTGGATTATATATAAAGCTAGTTATAAAATCCAGTATTCAAATATAACTGATTATTTTTTCTTAATGTTTTTATTAATAAAAAAAATATATTTCCGATATCGTGTAAACAAGCTCCAAAGTAATATCCACTATTACGCGTCTCGAGATAACGCGATCTGTGTGAAACGATACATAATTACGAACATTTTGTTTTTTTATTGTACTTGTAATGTCGGTGCAATTTTGTTGTTTCTATACCAATAAACATTAAGAAATAATGTTTCGACGTTTTTGGTAAATTGCTTTTGTAACTTTAAACAATTTTCTTTTGATTGGAGCCCTAATTTTTCTATTATGATATCTTGAGAACTTTATCGATAGAACGATATAGAACGATATCTTGAGAGGTTTTATGTTATAATCGTAGATAAATTTATAATTTATAACTTTAAATTATATAATATATGATTTTTTACAGTTTCACAAATCTTTTCTGAGTTTTTCTTTCTTTACTTTTTTTTTATTTATATTTAATAATATACTTAATCTTAAGATTTACATAGTATGGTTTTTATCATTAGTCATAATATAAACAAGTCATGTTTACTTTACTCCCAAATCTTTAAGTCAATACTTCGAAATTGAGAAAATTTACAATTTTTCATAAGTGTTTGATTCCACACTTGAATACACGGGTTTTAGTTATAAAAATAATATAAAGAAGGGCTCTCGACATATATTTGTTTTACGGAGTTAGTTGAGTCAATAATGAGACTTAATTTTTTTCTACATTTTGACTATATTTGCTGTGTAATTGTTTAATTAGTCCCTTGGCTATTACTACTAATTTTTAAATTAGAAAATCTTTTAAAATATATGTTAGACATTCATAATAATCTTTTGATTGTAAATAATGCTACCGTTGAAATAACTTAATTTTGCTTTGATTGGTATGTCCATTTATCTCATGTTCAAAAATATAATATTATATCTCTATATACATCTCGTGCGCTCGAACTGATCGAATCAAACGCGAAGGAATTCGAATTTCAAAAACTATAATGATTGATTGTCAACCAATGACAATCGCGTATACAAATTCCTTACCAATTTGAATATCGAACGAGTTCTTTTTTTGTTGGTAGTGCGTGTTGCCAGTAACGTTTCCACAGATAGTACAATAAGCAATTACTTTAATTTTTTTTCACTCTAGGAGGCTATTGTTTGAATTAATGAGGCGATGTTTTTGTCGAGTTGATTAGGATGCATAATGATATTTAAAATATAAAAAAGAATAGTATGTACAATAAAGTATTTAATTACTTTTCAAACACCGATTCTTAACAAAAGTTTATATAAAAAATATATATATTTTTTATTTTATTTAGTAAAGTTTTAAATAAACTAAATATTGTATTTCAATTATGCAATCGTTTGTAATAATACTAATGTATACTTATAAAAGGCATGCTTTGTGTAAAGTAACCTAATATAACTAAATGCATTCAACAAGCTTAAACAACTGCGTTTAAAAAGCCATATGTTTCAGGGCTGCTTCCGGTCTTACTTCATAATGTTTAATCATGTGTCTATTTCATTATATATATATTTTTCAACAATATATTGTTCTTTATTAATTAATTGTTTATTTTATTTAACTGCGCATATTTAATAGTGCGTTTTTTTACTACCTTTATATATAAAACATTATTAGAAAACGTATAATTTTTTTAACGCAGCGGGATTCGAACCCGCGCCTCTTAGAAACGCTCTTGGAAACGTCCTAGCGCTCTGACCGTTGCGTTCAAATTTTAATACGTTTTCTTACAATGTTTTACAATTTCCGAATAACACTTGAATAAATGTTAAAATACCTATATCTAGATTCTCAATTTGTTTTATTTTTATATAATAAAGTTATTTGATATTTGTTATTCACATTGTAACAATAGTTAAATGAAAACTACTAATTATAAACGGAAATTTAAATTGTAACTTACTTGCGGAAAGGTAAATTAAGAGAGAAACCAAAAAATATTAATAACGCACTTAAATAAGAAATAAAATCTTCAAAACAGATGCCAGCCCTATGTTTATCTTACATATATCACTGTGTGTGTAGCTTTATACGTATAGTAATTAAAGTATGGAAATAGTTATATGCGTTTTGAAGTGTTTTCTTCATAAAATTCAAGTGGCTGGGAACTCTCTAATGTCGTTGAACTCTCTTTTTTTGCTTTACTAGTATTGGTTTAAATCTATTTTGAATTAATTGTGAAATCGATTGTTTAAATCATTTTATGAATCAATTTAAAAAAAAAATTGGTTGGATGTATAATTCAATGCATTATTTAATAGATATTTCTATTGAGATATTGGAAATTATGGTGATAAAAAGCTTGTTTATTAAAAGGCACTACATAAAATATATCACTTACGTCTATATTTATAACACTCTTAATAATTTGCATCGCGCTGCAGACAAGATCTCCATATACATATAATTTATATTAATCTTATGTTTTAATCTACTCCACATAATGTGTATCTAATAAACTATTGTCGGTACAAAAAAATTGTTCATAACCACAAAACCGGTAGTTTGAGTGAATGTTGCGAAATTTGAACGGTTACAGAGGTCGTTAATCTCTCATGATCTAAAAGTGCCTATTTGTTTCAAAAAGGTGCGCGATGTATGAAACTGGACTATATGACGTCACTTGTTACCTACAGACCTTAAATGGTCATTTAACTAAATATATAGTCCATCACATTATAATAAAGTACACTAACTTAAAAAGTTAATTGTAACCCAACTGAAATTTGTTTCGTCTTTTATCTAACATTCAATACGCTTTACAATTTTATTTGTAAATAGCAAAAATATATATTCTACAGTTATTTCAGAATTTTGTTAAACTGTTCAATTTTGTATGACCGTAAATCAAATTATCTATGACAAACTATATCATGTTGAAAATCTATTATACCTATCGGCTGTATAAAGTATTTTTTCCACAAATACGATATAACTATTTCGCACTAAACAAAAAAAAAAACTAGGACAATGGCGCGGTCGCCTCACGACCGGCCCACGGTAATTGAAAATAATAATTGAATTCGAATTAAGAATACGAAATCAGAACAGAATGCGTTCCATATTTGAAACGCGCGTGGCCGCGAGTCTACGCTGTGTTCTTTTTTAAATTTGAATTTGGAATCGTGTGTGCTCTATTGTGTAGCAAATGAAATTTGCGTTGCATACTCCATTGCTTAAATCTACTATCTTACATTGAACTTTAAATTTACAGCTACTATTTATGGATGAAGATCTCCTTATATTGGTAGTTATCAATAATAACGATATAATGTTTTGCAAAATTTATTAGAGATCAATACAGATAAATTACGAAACTGAATTTACTTACACGTTGCTCAACTCTGACCTAGAAATAGCAACAAAACAAAATAAGCAATTAATAATTTTCGAAGCCTCCAAGTTAATTGAACCGTCGCTAGGCAAATAAAATGTATGTCTGCAGGAATGTGTGTGTGCAATCGGTCGAACGTGACGCGTGTGACAATCACGATACGCTAACACCGGAAATTTATGAATTTAAATGTGAAAAGTGTTAGGAATTTAATGACAGAGTTCGAAGTAAACCGCGCCATGTCTTCCTGGTGCTCTATTACATAAATATTGAATAGATTCATTGTTTATGGTTGAACGTCGACGCATACACAATTTAATTTACTATTTTTATAATCTTATATAATAAATTCTTATATAAAATTCGTTAATTATCTGAGTTATTAAGTTAACTACGCAATTAAAATAGTTTCTTTTAATTCTTGAAAAATCTCTAAATATGTATTTTTCAATTTCCCAAGCCAAATGATAGTTCGTAGAATAATCCTTGGGCAGAAATTTGTACAACTCTTTAATTTACAGATTACATGTTAAATCAGTAAATACTTTATATGAAGTATTCGTTATAATTATTCTTTTTAATTCACAACATCTAATAGTTGGCCAACGCTTACCTAATTAGGCGTTCATATGACAGCTACAAGGCGTGGCCTTATAACAGACTGTGACACACGGACGCACAGCACGGTAATTCTCCTTTGTATGCTAATACAGAATTATCTAGCCTCTCGAAATTGTAATCTTAATACTTGCTTGGAGTTTCTTCATCCGTTGTTCAGTTTGTGACTTAGTACGAGAGTTCAAAGTGACAGTTGGCTGAAAAATTAAAGATCGCGCGCTTTAGTTTTTACGTTTTATATAAAGTTAACCACAGACTATATATATATATATATGAACGCAATTTGATTAAAAAATACAAAGCTTAAACTTAAAACTTTAATCGAAATTGATTTACGAAATAAATGACTCGCCTCTTTCCCTAAGATTAGACAAGTAATAGTTGAAACGATCAAATTTAAAACCGGAGGTGAGTACTTTGGTAATAAACCAGTTGTTTGACAGCTCGTGATAGCCGTATTAGTCTATACGGATATGGAAATTTGTTATAGGTTATATTTTATTTTTTAATCTAAAATATTATAAACAGTTATTCTAATATGAAACTTATAAATAGTCTGGTACTCATTAGTCAATTTTAAAATACAACAATAAGAAATAGATACAAAAAAACTTACATACTTAAATACGTTTTCGAAACTGTCAAAAATACACGTCGCAGTAGCAAAAATACAATAAAATAAATGTGATGACTCAGTTTTATTGAAAGAAGTAATATCAATAACAGTGATGTCACTTAATAACTATTTAATTAAACAAATACAATTGTTGGTGTTGAAGGCTTATTTAACTTTTTAAATTGAATAATTGTAGGCCCTTCATTATTTTTAGTAAATATTACCTCATTTTAAAAACAAAATTGATTGAAAATCTATCATAAGTGGCGTTTGCTGCCCATTTGGATATATTTTACGCTATGGATGTTCGATTTTCCAAACGATAAAATGTCTATAATTACAATTAATTTCCCAGTCTGGTTATAAACATGATATTGAGTTCAATACAGCATGCTATATATCTGAAAAGAGCTGAAAGTGGAAACTGCAGTTTCACTAGACTAATCTTCATGATGTGGAAGACGTGAAAAAATAACCAAAGTTATAAACTAAATTTATTTTATATTTTTTATTTTATTACTTTAATTTACTTTTACTATAATAAACTCATCCGTCACTAACCGATGGACAGACAGAACGCACAGCTGAAACTACTAGGCGTAGACAGCTGAAGTTTAGCCAATAGACTTGGCTTGGCTAGGAACTTAGCAAGATTTCTTAAAATTCCTAACAAGAAAAAAAACTGTATTTTACGTTTTATCCAGTATCAACAGACCACGCAAGCGAAGTCGCGAGCTACTAGTTAGTAATAATTGCGCGCACTTCCTATCAGACGCATACATTTATTAAGTTTGTAAGTAAATCTATTTATAATTTTGCATTAGTTATTCATACCATTATACTTTCTAGTTACTTCTGTTACCTGGTCATTTAACAGGGCACGTTGACAATGATACTAAGTACTATCACATTGAATAAAGTTGCTCGAATAGAAGTATTATTGAAACTAATCCTTTGTGGTCTGACATTACGCAGTGGAAGACTGTATTGCATATATTAACTGTATAACCTGAATACGAGAGTTTGGTAATTATATCCTTATATATATTTGTTATAAATTATTTTGGTTTAAAAAAGCACTGTAAGATAAAGCACAGGCGTTGCGTTTCGCCATTTAATATAAATATGTCTGGAGATTTGTATTAGTTTTCATCTTGACGTATCTTTAAAATTTTTGTCTATCTACATATTTTATATATAAACGTAAAACATACGTATATTTAAATATTTGTAGATAATAAATATATTTTACTATGCTCATGTCATGTTGAATTATAGATAAAACAAATCTAAATTTAAATGTTAAAGGTAAAAGTTATTTTTAATTAACTTAAATCTGATTCACATTACAAATTGGTGGTTCCGGTCTAATTATGACAAAGTATGGGGCTTCGAGCTATTATACTATCGCCTTATCAGCATTAGTTTAAACTAACTAAATATGCTTTGACGTAAAACAAAAAAAACTAATTTATTTAAAATTTATTTGTAAATCCGTGTTTTGTGTAAACGTTAAACATGCTATTCTTTTCTAGAAAATGAAATCATATCTATTTTTCTACTACAACATTACGACAAACACATATCTAACTATATATAATACAAAATACAACAAGTATATGCACAGTGGCACAATTACTTATGACACTTGCAATATGTCATTATATTATAAATTCCGCACGCGGATGCACAGACCATCGCATTTTAAATCACGGCCTTCGATGGCAGGAAAATGACGATCATTTGATAGAAAATTAACATTTTATTATTTGTTTAAGTGAATATTATATGCTAATGAGTATTTTAATTCTAGGTCTTAACTTATAATATTTATTCTGTGCGCCTCTCATTTTGTTATGGGAATGTGAGATTTATATAAGCTTTGTCTACGGCGTTTTTAGAAAGACTTAAAGTTTTTGTAAGGTTGTTCTTTACAGTAATATAAACTATAATATAAACTGTAAAGAACACACAAATTTATAATACTTTTAATATGGAAATTAATACATTATTATGTCATAATTTTCAATTAAAAATATAATAATCTTGATTCAACGCTACGTTCTATTCCGAACCAAACAATAACTTTGACACGTAACTAATTTTTCAAAACATTTTTTTATGATAAATCCATTTAAACAATTATCAATTCTGAGTCAATCTCAAATATACGAGCTGTTAATTTAATAATGTCGCTCATTAATTTTTTCTACTATCAAAATCATGTGACTAATTTCTTCTGCCTTCCTACACGCGTTTTAAATAATTGATGTCTGTTCGCCGCGTTATAAGGCCTTTGTTGATATATAGTTTATTTAATCTATAATGTATAGAAACTATTTTCTATATTAAAAAATAAATTCTTTTTCTATGTAAATATATAACAAACAATTAATGAAATGAATGTGTGTTAGAAAAGAGGGGAATACTATATTAACAAATAGAAATGAATAGGACGAAATAAAATTATTTAAGTTAATATATGAACATTTAAACACATAATTTAAAAAAAAACTTAGTACTTTTCCCCGCTTACGCTACGTAGGTAAAGACAGGTAAAATTCAAGTTAAAATTGACATAAACTGTCGCCGCTGGCAACATATAATTTATTAACAGAAAACTCGTAGTTTTAAAATGAATAACTATATGTGTGTATGGAAAACAGATAACATATCAGCCCACGCACCGATCTAATTAAATTACCGCCGGCGATCCAATAGGCACTTGTTTACATGTTAAAGTCGATTTTAATCAATTAAATTTGTATTAAATTATGTGCAAAAATGCTTTACAAATTATTTATACGTTTTATAAGATTTAATTTAATTCCTAATAATTTCAATTATTATTACATTATATTTATGCTTTTCTTTTAATTAATCAATATCGATATTTTATATTATTATCGATAATTGATAAAACGCTAATCGCCTAACCATAAGAACCTTAAAATCTTTTAAAAAGGTTCCTTTATATGTATGTCACGGGTCGTCGAAATGTCCATTTAAGTATTTAAAAAAAGGCAGCACGAGCCCGCGTTCGCTCGACGGTCCACAAGTGATCATTATAGGCCGTAAAGTCGCCGATAAAACAGATTAGATGCTTGAATATTTAAACACTTATATGTGAATAAAACAGTTGATGTGTTGGTTTGTTGCTGACATATCTGACTTTCATAGCTTTTATAAGGTGCAAGCTATAAAATCTAATTGATTGGTTCCTATTATATTACGTAATACTAATATTTGTTTGGACTTATAGAGTTATGATTTAGATCAGTTTATAATGACTGTAAAATGTAACTTATATAGAAGAAAAAAAAATCAGCAATTCATACACTGTTCGTAGCGTCTACGAAATTCGTAGCTTCATCCCTCTACACGGAAGCGGATATTGCAAACGTATTTGTATACACGTACGTGCTCAATGAAACTAATATTTCCGGAAATCTTATAATAAGATATTTTTACATAATGTTTGTTAAACATGATACTTATGTTAATTCTAACAATTATTAATTCAATAACTAATTAGACTTTCATATATTAATTTAAGTCAGATAAAAAAACACGTCGATGTGTTATCCGACTGATGAATTTGAATAAATTCTTCATGAGTCACTCGATTACGTAATTGGAACTAAAACAATTAATACGTAGTTACCTTCGAGATAGAACAATTAAACTATGAGCGTAGCAATGTTGATTAAGCACCTTAAATTGTTCAAAGTGGTTAACTGTGCGTACCGAATACCAAAGCTAATCTATTAAACGCTGTCAACTGGGAGGATCCAAGCAGTAAAATTACACGCAATACTCGGAGCACGTACAGTGGCAAAAACTCCTAATTCCGCTACGCCAATAAAAAAATCTACAGCTCGTATCCACACAGATTAATTATTTATTTACAATTCAATCATAGAAACGCACCGTGAAATCTAACTAGACTTATCAAATACAAAACAAAATTTAAAAAGTCAATGATCTAATTCAAAAATGGCGTTCTAATTATGATTTGAAACGTGTTCCGGAGAAACTCAACGTTTCTAAAAACGAGCGTCTAGCGCGTTACATACGCGTAATGAGAGATTACACTGGAGGCGAACGGACGTTGACTATGCACCAACAAGAAAACAATTTTTTTTCAATTTTTAAATAGCACTCACATTTGAATAAAATTGGTCGAATAATTAATTGCATAAACTCATACTCATACTTTCACGTGTAAAATTTTATTACATTACATTAGATCACTTATAATCTAAATAACTATTAAAATATTAAAGAAATGTATCAGTAAATTATTTCCAGCGAATATAAATTGAAGCTACCATCTGGTAGCGAGCAATAACAAGCTCGTTATCGAGCTTTTACTTCGACTATGCAAGCGGCCACTTTGCTCGTGTGTTGAACGAAGATAGTGTACTTCATAATAATATAATGTTTCAAATATTTCAAGGCTAACCGTTCTCAGCTGTCAATCATAATACGTTATCTATCTCTATCTGTTTCCAGCCAAGTTAATATGACCGTCTCGCTCTGTCGCGCTCGATCGGCCGCCTCGCCTTTATTTGAAAATTTGATTTTAAATGTGGAATGAATAAGCATTATCTTAAGGAATCCATTCTTTTATTTGAATTTTTAATTTCTTTTTTTCTGGCCGACTACTGCCTTCGTTTTTCTTTTTCGACCAGGATTATTTTTTTTTATTTATTACATATGATCGGATCTCTTTTGATTAATCTTTTTATGAAAAGAATTGTTTATCACATACTTGATCGTTTATGTTAGCGGACACATAAATATTTATATTATAAATAATATTTCAGCAACATTATGGATTTTGTTTATGAAATTGTATATGCTTTTGTGTTAATGCCATAGGAATTTTATTACGAGGAATTTGTCGAGTGTGTTGTTATAAGAAATGTAGCATTTTAAACGAATAACGCAGTGTAAGCGTCTAGTTTCATGTTAGCTTATCTTAATTCGTAAACAGATTTACGAAGAACTAGCTTGTAGTCACAAATAAAATAAACAATAGACTTTAAAAAAATCATAACAGGTAAAATGTGGAGACCAATCTCAAATATAATAGCTAGTATAAAATATCTTAATGATATTATATGAATTTGAAAATACACTTTTCCTAATAACTATAAAAATAAGCATTGCAAAGGCACACCTGCGTACAGATGCGGTAAAATTGTAATATAAGTCTAAATAAACAGCTATCAGGAAATATAATTAATTTGGCGAAAAGCCACATACGTTTGTATACGCACACGTTCCAATTTCTAACGTTTCACATTAAATCCAAATCTTTATTACGACAATGGGTAAGTATTGATAAAGTTACAAATTTTGACTCAAATATCTTAAACTTAAGATCTAGATTTGTTTGCTTTCACAATAAGTGTCAAGTCAAAATTGTTTTGATATGGAGAGCTATTCTAAGAAGAAACTTAAGGTCCTCTTAATATAACAATAACAGTTCCACGTTTATAAGTTGGTTGGTGTTAAGTTACTAAGATTAGTCGATTCGCTGATTTGTGCGTAGGTAGATTTTAGAATTACTTGATCGTGGTAGGTCTGTAGGAATTCATAAGACGCATGCTGCAAGAGATATGAAATTGGAACTTTACTTTGTAGAGTCATAGAATTATCCGAACTAATTAATAGTAATTATAATTCTTTATATTGCCTTTCATTTATTATTTAAATTTGAAAATTTTTATTAATAATTCAAACGTTTACGTTGAATAATACAAGTTGAAACTATTGTATCAAATCAAAGGGATCGTTTTATCCTCAACACGTACACCGTGAGCCAAGTAAATCCTTAAAAGTGTTAACCAACTCCATAAATGTTAAACATGCCTTTTTTGCGGCAACCTTGGTCCAAACAATATCCAATAATAACAATAAAACCGTCACAATTACATGCGCGAGCGCATTATTAATATTGATCGGGTCCAATATGGCGGACAAGATGGCCGAAGGGCGACGGAAGTGGCTTAATAGGTGGGTTTTCTGTACAATTTTCATAAGAATTTTTGGTAACATAAATTTTATTATTGTTCTTGATAATAAATCGCTTTTTACGATTTAATAAAATTTTAACCTGCCCTTACATTCACGTTATGGACATAATCGAAGAATGAAGCATTCATTTTTATGATATCACTAAATACTGGATGGACGTAGCTTTATTAATCTGTTAACTTTTTCATAATTCTTGGCGAATAACAATTTCATATAGTATTAAATGTCGATGTGGATGTTATTTTAATAACTCGTAAAACTCGTAAAAACATGACCTTTATACGGAAATAACTTTAAATGAAACAATTTTACCATAAAAGCTTTACCAAGCTCATTAACTTTTTTCGCAATAACAATATTCGATTGATACAATTAGTGAAGTTATTTAGCGCTTGTTACTTGTAAGTTTCTGACAAAGAATTAACTCGAGAAAACTTTTCAGTACGGTTAGAAAAAGCATGTATCATAAATAATTTCATTACACAAAGTGTAGTATCTTTAATAAGCTTAAATTAGACATTTTCATAAATTATCACATTTTGTTTCTGCCTACAATATATGTAAAAGTGATTTTATAAAATATATTATAAAGCAATATTATATTATCAAAAGAAATAATTTCGTCACTTCAATTATGAACATTGACCTCTTGCACTTTACATAATGACCAAGTAAGAGATAATGCCAAATACGCTTTTTGTTCTAAGACAATAAAATTCTTCGACTTGTAAGCTTTGATTGCAACATGACGATTGTATTATATAGATAACAAATTATTCTGTCTAACCATAAGAAACTATTTTAAAGATGCTGTAACAATATCTTGAATGTTTTATTGACTAGGGTATATTAATAAATTGTATTCACACTAGTATAACTATGTGTGTAAAAATAACACTGTTTGCGACAAAGCACGGCATTGAGTCCCGCCAAGCTAAACATAATGCTTCGAATTCAGGTGAAAGCGAAAAATGGACGCTAGGTTCTAGATATGCATATGGAAAAGGCTTCAAGGTGAAATAAGTGAACTCTCGATAGATTTGAAACTACAACCTTGAAACCGAAACTTGGGTCAACAATATTCACAATTTAGTTAATTAAGACAAGAATAAGAAAAAAAAAGTCTCAATTGTGTCAAAAAATCCATATTACCTTTATATATATCTATTTTAACCAAATACTTGAAGCTTATCGAATCATTTATAAAAATAAAGCTTAAACGTTCCATTGTTTCTTAGAAAACTGTGACGGACATGTTGACATTCATACGTCGATGAAACCTTACAATGTGACATGTAGCGACTGGGTTTTATCGTTATATGTCAATCGTTGTACATTTTTGGACCTGTTTTGATAACATTTATCCTTAGGATATGAAGCAATTAATACGCAGTAGATCCGTTTAGGCTTTTATAATATTGCTCTATACTTTTTGTTTCTAATTTGTAGTTTTTTCGATATTTAATATCAGGTATCAAACCCGGAATTTGTTTTTATAATTACCAAGAAAGTCCTTTTATGAGATAAACTTAAAAACACTTTAAACACTTGTTTCGCCTATTAATTATGTCACACGATTGTTTATGATTTAAATCCGCACTATTGTGAATGATTACATAAAAAAACTATTTTCATTTGTTTCTCCAATACAAAACGTGGCGTTGAGTACCGTGCCAAAACACGCGATGTCTCGTTTTCGGGTGGAAAGTAGATACTATGCAAGTTAAGGCGTGAATCTTTTTATCTATAATAATATAGCAACAAGCGTATTAATTATATAACCTTTCAAATATATTGAGGAAAACTGTTAAAGTTACGTCAAAATTAAATATAATCGCACTTAAAATTAACAACAAAACGTAACTCAAGATTCGTATGTTTACGATTTTTTATTTAATAATTTATTCTTTTACTTGGAACGATGATTTATTAAATATTTAACGAACACTCAAAACACGAAACGCGCAAAAAGTTGATATTTTTTCTATTATGCCAAAGATAGACGTTTCAAGTTAAATACAATATGGTGTCAATATATATTTTTATTTATTATGTTTATTATTTTTCTCGAATAGTAAGCGAGAGCAATTTAGTGTCAAGACACTCCGTTCTCCACTTTCCGCTCGAAATCATCATTCATAGAGACATTGCGTCCTAAGTGACGGAAATCAACGTCATGCTTTAAATTCAAGAATAAACTCAATACGCATAATACTAGAATTCTAATCAAGACCTATACAGAAAAAATACAGTTACAGTCATTATATATCCAGCACATTACAAATATATTTATTTACTATACAAAACTTAAAATCATTTTGTGGTCGAGTAAAATCTAAGTGAAGTAAACGGAAAACGACAGCGATAACGAGTTCGGTTATAAAGCGAAGGCCGCTATGTAAGTTTTTAATAAGTAATTGTATACCAATGAACGAATTTCAACATGAATACACGTTTTTTTCTCACCTCGTTCGTAACAATCTTGTTTTCTCGAAAATAGATCTAATATGTTGAATATAATTAATTTCATAGCAACTTGATCGATGCGTGATACTCGTGTAGTTTTTGTATCATTATTTTTAAATTACATCGAATTACGTCAATCCGCGTAGAAAACGGAATGGTTTTTTGTCCGGTATCGGTTTACGCGAAACTAGCATGTTAGTTGATTTTTTTACAGCATCAAATACATTGGCCACTCTGTTCCCGTTTCATCTTAGAGCAATATTGCTTGTAATAGTATAGAATTACCAAACTAGAATAATTATATGGCCACATAATTTCGAATACGTGATTACCAAATTATATCGTTTTTAAGAAATCTCAATATATTCCGTGGGAAAATGTATTTTAAATAATTTTAATTAAATTATTTTTGCTTGTTTCAGGTCATTCTGTTGGCTAATCGAAGACTGAATAGAATATTTATGAAGCCAACTAGGATGTGACGGAAAGAAAAATTAATGTCTGGGTACGCAAATACGTTGTATTTTGTTATTTACTATTAAAAAAGAATTATTGTATTAAACACCTTTGCAATATTTTCTAATCTAGCGGTAAGCTTGTGTTGTAGGGTTGGTTGGAGTATGCGAGATCAAATTCCACTGAGTTTGAAATGTTTATATAGTGCTGTAATTAATTTACACAAGTTTACCCATTAATTTTCTATTTTATTTATAAAGATCGTAAAATTAAATGAAAGGTGAGGTTCAAGTTAATAACCTTTGGCACGTTTCGTTGACTTGAATCGATAAAATGATTATTTACAAACAACAGAGAGAAAATTTAAAAACGAAATCAAAACATTCTACAGTATTCAGCTAATCTTTGTCAACAAAAGACCATTGTTTCTTCTCGACACATTGTCTCCATTTAAATGGAACCAAAATGAATCACTGTTATTATTGGACGCTAAAATGTGTTGAATTTAAATTTGATTGTTTATAATCTTATGAAAGTAACCAATTTGTATTGTTGCAGGTTGGACTTGATTCAAGTCGTGGTAATCAGAGTCCAAGAGCAATGACTACTGCGATGGCAGCACACCAGGAATCGATACACGAAAGACTGCAGCCTGGACCGGAGGAACCTTTGTATCTTCACCATGGAGGGGCCTGGAACACTGAAAATTCTGATCATCAAGAAGATCACAGCACTGATATGTCTCCCTATTATAACATGCCAAAAAGAAATAAGCGAAAGAATTTTAAGCCCAGGTGTGCTCCAAATGCAACTACGTTCTCAGATGACTCCAATGGAGGAATCTGTGAAACAGACAGTCCTTTAAATGGCAATGAAAGGACAACTCCAGAGCAGGCTCCGGAAGATGAAACGGATGAAACGACTTATGCTAAAATAGGTGTAAAAAACTTTAGTCTTTTAAAAGGCGGTGCCGTCGATCTAAGTAGAAGACTGAGTACTGACTCTAATGAAAATATAGAAACGAATTACCAAAATAGTTTATCAGAAGACAAAAAGGTAGATTCGTTTCAGCGCTCTTATATACATAGCTTACAAATGAACCAAGATGCCGAGAGGGACCGTACTATTTTAAATTTTAATAGTTTACAAAGCAAAACGTTCTGTGCCAAAAATCCATTTGCTATATCACAATTAATCAAAACAAATTCACCTCCTAGAAGAAGGGAGTCAGATTCTGATGATGAGGTAAAAGGTCAAGATATTAACGCCAATGAGAGACTAGAACACCAAGAAGTGTCCGAGCAAGCTGATAGTCAAAACGGTGACGCGTCTCAGGCTACAAATAGGATTTTAAGGGACTACGCAATGAACACTATGAAGGAGTTACTTGGAATCTATGGTTTGTCGTCAAACGAAGTTGCTGACGCTATTAGTGGGCAGATACGGGCGTTGGAAGCGCTTCAAGGTAAGATACATACTCGATAATACAAGGTTTTTTGAGACTCAAGTTCTTATATGCTGTTTTTACAGTCAAAATATTTTTATTAATAAAAATAATGTAATCTTTGATGTAAATGCTGAACGTTTTATTTCTTTTATTAAGGTAAGCCATTCACCCAACTACCTCTGAGCCTGAAACGCCGTCATGATTCAGGAGATGGAACTGACAGAAGTTTCAGGAGGTCCTCATCAGCTACTGAAGATGAAGGATCCACCAATATTACACCACCGAAGACACCTGACAACGACTTAGAAGCTCAAAGGTATATCTTAAACATATGTACAATACTTTACTTGATCATACTTTTTGTTTAATCATGATATTGGTGGTTTTGTTTAAAAATATTAATCTAAAATTAATATTTACTATTTATTTTTAGGCAACGGGCATTACAAATAATAAATCAACAGTCATTAAGACTGTTCAGATCTCAAGGTCAGGAGGAGGAAGCTAGTTCTGATGATGGAGACCAGACCCTAGATCTCAGCGTATCAAGAGACACTGATGGACAGGTACTATAAAGAGAAAATAGTTTTTAGGTCGTAAAAAAATAAAAAATCATATGCTATATATTAATATTACTATAAATATGTTTCATTTGAACTATAAACGTATAAAGTAGGTAAATATTGACAAATTGTCTTAGGAACAGTCGACAACATCGAGCGCGGGCAACAGTGTGTCAGAGTTCGAACAACAAAACATATTAATGAGAAAGAATTTGGAAGATCTCGCTAATTTACAAATGCAGGTTCGTTTTGTTCCTCTTGGTATAAAAAATGTCAAACATAGTATAAGGTTATTTATGTTTCATATTTAAAAACTTTTATATAGTATATTACTTACGTAATAAAAAAATAAACAGTAATAATTTCGGAAATTTCTAAATAAAACACTCGTGGCGCAGTATCGTCTGACTGAATTACGATTGATTATAATTTAGTCATTTTCAATTCTCCAAAGCGTGGCGTTCAGTTCAGCCACTCACCACACAATGTATGATATTCAGGCGGAAGGTGAAGAAACTATATATCCATTAACTAATATATTAATTACTGTTTCTTGTTTTAGAATTTCTTTCAAAAACAATCTATGATGGACGCCGAAGATTCTCAAGAGAGAAAACTTCAGGCTAGTGGTGAGTACTTTGCATTCAAATCGAAGATGTAATTTAAAACAAAGAGCACCAAATAATTGCATCTAAATTAAATAAGAGTGTTTTACAATTCTTTTTATAGGAATTAGATTATATATTTTTTATTATTTCAAAGAAAGTCGGAAATATGTTTTTTTTGGTACTGAATACTAAATGCACTTAAACATTAAAATTATCGTTAATGTATCAAATTTAGAAAATCTTAAAATAAATATAACCTTCTTTTTGCTTAATAGTTGGTTAAAAATACAATTGTCATTTGATACATTGAAATAATTCTCAAGAAACTCTTCTCAGTCTTAATCGTTCAAAGAACTAATTGTAAACGCATTCGTAGAACACTCAATCGTTACGTCTTAAAGGGAAGTGGCTTAGGGTATAAAAAACACTTGATTCTTGAACCAAGTGACAAAATTATAAAGTCTGTAACTAAGACATTACAGACGTAACTTCTCATTTTATGGGATAATATCTATAAATAACATATTAGCGTTAAAAAAAGAAGCGCTAAAAAAGCAAATTGCGGCGTTAAAGTCCGCTACTTAATACAATGTCTCGAATTCTGGCTTAAAGTGAAGTGAAGACAGAAGAACCTTTAAAATACTTCCTTAAATAAATATTACTAGGACTATACACACTAATGGTGAGTGAAAAGCATCAAATTAACGCTAATAGAAGGAAACACCAGGATTGTGTAAATTTCATGACATATACTCGTATACTATGATAATTGCATTCTCGTCGCGAGCATAATTAGTCCTAGAAACGAGGCGTCATTTTCATATTTATATATACATACACACTGTTAGTCTAGTGGTTAGCATTTTATTTATTTTTTCTTGATTAGAAATAAAATGTATTCACTGATAAAGCTTTTAAATTATAGATATTGCTATAGAATTCATTATATATTTCATTTACCTTGAGGACATTCGTGAGTGAACTCAAAATTTTATTTATATTTCGTGCCAAAATAACTCAAAACTTACTAAACTAGTAATTATTTCTGTAAAATATACAAGAAAACATATCTTTACTATAATGTATAAGTGTATACATTTGTATAATTATACAAAGATAAGATAAAACAAGAAATTAAAAAAAAATTATATAAATATGTTTGTTATTCAAATAGGCTGTTAAAATCATATTATAAATTTTTTGTCGTCTCCAATTTATTGGTTTCGTTAATAGGTTAGTCACTTTTTTCATTAGTCTTGCTCCAATATAGTACATACAATTTTGCTTTTTTTTCTCACATGACATGCATAGAGCGTAATGCGAGAACCTAGAATCTTCATTTGTCTACCCATTTTAGAGCCATCAACCACAACGCCGCGCTGTATCTGTAGAGAGCAAATTAATAAAAATAAACTATTCCCCACACCTGTCGCAAGTACAGCTAGAGTCCCACTGCGCCACTATGGTGTTATAGCTTTTTACTATATATTGAATAATTACAAATGTATAGAGATATTAAAAGATTCTTACAAAAAATGACGTCAAAACGCAAACAAGCCAAATTACCTAGTAATTCTTCTTTAAAAAATACATTTTTTCTATATATTTTTTAGTGCTTGAACATAGTATAATATGACGTAAGAAAGCAACTAGTGCTAAAACATCAAGCAACTAATGAGCATAAGGGAATTTTTATGTCTACATGTAAACATTCCGTTTTAGCCAGATAACTTATATGCATATGCATGTATACATTTAAATAATAGCTACCCGCTCTTTCCCGCATGGCAGGATAGTCAGAGAGAACCTAGTAGTGTCAGGACACTCCATTCTCCACTTTCCGCCCGAAATCAAGACATTGCGTGTTGAGTGGCGGAACTCAACGCCGCGCTTTGTATTTTTCTCCAGAGCGGAGAAATACACAGTTGACCGTTTTCAAAAAATATTTAAATTAACTAAGAAGTAGTAAAATTTGTAGTATTAGTAGCATCGTTTAAGTTTATATGAAGAAAAAGTGATTAATAGCAAAATTTATTGCATAAAAGATCATTAGATTAGTAAAATAAATATTACTACCACGTGTACAATGTACGCTTTTGTATAAAGTGACATACACGTTGCTATGGTAACGCGTATTTTACGAATCAACGGGCCGAATGCGTATTTAATAAATATAACTTAGACGTATAGCTTTTACACTAAATATTAGTTTATCTTTTTGATGCGCTGTCTTAATTTTTATCTAGCACAGTCTTTAATCTATAAATAAGTAGATTCAATGATTCAGGTGTTACCCAACGCATTCGCACGGCAATAAAGCAAATAGTCGCTCGCCGGACGCACTGTAGCAAACTATTATACGTAAATGGGAAACTATTTGCCTATTGCGTACCCCACCGGGAACTGTAGGGGGACTTTAGACGACAAGTAGGGCAAGTCCAAATATATACGTGTACATAGTTTTATTTGTGAAATAATGATGCTTTCAGAAAAAAAACCTTTTTGTTTTGTATAACATAAATTACTTGAAATTTGAAATATTCATTTCACGAAATAATAAAGTAAAACGATTTTAAATACGATATTTATATGATAATCGAATATACTGGCTTTTTTTCTCATGAAGTCATGAATAAATGCTTATTTGTTTGCGGTCAACTACCTTGACGCCTTTGTGTTTCTGCCTTGTCATATTTTCGATTTTACAAAAACTTTGATTTTTGCTATATAATATGTAGATACAAAAAATAAATAAACGTGCGTTATTTATTTATTTAGTCATACATATAGTAGAAAAGTAGCTCTCAGAGAGATGGCTCATAGAATAAATGTGATTTGACGTAATCAATCAAAAGTAATTTCTTCAATTTAAATAATCAATAACAATCAGTTATATTAAAATAAATTTAGTCTTCAAATTATAAAGTCAGTATGCCAGCATGACTGTAAACACGATTGGTTGTGGGTTCGATCTCCACTCAGGTGAATGGATATATTTAAATTATTTTCATTTCTCCGCTCTGGTAAGACAAAGCGCGACGTCTAGTACCGCCACGCAACACGCAATGTCTCGATGACGGACGGAAAGTGGGAACGGAGTGTTTTGACAATAGATTTCTCTCTAGCTACCCTGCTATGCGGGAAAAAGCATAAAGCTGTATATCTTATAGTAGAAATGCCAAATTTTAATCAATTCAATTTAAATTGAGAAATTGAGAAAGAGATCTGCGTTAGACAGTGGCAAGTACATTTTACTTCTTTAGACTTAGAGTGGCAGCTGTCTGGATTCTGTAACGCACGAGATACAAAGATACAGTAGTTCAGTTTAATCTTACATCAGGTGTTAATGATAATTATCTGATTGTAGATTAAAAAAAACTGAAGCTATTAAATTCGTGTAATTGCGTCGACCTTCACCTGAAGCTTTTGTATAGAAACTGGAGTTGCGATGATAACTTAGATTGTGCTCTATATAACTTCTTTTTACTTTAAAAAAAAAGATATATTTTGATTCATTTGACGCAATCATGGCGGAGTGGGACAGTATTTAATTGTAAACTCGATTGGTTGTGGGTTCGATTTCTATTCGGGGAATAATTATTTTTCTTTGGTGGGACTGTTTTTATTTTGTGAAATCACTATAACAAATTGTCCCTTACACGATTCCCATACTATAAAATATTTCAAAACAAATTAAACGAAAACAAAACAATCAAAATTCACTTAACAAACACGCCTTTACCAATTTAGATCATGACAAAAATACACATAGAAATAAATGACCTAATACTGGGTCGTATAGCATTACGAAATTGTATATTAACGCTCCCAACCGAGTCAATTGAGTGAATTCGTTCTATTGAGGAGATTACTGCTGAGGTTTCCACAATTACAGCTAGGGGCCACTGAGGAAGGGACCTAAAACTAGATGAATGCAATTTAGTTTTTTCCTTGTAGTTGATTTAGATTTACTGTAATTGTAGTTGTCTGACTTGTATTGCGTATTGCCTTATGACGTAAACACTAGTCGATATACATGACTGAGTTATCAATAGTTATTAACTTACTTCTTGAGGCTATTGTAATTTCGATCACCACTTAGGCTATCGAAAAACGCGATAAATAAACAATGTTTCGAATCGGGAGGAAAGCGGGAGAACGGAGTGTCTTGACTCTAGATTCTCTGTGACTACTATGCTATTTGTGACAAAGCGTGAAGCTGAAAAGAAAAATTAGTAATATACATTAAATTAATATTTATGAATGTAATATGTTTTTAGCTTCACTTCTTTCCCGCATATAAAGTGGCCACATACACGAATCCGAGACACTGCGTATTGAGTAGCGTAACTCAACGCCTCGCTTTGTATAATTGCTATAATGTGAAAAGCTAATAATTTTAACACCTAATTAAGGAATAAATAATATTTTCGACATTTTTTACTTTTTCTAAGTACCTATTAGCAATCAAGATAACATTTTTTAATATACGATAAGAACGTAAATTTAAGGTAAACTTGTTTTGTTCATTTATAGACATCGAAAGTGTAAAATTTAAATTGCGCAATGCTAATATGCAATTAATACTTTAAAATTTTATTTAAGGTTATTTCATAATAATTTTATTATATTGCTCATTAGAATTGTGCTCTAGCGTTTCACGGGGTATATTATATGAATATAATATACATAGATATATACGGGGTATATAATATACATATATAAGTTACAGAATCAATGGTTCATGCAGATATTAGTGCAACGTCGTGGAATTTAACGCGGTACGGTCGTTCTTTTTTTTATCTTTCTATAAACAAGGCAAACGAGTGTTAGTAACGAGGGTATGGTCACCTGATGAGAAGTGATCACCGCCGCCCACGACCCCGTGTAACACCAGAGGAGTTACAAGGATGTTGCCGGCCTTTAAGGTGGAACTGTTCACCAAAATAGTAAAAGCTTGATAATAAACATTTCTCATTGAGAATCAAGTTCACAACTATTAAATTCAATCAAACACATTAAATAATAACTTGTTTTTCTTTTTAATTTCTTAAAACCTATTACAACTAAGCTTATAAAAGCGTTTTTCTACCTAAAATGTCTACTTCTTTGAAAGTTCAATGGACAAGTTATTAAATATTTGTTTGGAATCGATAATTAAGATGAAACAACCGAAATAGCTGATCACAGAATAAATTAGAGCCTCGTCACATTTCACGGCTACATGCAAAGAATCCACGGTTTTGTGGAGAAACACCATACGCTGTGGCGGTAACTTACTAATATTTTAATTATGTTTGCGCTGTATATCATTAACAAACAGTTAAGTTTTACGAACTTATTTAAAGCAGTATGTAAATATTTTTTACTGCATTTTGAAAGCTTTCTTTAATATATTCATTATAGGGGAATAACATATGCGTGAAAATAATAGTTACCGCACAGAAGTTGTTAGTTCGGAAACGGGCAATAGTTTGGCTTGTGATGACAATCATGCCTAACTGAGGATATTAAAGCCATTTTTAGAAAACGTATAAATATTTAACGCAGCGGGATTCAAACCCGCGCCGTCTGACCGCTCTGTTCAAACCGTCTGACCGCTTTGACCGTTAAGCCATGCGTTGTATCAATAAAACTTTAAATTTTATTAAATATGCCTGACTTAATTCCAGTTTTATTCCACTTTTATTAACTTCACCTATATCTATTTGTAATGTAAAAAAATCTCGCAACGCCATTTTAAAGCCCTAATAGCCATCTGATTAGTTTCAAATTTTCACAAGTATTCAAACCGGTGACAGTGCGACATTTTCTTGTTTTTCTTACCAGTATAAACAGGGTGCATATAAAAATTTATTCAATTCATATCATTGAATTTCAAACATATTAAATAAAATATCTAAATATACAAAAATAATTATACATAGTCATTGAAATGCTCGCTCTATAGCTTTCAATAACATGTCAACCTACACAGCGAATACGTAATTTTAGAGACACCACATTACGCTATTTAGTCATTAGCTTATTTGCATTCTCATTCAATCTAGACAATCGATTCAGGGCTTTCTAAGAAATTTGTGTCAAGTCGCAATATCACTCGGCTAGACAATTGTTTTTAATATTAAACATGTGGCAAGGCTCTGTATAACTTTAACAAGTTCGATTTTTAACACGCTTTTTATAGATACATCTGTGTCTATTGATTTATCAGTGTAAAACAATTTTGCAACGCTATTTTGATTTGTTTCTTGCAGTATGATTTGCTTGAAAATTTAAACTTTATTTGGATTATATATTTTGTTAACATTTTTTAAAGTGTTATTGTTATTCCCACACTAAGGAAATTGAAAAGGACATATTAAGAAAACGTATAAAAATTTGAACGCAGCGGGATTTGAACACGCGCTTCTTGAAAACCTTTCAAGCGCCCTGACCGCTAAGCCATGCGTTCTACATCCAGCTACGTTGAAATTCTTATACGCTTATTACAACTTATATTTGTTGTTAGCATCTCTGTACAGAGATTTTTACAAATTTCTGCTACCTAAAGATTATTCTACGAAAAATCGTCTGGCAAGAGAGAATGCTATTTATTCAATATATATTTTGTTAACATTTGTTATTCCCACACTAAGGAAATTAAAAAGGACATATTTAGAAAACGTATAAAAATTTTAACGCAGCGGGATTTGAGCCCTTTTTTTTTTTTTTTTTTTTTTTTTTTTTTTTTTTTTTTTTTTTTTTTTTTTTTTTTTTTTTTTTTTTTTTTTTTTTTTTTTTTTTTTTTTTTTTTTTTAAAAAATGTACAGAAACAATTTGGTACGATAATAACTGCATTAGTGTAAAAGTGACTAAATAAAAAAGATATTAGATAGTTGCATATATAACATTAAAACTATACAGTTGGAAAATGAAGCCAAGTAAAGTATTTTTCTTAACTAAATCAATTCAACAATAATGTTTCAAATATTGTTTGACTTTTTTACTTGGCTTCATTTTCTCAGCTTCATTTTCCAATACATAATTTTGCCCCCAGTTGCTTAACAAATTTAATATACGTGTACCAATGAGGCTCCCACGTAGTAAAATCACTCCCCATTGCCCACCACCTCGAAAAACAGTGTTTGGATCAAAGTCTCCTGTTCCTAGGCTCTGCAGGTTGGTTAATGAGTACAGTGACCCACTAGATATAAACGTTGATTCGACAAACAAAATTCGATTCTTGTTAAATAAATTTCAATTATCTTAAAAATTTATGTATTATCCTAAAGAATTGTCTTTTATTTCATTATGGACTAATTGTTTGGTTTATTTTGCTGAAGCTCGCCTAAGGAGCTCATTATGTTTTTTATTCTTTCTTGCATGCTGTATCCGCCTGTTAGTGTTTGTTACACTTAGATTAAGTTCCGTTTACTATGTTTCTTTTTTTTTATGTATGTACCGTGTAAACAAATGTTGGTGGATCAAATAAATAAATAAATAAATAAATAATCAAAAAATATATACATACATAAACTAAAATATATTTAAAATACAACGTATATTAAAAAGTAATCTATACTATACTATACTATACAATACAATACGAAACGAATCCAGGATTCATTGTAAACTTGTACTGTAAGGCATTAAAAAAAAAACTAACACCTCCACAGATTTAATACGCGTATAATTTCTTTGTGGCACCGCGCAGAATGTGAGCAGACGTCATAAAGTATGCATTTCTTGCATGCATGTGTGTGTGCCAGAGCAGATAGGGCCCTTTAACATAGCCTGGAGTGATACGATTCAGTTGTCGTTTTTTTTTTTTAATTTTTTTTATTAACAAGTTCATTATACCGTGACCTTTATGAAATGGACAAATGTAGGCCTTGATTGAAACTGTTTAATGTGTTTTCTCATACATTTATGAACGAGAGAACAAAGTTCTGTATTTATTTTAACTATATATGTTCAAATATGAGAAACAAACAGGAATCCAAATAAAAAAAGAAACTAATTTTTATATCTTTTTTAAACCATCAAGCCTTTAAAGGTAAAAAAGTCCTTGAGCCATCACTTAATTCATTTAACAACCTCAGCTGTACGTCTAACAAGCGAACATCAAAAGTCATCTTATTTAATGTGAAAACTGCTTAACTAACATAAAGCTACACACACTAATACACTATTACAATAACTCAATCGTACACGCATCTTTGCATATTCATTTGGCTCGCAGTTAGTATCTTTGTATAAAATTATAATGCATTATGTGACCCGGCGAAGCGTCGTCCTTTTTATCATAAAAAGCTAGTGCTGCACAATATTATATTCACAATGCAATGGAGAATATTTGAAAGTGCATTTAATTATGTATATATATATTCATCTATTTACAACACTTATTAGTTGATATAGGAAGGTTCAGAATTTCTTACGTAGGTACTTAGTAGGAGCTTTACGTTCATATGATAGCAGGTTTTATTTCCACCCATGATTAAGGAAGAAATTTAAAAATCCTTGCATAAATACAAAAAAATATCGAAAATCCTTTTCCAAAGAATAGTTCCTCCTTTCTACAGCTTGACACTTTGTCCCCCATAGCAGGGTAGGCAGACAGAACCTAGTGTCAAAACACTCCGTTCTCAATTTTCGCCTGAAATCTAGAAATTGCGTACTGAGTGGCTGAACTCAACGCCGCGCTTTGTCTTGGGTACCACAGCGGAGAAATGAAAATATTTAAAATATAGTCATTCCTTCGAGTGGGAATCGAAGTCACTATCATTTGCATTTCAATCAGACTCTGCCCCACTGTGCCACAATGGAAATAAGCAAAACTTCTATTATTATTTATACGTATTTAAAACAGTAATTTTGATAAAATATCCGTAATTCCAGACCCATATATATATGAATATATCAATCAGTCTGCCACTTATGTACATTAAAAGGGACACTACCAAAAAACACGGAAAATATTTATATAAATTGCTGAAAAGTCCGAATTCAGAACAATTATTTAAACTGTCGCAAGTGTTATCTCAGCTCATCCATTGTTAGTGGCACTTGAGTTACGGTGATTGTAAAAAACTTGTATTACCTTTTCCCACTTTAAATCACATGACGTTCAATAAAGAATATCTGGTGGTTGCAGAAATAGCATCAATCGAAGAGAAAAATTTACTATTTAATCTAACGAAACGAACGTCAAAATTTTGATACAATATAATAAAACCCATCCATCGTGGCATAGTGGGAAAGTGTCTAATTTATTGTATATACGATAGTTGTGGGTTCGAATCCCAAAGCGCGGCGTTGTGTTCCACTACTCAACATTCATTTCTCAAATTAGGGTGGAAAGTGGAGAACAGAGTGTCTTGACACTAGGTTCTCTCTGATAGAAAATGGTGATGCTGAATAAAAATATTAACTAAATATTTTTTAATATTTAATGCATTCAGCAAACTTTCGTGTAAAAAGTCATGCTAAGTTATGAGATTGCACTTCCTGGAATCCAGTCAAGAGTTCAATTTCCTGGAATTTCAATATAATTAAATATAGAGCAGTTTTCCGGCTATTTTCAATGTATAGAAAAATAACCTTCTGTGCCTTGAAGTCATTTCTAAAGCAATACTGAGACGAAACTGAGGCTCAGATAAAAAGCTGTAATATCGGAATGGCGTCGGATTTTCGATTACGTGTTCGAGCTGCAATAACTTAGGTTTCTCCGAATAAGTAAACTTTGTTCGCAGTTAAATTTTCTTTATTTACGATGCGACCGCGACATAACACAAGTTTGGTTCATAAGAAAACATCTTGCAAATTAATTCGAGGTATTCAATGCTTAATATGCCTTCCCGACCTTTGTTATTTAATATCAATTTTTTAAATGATGATAAGTTAATTGTATAGTATTTCATATATTGATACTTTTTTTGTATTAATAATATATATAAGAGCAAAGTTAAAATTAAAAAAAATATCGATTAAAACATTGATGGTTATCCATAACATCTGCTTAGCATGATGTCCTGGGTTTGAATTCCGGTTGAACCATATGTTGAAACATTTTTTCATATTTTTAATAACAACAAACTAAGTCTAAGTTCCTGGCACACTTATACATTTCTATATATCCGGCTACCTAAGTATATTACCAGAAACGAATTAACGGCTTAGTAATTTCTCACTTTAGAAATTAATTACATATTTCTTTCCATCATTTTCGCATCTCATTTAAAATAATGGTGTCAAATGGTTCTCACGTAAACAGCCGTGATACACTCGTTAGAATCTTAATAGTTTATTATGTAAATTTTATATTGCGTACGTGTTATGCGCTTAGCAAAACTGCTATTAGACTTATAAGAAATTGCCTTTCATTGTTTAGTCTGGCGATCATAGATAAAGTTCGAATTTCTAAGAAATATTAAACTATACAAAATACTGCTTTATTAGCTATATGCTAGCCTATAGTCTTTATGGTAATTTTACAACGGTAGCTATTTATATGACATTTGACACTTGACACTTGACAATTGGATAATTTGAATTATGAAAGCAAAAATTGATTTTATTAATAACTAGCTGATCCAACAGACGTTTTCCGTCTTAGTTATGGATAGTAAATTAAATCCTTAATATATAAACAAAGTCATTATGTTATATGAAATTTTTCATATTTATGAACTTATACAAAGTATTAAAAACGCATAAATATAAGTTGTAAAAAGCGTAAAGAAGGCGCAGCAGGATGCAGAACATAGGGCTAAGTGGTCAGCGCGCTTGTGCGGTCTTCAAGGAGCGCGAGTTCGTACCCCGCTACATTAAATTTTTTATGTTTTCAAAATTTTTATGTTTTTTGTATGTTTTTCATATCCTAAGTGTGGAAATAACACTTTAAATGTTAAAATATTAGAAAATTAGTAAAAAAAATGAATTGGTAAAGTCATTCTTAAGTTATAACGTGAGTGAAATATGGATTCATTTTTATATATGTAGATGGTTACAGTTATTTTTATTAGTTATATTACAAATTATCTTGATTCAATCGCAGGTATGTTTCGATTATCACCTGCTTGGGAATCAATTAAGGATAAACTTATCAAATGCGATGATTGTTCATTCGAAAGTCCTCAAGCATCTTATAAAAAGGTTTCGGCATTAACACAATATTCATATGGCGTTGATATTTTTTTATTTTTCAAGTCTCATTTCACTTAAAACTTTCACAGGCACATGCATAAAATTTGCCTTATTTTCATATCACGCATTTTGTCAAGCATGTTGTCAACAGTCATTTGGCTCTTTTTATTCCTTTCAAAGGTACTTCAAATTAGGGTATCTAATAATATATAATTCTATATATATATAGAATAGATTAAATAATTATAGTTAATATACTTTCATGTAAACTTCTCTTACTTCACAACTATAATTCCTTATTACTTACCTAATAACAACTGCTATTTCGCTAACTGAAAATCAATTACTATCTATTCGATTCTATAGCCTATCGATCATTGTTCTCTGAATTTCTCTGAGAATGTTTTTAACCGACGCAGAAGCTAATTGGCTTTCAGATTTATTTTCAATTGTAACTTTTTAATGAACAAGCTCTTACCATGACAACAGGTACAACTACAAACACTAAATTACATCGTAAAAATACAATTGCTTGCAAAATGAGAACCTAATTAAAAGTTTTATCTATTTAAGTTTTTTACAAATCAAATAAAGCTAATACTAAAGATATGTCGCACAAAAAACAATCGGGTATTTGACAATGTCCAAGATTCGAAACAACGCAAAAAACGACATTAAACGCTCAAACAATTATCTTAAAAGCTGACATCGGTCCATCACCAATTAAAACACTTACGTTCAAGATTCCGATACATATCGGGTTGAATTAGACAAAAAAAGGTAGTTTCGTTTCTAATTGACTACCATTGCAATGCCATTTCAGAAATAAAAAAAAGAAATTAAATGAGCGAAAAGTAACGCAGAACGTTGTTCAAGACAAAGTAAACAGAGCAAAAACTAAACAAAATCATACGGAATCGCTTACTCCAATCACCGCGCTGGGCGGGTCTGAGACGACGAACAAAGCCGGAGATTTACAGACGCTATTGTGTATTGCGATTGCGATTACTATTAATGTTGTAGAAAACGAGAATTCCAATCTGAAAAACAAATTAATTAAATGAAACATCTGGCATTCACAAAGTATTATCTTAGCCGAAGATAAATGTGTTTTTTTAAGTTCCCGTGTAAATCTTTAATATACTGGTGGAACGGTTGCTATTAGAACGTGTAACCGGCGAACGATAGTAACATATCTAGATTCTCCGTCGATGGATGGTCTCCGATTTGATCTACGCGGGCGTACGTTCATAATTATCTGCGCTCTTTCATCCGCCGACCAGACTTTATGACCGCCCGGGCTGTGTAAACGTCTCCCGTCATATTGCCAAGTAATTAATGGACTTTACGTACTTAATATGAATAATTAAGCAGCCAATGATACAATGCGAATCATTGGTCAATCGGCTTAATGAGGCAGAAGTTTCAAAGTATTTCAAATATATTTTTATCGTAAATGAAACTGTCGTGGCTGAGAAGCTTTGGTTATGAGTTTGATCTTTATTGGGATTCAAAATGTTGACGGGGCTCAACTTTTCAACATTATCTGTGGCTATCGAAGGAATACGGAGAATAAAGTGCCATATCATTATTGACTCTCTGCCTATCCTGTAAATCACAGTACATATAAAAACTTCTTGAATTATATTAAAATCTAAAAAAACTTATGATCCAATATAGAATATGTAAATTTGTTTCGTTCCAAGTGTAGGTAACACTATTCATTTTTATGGAAGTTCAATTTATAAACAAAATGATAAATGATTTATAATCATAGTTATTTAACCAATACACTAATATGTTATGGAGCTATAAAAATTAACCAGATACAGAAAAAATACGACAAAGAAACCAACAAAAAAAGGATTGGCATACATTTGAATTATTACTGAACTCGCTATTCCAACACAAAAAGATCTCACGGTGCGAAATAACAATGAGATATGAATATTTTATCTGTACAGGAAAATATTATTCCAAATCTGAGATCAAATATTTTAACCGATAGAAATAAAGACCCGTTCTCTAATCGTTAATCTGTGGATGAAATATTTTAATAAAACTTAGTCCTATACAAGCATTTTTCACATCGTGCGACAAGTCTAGCGTATTATAGATCTTAATTATAAGTTTTAAGGTATAATTTGGTACTGTCACTGTATTTCCGATTGTAAAAATGTTTAGCCATCACATATTGACGTAACGAACAATGGATATGATTCATCTCGTTACAAAACGGGCATATGCATCCATTTTAATTCAATTAGATATCCAGGAACTTCCATAAACGATCTCGTACTCAGAAATATGTTTTATAAATCATGTTCCTTTAACTTTATACGTTTCCTTTTATATTCTTTATCATCAATATCTGGGTGATTTTCGTTTTGCTTTGTTTAACGCAGCGATTCTTGATATACGCTGTCTCAAGTGGATTCCATTTTATTTTATTAATGTCAATTGAATAAAGCCAGGGCTGGTATTGTTTTTTTTTTTTTCAATTTATAATCATCGAACCTTGACTAAGACACACACACTTGAGTGGTGAAATTTAAAATATTTAAATTTTAAATCATTTATCAACATATTTGTATATTTAAGGTTCATTTTTCTCATTAAAATTTGTAATTACAGTATTGCAGATAAGACATCATTTGACGTTGGTATTAACATACGATCTTGCAGACATTCATTAATAAAACCAAAGTAGGTGGTTACAGTGTGTGTCAATAGCGAGATCTTTGTACGTACGTACTTATCGCCCCGCCTCATTGCCTCTTTCATAGCGCTATGAAATTTACTATAACGTCCCACCACTATACGTGGACCTCCAGAATCTATACGTGATCTTAATATACCAATCAATAGTATGTATCAAGTTGGTTCAGACGCATGTGGTGAAAGACATGTTAATGTTACCACTATTTATTTCGAAGGTGAGCTTTAACTCTACGTCGTAAGGCTCACGATAGTTTTTGGGAACGTTGGAATTTTGTGCCTGTAAGTTGGTACATATAACCGCATTTACGTTTTAGATATACTTGCAAGGAATAAATGTCAATTGAGATGGAAGACCGAGCGCGGATGCGAAGAATTGATGATGCAGTTATTGAACTCGTCGATAATAATCTGATTCTAGATGCAAGGGGAAATAAACGTGCTGGTATTAGAACTGTATTACTTCATTGTGCGAGTGAATGATGTATGATTTTTGTACATACCATTTAATTTACAATTATAACATATTGTGAAAGGTATACGATACGTTCAATTATATTCAAATGTCACGGAATAAAAAACAAATGTTGTTATTTGTTGTTGATTTTATCTACTTACCCTATTAGATAAATGCTAATTAAACTAAAATGTTGCTTTATCATGTATATAGATAAACAAAATAAACTCGTTGCCTTTTGTTCGTGAAAATTAAATTTTAACGACTAAGCCATCATTGGAGATAATAAAAACAATAATTAGTTTTAAGTCTAAATCAAAGGAACTGTATAAAAGCATTCAAAAATTCTGACAAATTATCTTGGACCGGTACGAGTAGATGCTGTAAATCCATCAAATTTATCTTAAAGTCAATCGCATATTCGAAATTTCAAATCGATTATTAGGCAAACGTGCACAAAGTTTTCTATGTGGTAGGTGGTCTGAAACAATTAAGATTAAATGATACCTTAAATCATTTTAAACACTGTTCATATAAACGAATATTGAAAAATATAGTATATTCAATTGTGTATACTAACTGAATATACTAACTGAATATAATATATTCAGTTAGTATATTCAGGAAAGTGGAGAACAGAGTGTCTTGACACTAGGTTCACTCTGAATACTCTGTACGAGAAAAAGCGTGAAGCTGATGCTGTATAAAATAGAATATATAAATATATTTTAAAAATAAAATAAACATCCCAAATTAAATTTAATCAATAAAAGTTCAAGCAGGTTAGACAAAACGCATTAGTCACCTTCAATGCTATTGATTGGTATATTGTATTAAAATCAAACCGGTAGCCGCTTAGACATACACTTGGAAGGACACACCCAATTTTCTGTATGAGACTAAGAACTTTCGATCACAACGCATGGTTCCAATGGGTGAATTCAAAAACCATTATGTAGAACATTATGAGGACCCCATTGTCTCGGTTGAATGAACCTACACAATATTTTACGAAATTTCCTAAAAACCACCTTAGTATAAATGTTTATTATGTCCAACATTACCTGATGCGGTCTCTTGCCCATTGTTTTTTTGTTTTGTTTTCTCCATCGTCTTATTTTTGTAGCAGCCGTCAAATGAGATGATGTGAATTTACATTTGAGAAAATTAGTTCATAACATCGAAATTGGTTTAAGATGTCGGAATTTTTTAACGCTTGATGGATTTCGTTTATGGTCGTCTGGCATTTTGTTTTATGTTTCGAGGGTTTTCGTTGGTAATGTAATTGGTATGATACGAATATATTGAAAAGATCATTTTATAAAAAATAGCAATAGTTATTATATGGTTCATGTATAAAATAAGTCTGAAACAAAGCCCCATTGTTCCAAATTCATACTTCCCCGGCCATCGTTCTAATCAAATCCACGAATTAAAGGTAATAAATCCGCTTCACACACGTATCGACGGAACAATACACATATATCGTTTTCGCACAATCACTTACAAATAAAATCGTGAGCTATTAACGCTCGAAACAAGAAACTTTAGAACAAGTGATCTCTCCCTCCTCTCACTTATAATAACCTGCCCTCTCTTCCTCGTCTATTATTACAATCACGAGTATTCATGCGCGTCTTATGTAACACACCAAATTATCAAACTGTATGTTAACATCCATTGTGTTGTGAACGATAATCTACATAAGTATAGGTATTAATTCGTCTTTCAAAACTGTTCTGTAAAAAAGACGAAGAGGTGGCATTTCGACATGCGTCTACGAGTGTACCAACAAGTATAATACTAATTTTCCATATAACCAACACTGCAATGTAAGGACAAGTCTAATTTTATATCTTAGGCTTCTTTATTTTCATATAATTTTAAAACTGAATCATTTCTCGTTTAAATATATATGATATTGAGTTTTGCAGCTTTACTAGATTAACCTATTATTCCTAAGATAGGTATAAATTCTGGCTTCATTTGAAAAAGTTGATTTACAAAAACACTTTTGTGATGTAATATATGTAGACGATTCAACGATCACTCACAATGGCATAGCCTAGAGTGACTAGGAGAAAACATTGATTAATTACCATAATAATTTATTTGATACTCCAAAACTTGATGTGGGGAGGGGCCGGTTTCACGAGCTAGTTTAAGTTCCTTTTGACTTAAAAACGCCGCTTAATACTCTTAACAAAAATAGCGTCGATTTGAATGATAGTGACTTGGTAGTTATTAAATATTTCCTACACGATGAAAACAGTACATTGTTCGTTTGAATATGATGCATGGAGGTGATTTGACTGTTCCAAACAAAAGAATAAGTTTGAAGGAAAAGGAATGGTTGCTTATTGTTGTTTTGTATTAGCATAATATGAGTATTTTTTTCTAAAACAGAATGTTTTTTTTTAGGTTTGCTGTCAGCGTTGAACCATTTGGATCAAGCTCGTAAGAACTCTATGCAAACTACTGTGGATTACTCCAGATATGTCAAAAGGTGAGGCTTAATGTCAGATATAATCCCATTTTTGTTATTATTAATGAAATAAAGTGGAACAGACTTGTTACAATGACTCGAATAGATTGTGTAATCTTAAAATGAAAAGCTTCTTTTGGAAATTTAAATCGATTTGTGATTTTAATATCACCATAGTATAAACAAATTTCTAAACTATAGTAGTACTCAATATTGAATCAATATTTTAATAGAATTCATGTTATTTCAGATATAGTTCAACACTAGAATGTGGATCGTCGTATTGTAAGGACTTAGGGTACAGAGAGCATTTTCACTGTATGGACTGCACTGCCCGAGTATTTTGCAAGAAGGAGGAGATGATCAGACATTTTAAGGTAATTTATATTGAATTTCAGAAATTCTTCGATTCAAACATTTTATATAATAGATTATTTTCATTTGTTTCTATTTAAAATAAACTTTTAATAATATTATTATAAGTTACTAAAATTTTAAATTTGTAAAAGTTCTAACGGATAAGTTATTCATTGTTATATTAAAGATAAAGCGCGGTGTTGATTTTCTTCACTTTCTGTCGATTTCTCTAATTGGGGCGGTATGTGGCTTGACACCAGGTGCTCCCTGAATACCCTGATATGCGGGATTTTTTTTCTGGTGATATTGAAACTAGAAGATTTATAATAATATGTTAAAATTTCATTTTAGTGGCATAAAAAACGAGATGAATCCCTAGCGCACGGTTTCATGCGGTATTCTCCTCTCGACGACTGCTCCGAAAGGTTCACCGATTGTCCTCACAACCGGAGTCAAACACACTACCATTGTATACAAGATGGCTGTGATAAGGTAAACTAAAGTTTTAATTATATTCTAGATATGTAATTACAATTACACCTGATACTATTGTAGCGCGTGAAACTTCCGACATAGATGGCTATGGGTTCGAGCCCCAGCATTCTAATATAAGAAAGTTATGATATTTTTTAATTTTTTTCTGTATTCCAATGATAGATGTTGAAAATAGAATATACTGCTCGTTAAAAGAGGATTATTTTATTTATTACACTTTAGAACACTTACATCGTTATTAAAATCTTTTCAGATATAATTTTAATGTTTTCCTATCAAAAAAAATAATTTACCTAACTTTGTTAAGATTTAAATATAAGAAATTTACATTAATTTTCAATAAAAGCTTTAAAAGATGATACCTTGTGTAAGTAAAAAAACATTTTTTTTTACTATTTAGGTATACATATCTACATCAGACGTGCAAATGCATGCAAATTATCATCGCAAGGACTCGGCGATCCTACAAGAAGGGTTCCAAAGATTTCGTGCTACGGAAAGCTGTGCAGCACCGCATTGCATCTTTTCTGGACAACGAACGACCCATTTCCATTGCAGACGACCCGGATGTACATATACTTTTAAAAATAAAGCTGATATGGGTATGTATTGAGGCCTAATATTCTAATCTTCAAATAATACTACGTAAAAAATCCTTTTGTAACCTTTATCAATTCCATTACATTATTATTTGCCAAATAATGGCGCAAAGCTAATAATATATTTCACATTAGAGATATATTAATTTAATAAAATAAATTAAAATACACTATCATGTATATGATATACACTTTTGTCTAACGTTTCTAAGATATCGCATATTTTAGGCGTCTGCAGGTCTACTAGTACTTAATGAAATGAAGAATATAATTGGTCCATTTTGTTTAGAGATGAGTGACGCGTCACTATGCCTACGTCATAAGACGTGGTAAATGCGTAAAGATAACATTTAAAGATTGTGTCGTGTCCAAATGGAAAGTTTTCAGTAATATTTTTTAATATTGTAATTTTTGTTTGGCATAACTTTTCGGTAATATCATCTTTAAATCCAGTTACAGTCCAAAATTTATATACTTCATTTGAAAATTAATCAAAAGGAAACGAATTCACAGAAAAGCACAAAACATACCATATCAAAGACGAAGCTCTATCCAAGGACGGTTTCAAAAAGTACATGAAGAACGAAGCCTGCCCGTATAGAGATTGTCGGTTCAGCCGCACTTGCAACCACATACATTGCATTCGGCCGCATTGCAATTACGTATTGCATTCAAGCAGTCAGATCTTCACACATAAAAGGAAACACGAGAGGAAAGAACAAGAGATGAGTTTTGGGTAAGAAATATTTACAAATATTTAATTGTTTCAAATAGAAATTTAACATATTTTAAGTATTATTAACTTAGGAAATCGAAATTACTTTTTTAGAAAACGTATAAAAGTTAGAACAATGCAATGAAAGTAATTTCTTAAACAAAAATAGCAGCAAAGGTTCTCTCAGACTACATTCCTATGTGGGAAAATTCCTGTGTAAAAACACAGGAATTTTCCCACATAGGAATGTAGTGTGAGAGAACCTAGGATAAATTAAATAAAATCATCCTCCCGAATGAGGTTCGAATTCACATCTAATCGCGTTTACACTCAAACGCCACAGGTTTTAAACAAATGTTTATAACAATTATTAAATATATTTCCAGTCTCCCTACCTCCATGATACAAAACGCCCTGATGCAGCAAGGGACTGACTTCAGCATGTATTCTCCGGGAAGTAACCTGCACGATGATGACATGTCCAGTTCTATGATGGACAGTGAATATCCTTACGTAAGTAATATTATATATTTCTAATTCTATTTTTTTTATAAACTCTTGCATTACTGACTGACTGACAGATGAAGTTACTAGGCGTTGAAAGCTGAAATTTGCATGGAGATTCCTTAAAGAGTGTAAGATGGGAGCAGCTTTTGCATAGAAGGGTTGTCAGAGACAGCCTAGTGTCAAAGCAATCCGTTCAAGAGGGCAGCCTGAGCCTAAGAGCTGAGAGCATGGCTTAGCGGTCAGGGCGTCCAAGACGGTTTTTAAAGAGGTTTTTTTTAATTCCTACGGAATAGGAATGAACAGGTTTTTACGTTTTACAGTCCACGCAAACAAACGAGAAAAAACACTTATTTTATAAAATTAAATTTCACAAAATAAGTGCTTTTTCTCAAGAGAATAAAATAAAAACAGAAACAGCCATAACAAAGAAACTCATAATAAATTTTCAGAATCCAGCCCTAGTAGAAGAGGTATCAAGGAAGTATATAGAAACTTTCAATGGCGGTAAGGACGCTGAAGACAAATGCTCTAAATGCAGTGGATTCAATAAACACTACCACTGTTTAGCTGAAGGCTGCAAATTGGCTCATAGGTAAATAAATTAAGAAATCCAATAATTTTAACATAGTTATTACTGTTGCATATCAGATTCCTCTTGACAACGATTGAATTATCAAAATATCTTGCAATTTCACGTTTTTTGCGTATAGTCAGAGAAAATTTAAAATCAAGACATTCCGTTCTCCATTTTCCGTCCAAAATCGATATATTCTATGATAAGTGGCGAACTCAACGCCGCACTATATCATGTCAGGGAGGGATAGTGAAAATAATTTAAACAATATCGTTCCACGTAGGAATCGAACCCACATCATTGGATGTGTCCACAGTAAATGCAATTCCACTCGGCCCATGGCCCAGCCCTCATAACCAAACCATGTCTATAGAAAGAAAATAGGTAATCAAACGCCATATTGATTTCTTTCCAACCACTTCCAGCTGCCACAATACAATGATAAAACACGTAATGGAGCATGAGCAGCAGAACCAAGTGACCGAAGCGTACTTCGTGACGTACTCCCGCCACAGCCCCTGCGCCAGCTCCGCCTGCCAACACATCAGGGATATCACACATTATCATTGCACTTGGGTGAGTTTTCATAATAATTATAAGTTAATTTTGTCACCAAATACAATTTAAATAATGCTTCGCTTATACTTAAGTTAGCTACTAAAATATCCTGTATTACGTTATAAATCACCAACCTCTCAGGATTAGTAACGATTACAGTTATATATCTAAAAAGTATAATAATGCAAGATTTTACATTGTCTAGATAGACATAAAAGTAATGTTAATATCAGCTGCTGGTTTTGTGTAGGTTGAGTATATAGCTTCTGAAATTAATGGAATTCAAATAAAACAAAAAGGAACAATAGTTAAATGTAAAATTATATATAATTTGTTAGGATCGAAACAAGACCAACTAAAGTATTTTTTAGAGTTCTCCTCTTTATCGAGATGAAGTATGTGTTTCGAAAGTACAACACAATTTATTATACGCATTGCTTTTCTACAGGAAAATTGTGGAGCAGTCATTCTCTCATCAGAGGACCAGCCATTCAGACGCCTGGAGCATCACAGACAACATGCTCTCCTAAGTCCAATGTCACCGAATTTGGCCGCCAGATTTGCACCAAACTTCACTCCTCAATTATCCGCACAATTGCATCCAAACATGGCAGCCCAGCTTGGCCAAGTACCAAGTTTGCCAAACTTACCGCCAAATTTGGCGCAATTAGCCCAAATGGCACCAAATCTGACATCACAATTGACTCCCAATTTACAAGCGCAGTTAAATCTTGCACCCAACCCTGGTATCGTTCCACAACAAGTGAACCCATCTAGTTCTTTGGACGAGATGTTTAGTAGAAAACGAGGAAGACCCCCGAAGAATCGGGTGGTTGAAGTTTGGACTAATAACGTAAGTAATCAAATTAGTATAATATCTTAATTTTTTAACATCTTCGCACTTTATCCCGCATAGTGGTGGCGGCCGCATAGACGTACGTATTGAGTGGTGAAACTCAACGCCAAGAGCAGCATCTATTTATTTATTTATTCGGTTTATCAATAATTGTTACACAATAAGAATACAAAAAATATACAATATAATAAACTTAAAAACTATGTATACAACTATATTTAAGGTAAACACTGCATGCATAAAATAATAGTTGTTCAAAACTACAAAAGAATAAAGGTTATGGAAAGAGAAAAAAAACTAAACATTTTATGAAAAGTAAAATTCAGATTTCTTATGGTTGTATGAAAAATATCAACTTTTACGCAATTTTTATTGTGAAGTCTACACATTCGTGAAACAGAAGAATTTGAGCCGAGAACAGTTTTTATGCAGTATTATTCCGAATTTGACCTCTGATAATAATTTAAAACAATGAATTTGACCGCTTCATTATTTTGATAAAAATAATAAGTCTATCGAGTTTCTTCTATTTTCTAATTCTTTTAGTTTAAAATAATCAAGACGTTTTGGATATCCCTTCAATGTATTAAAACACCTGCTGAGTAAGCTAAGTGATCGAAAAAGCGTTTTCGGATAGCATAAAAATAATCATACCCCAAATGGAAATCAAACCCACAACCGTCGTGTTTATAGTCCGACGCTGTCCCGCTGCGCCACGATGACATCAAAAATTTTAATATATCAACTGTAAATACATTATTAGTATATATTTTCGTGCATTTATTTAGTTCAAGCTATTATTTGATGGTATTTTTTTTATCAGGTGACCCCACAAGCTATATTCACGTCATTCAAGTTGCCCAAGAACAACCAAATACCTCCTGTCATACAGTCGCCGGTTATACCCACTCTTGAAGAATTTCCTGTAAGAAAAAAATTATATTATTAAATGTATTTAAGTGTTATTCACACACTTAAGATATGAAAAAAATTTTTTTTTTAAATAATTTATGTGTTTGATGTTAATAACAAAAATAAGTTGTAACAAACGTATACGAATTTTGACATAGCTAGAAATAGCGTATTCTAGCTATGTCAGCTTCCTGGTCAGAGCGCTTGACTGTTTCCGAGAGACGCGGATTCGAGTTCGCTTCGCTTATGTTTTTATGTATTTCCAAATGTTATTAAGACACTTATGATTAAAAACGACTTATATATATATATTATAAAAGAGAAAATGTTGAAATGATTTACAAAAGTAGTTTCAAACTATATACCGGTGTTATATTAGAAAAAAATATTTTTCAATTTTAAGCTATTTAATTATACAAGAAAGTTATCACAAAATTTCCTTTCACAGCGCATTACGTTCCAGCACTTCGAAGTTTTCACAACTCCTGACACTTGCTCACAGTTCTATCCTAACTGCCATTTAAAGTCCACAAGACTTCACCTCCATTGCTTCAATTGTAGCTTTACTGCTGAAACCCATAATATTATGGAAACTCATATGAGAGAATCTCACTCTGTGTCTCCTCTATTAGAAGGGTTTGACTTTTTCACTTCCTACGACCACTGTGGGGGGAAAAGTTGCTTCAAAAATCAATTAAGATCTCATTTCCACTGTATCCAAGGCAACAATTGTCCAGCAATTTTGACTCAATACTCAGCTTTAGTGACTCATAAACACGTGGCTGTCAAACATGAGATTGAGAAGGAGTTTGAAGAAGCTAAGGACTATTCGATTAAGGAAAGAGCATCAGCGGATAGTGTCGCGTCGCTGAAAGATCAAAGTGAATATCCACCAACAAATTTCTCAATTAAAAGTGAATTTGAAAGGGAACAGGATAATGTTTCGGGTGAGTGTTCTTCTTTTATATTTTTGTACTGTTACTTTTTAAGCTTTCAAGTGTTTCCCTACATAGCAGGATAGACAGAGAGATAGCTTAGTGTCAAAACACTCCGTATTCCACAAAAAAATTCGACGTAGCCGGATGTAGAACGCAATGCTTAGCGGTCAGATCGCTTAGACAGTTACCAGGGGGCGCGAGTTCGAATCCCGCTGCTATCAAATTTATATACGTTTTCTAAAAATGTTTTTCATAGAATCCAATTAATCTTGAGCCGCCATTATTTTCAGTAGTAAAAGCGACGGGAACTTTCTATCCATCATCACACCTCCGTAGCAATACATCTTCACCGCGAAGCTCATACGAGTCTCCGTCAAAAGAAGTTAGGCAAAGAGAATATGACCAAAAGAAATTCGAACCTAAGACCTCCGGACCGACCATCCCGCCATCGTGCCACGATCAAACATGTCCGTTAAACAAAACTGCTGGTGGAATGAACTTACATTATCATTGTCCTAATTGTACACAAGCGTATGTGGATTTGAAGCTGCTCTTCAGTCACATGGTCAAGAAACATAGCAATATGGAGCCTGCACCAGTTGGCTTGGCTGCTACTAAGGTGAGTATTTTTTAATTTAACTTTTTTTAATGAATTTGGCTCAAGCTCAACTTTAATTGTTGGCAGAGTATTGAATGTGTGTGATTTACTTCCTTTTTAACTCCATACAAAACAATTCGTACATTATTTAAATGTTTAAAAATAATTGTAATTATTAATTTTAATTTAATTAACACTGTCTCGGCATTTAATTTCCGCCACTCAATACCTTTTATGCGGGGAAAAAATATTTATCATCTATGATCATATCATCTATGATGAATAATTTTCTCTATTAATAATTTCTATTTTTTTATATTTATATATAATTTCTATTTTGATTCTCTAGCAATAATTTCATAAGCTTAGCAATATACAGTCAGTATCGTTCTCTAAGTTAGCTTCTCTTTTGTCACAGGAGACATTGGAAAGGGAATATCCTGAAATATCGATTTTACCTTCCACCGCGTCGTCTTCTACCTCACAAGCTCCTTCCCCGAGTCAGCGACCGCCTAATCCTGCTGAGCAGGTAAGATTATTTCTAATTAAAATTAATTAAAAATAAATCAAAAATTAATACTTATAACTTTTAAGTTTTATTTTCATTTGTAAATTTTGTTTAAATATTTTTTATGTAAAATTGATTTATGTATAAAAATATATAGAAAGACGTGAAGTTTTTCTATATTTTTATTTCACTAGTACGTATTCATTTTGTTTGAAGGCGCGGGTTCGAACCCGGCACCGTTGTGATGTATTGAAATGTGTTTCAATTTCCTAAGTTTGTGAATAATATTTTAAAAGTATTAAAAGTGTTAAAACATTTTATTATGTATATTGTCATACGAGTACATTTATTAGAGTAAATTTTAAAAATAATACTTTTGCACTTCTACACAATTTATTTCCACAAGACAGGTTTGGTTAAGTCCTATACAAATCTCTTATGTAAATTGTACGCAATAAAGTATATATAAATAAAAGCTTTTTAAGTAATATAATATATAAAAAAAAGTATGAAAGTTAAATTAAGTAGTACATTTATAAAAAATATTTATAAAATTCCTCTTGCTATCTTTACAACTTTCTTTTCAACTTTCAGGTACAAGCGGTTCAAAGTCTTCTCCTTCAGCAATACCTAGCGGGGGGTCGGAAGGGAAGTTTGCAAGAACAATTGAAGATACAGCAACAGTATACAGCATCCCTTGCGGGATTGCCGGGACTGCCGGGATTGGCACAAGTCGCTTTGTTTTCTCAGGGGTAAGTTAATATTTATTATATAAATTTAGCTGCTTCACTCTTTTTCCTGACATAAAACGATATATAGAGAGAACCTAGTGTTAAACTACTAATAATACCAGAGAAAACAAATGAATATAATTTTAAATTTAAACATTACTCCGAATGGGAGACGAACCCACGCTCTTACAGTCAGACGACGTTCATGACATCTAAGTCATAATGGTTATGTAAATTACATAAATATGAATACTTAAGCTAAAAATACTATACAAAACTTATATAGTCTAAAATTTAACCTATTATTTATAAACTCATAAGGATGATTTTTTTTTAGATATAAATAATATAATAAAACTTTTCCTTATAGCGGTTCCGCCTTTCCTCTATATCCAACGATGCTGTACCCTCCAGAGTTGCTTCTAGAACAAAGTCTCCTTCAAGGCCACATGCCTCCAGGAATGGACAAGGAAGCTGAACTTATTGCTAAGTCGTGAGTATTTTGGTATCTAACTTTACGTCATCACTCACTTTTCCGTCTAAGTAATATGTTTTTGTTCCCTGAATATTGTTTCATCAATTATTGTATTTTAGGTAAAATGATGAATAATTTATTTATTTATTACGGAAAACACCAGCATTACATAATTAAAATACATAAAAAAAAATTACGAATGCAAAGCCAATAACAGTTTTCCTCTTACATAGTGATTTTAAATACAGTGTGTTAAAATTTTTGTTACTCCTAGAAACACTTTTGTAAACCTTTGTTGGTATATGCAAGTGTAATGTTTTGAAATTCTCCTAAAATATTTGTTTTCGATCTTCGCATAAACATTGAAAAATATAATTTAGAAAAGTTACTTTGAACAATAACTATATAAATACAATAGTTATTTAAAATATGAAAATTGTAACTAATAACATAACATTATTTGGATTTTTAGAAAACGTATAAAAAATCAAACCTGCGCCTCTAGGTGGTGATTAAAAATAAAATGTCCAATTAAGCTACACGTTCTTATTAAACTATGTCGAAATACTTTTAATACGTTTTCTATAATATTCTGTGTAAATAACATGTATCTATAAAATATGAATATATAATGTCCATTGTTAGCAGACGCACGCACACACCGCGAGGTCCGCATATGAGGGTGTTGAAAGACGAACCGATCCCGGAAGGATACTTGCGGTTCCGGTTCAACGAGGACTGCGCTTATCAGCAATGTGGTTATAGGTAAGACAATATTTATAAATATATCTCCCTCTCTACTTATGTATTGTTGTATATATCTATCTCTTTCATGCCATGTCGTTTGAAGAGGCAAATTTATTGCACAATATGTATATTACAAATATATTGCGCAACCTCCTTTATCTATACATATAATAAAAATATAACTGATCACTCGATCGGTCAATGTAATAGAACCCAAAACAATGTTATTTTTATTTTTTTTACTGTTTGTGCGTTTGTGCACGCTGGTTCTCCTTAACCGTTTTAAATGAAGACTATTCTATTTTATTAAACTACGCTTAACATTAAATGTGTATTTTAATCCAACCAGTTCTGGAAATAAAAAAATTACAACGTTTAAATTCTAAATTTAAACAAAGTTTGTGATTTGAAACCTAAATAGTTATAAGCCGCGAGCGGGTCGCTAGTAATATAATACTTTGAAATAATATGCGTATATTGGCCGTATTGTAAGAAATGCATGAAATATTATGTGTCTCCTTTTATCTCTCCTTCTATATATATCTCTTTCTTGCAATGCCATTTGAAAATAACATAATAACTACTAAGTTATTATTTAACTTACTATGGAAATAATATTGTTATAATGTACGTAATTGATATATTTGTATTTAAAAAAAAACACGGTTATTAGGGTAGTCAAGGAGAACGTAGTGTCACACTCGGTTCTCCCCTTTCTTGAGTGGCGGAACTCAACGCCGTGCTTTGTAACAGGTAACAAAGCGGGGAATGATTTGAATAAAAAAAATAAAAACTAGTAGGTTCAAATGCCGCTACGTTAAAAAAATTGTCACCAATATAATTTTTTATTACTTTCAGGGAGCATCAAACCCACTTCCACTGCACTAGAAAAGACTGCGGCTACTCCTTCTGCGACAAAACTAGATTCGTCCAACACACAGCAAGACATGAGAGGTAACAATAGTAATTTAATATAATATACAATCATTTCATTAATGAATGATATATTTTTTTCAGCTTCATGCTTTTTCCAGCAGGGTAACAAAAAAACCTAGTGTCAAGGCACTCCATTCTCCATTTTCCGAGTGAATCTAAGACATTAAGTAATCATGTCACCAGAGCGGAAAAGTAAAATATGTTTTAAATAATCATACCCCTGAGTGGGAGTCGAACCCACAAACACTTTCACAATCAGACGCTGCCATATTGCACCATGACAGGCTCACTTCGATGACAAATATAGGATATATTCTAACATTTCAAAAAACCAATGATTCCAAACTGAAATGGTATCTAAGTCACTTTTCTCTCTCCAGACTGGACACTCTGATGGGCGGAGACTTCCAGCAGTACCGCGCCAACGTGTACTGTCAGCGGCCAGAGTGCCCCCACGCCTCTACTTTCGGTAAGCATTGTTAGTGACCACGCTTTTATTATTATTATTATTAAATCTTTTTCCGCTGCCTTTTTTGGCCTTTGGTTTCCAATTTCCACGTTCAGCAAGCTATATATAACTCTTGCGTTACTAAGCGACTGAACGACTGCTTGACTTCCTTGTGCTGTATAGGGATTAAGCACTAAAAGAGAATTTCCTTAAATTTCTATGGAAATTTACGTTTTATATTCGACACAAACAAAGTTGTATACTACAACTCATCTGTCTATATACCTGTATAAACTATAAAATAAAACAAAAACTGAAAACCAATAAGTAAAACTTTAAACAAAAAATCTGACCAAGTCCTCCATCCATAGGGACAGGACAGAACAAGGCGTCTCACTTCCACTGTCTTAAGTGTGACTTTGTGTGTACTGATACGAACAAAGTGGTCGCTCACAGACGCCAGCATCAGAAACTTGATAACATACAAGCAGCTGGCTTCGAAAAGTTCCAGCCTAGCAAAGGTAAAGGTAATAATTTGTTAAATTTTTATAATTGTTTTAAGGGGTGTTTCAAATTGTACGGATTTTTTCTGTTAAATGATATATATTATATTTAAAATTTTCGTGATTTTTTTTTTATATATATATATATATATCTTAAAGAATTACAATTCTATCGTAAAAGCTATACAGAAAATTTAATTTTGTTTTTATCTGTGTCATTTTTTATATATTTGTACACATATCTTTACATAAATTACATTTATTTATAATTTCAGTCGTTAACTTCTAAATGAGATGACATGTATAGAGATGTATATATATATATGTAAAGGCATAACTTTTGTGATAACTACAACCACCAGTTCACTTTAAGGAAAACTTTGTTTAATATTGAGAAAAAATAATTTTTAGATAACTTATTCATTATTCTTTTCCTTTTTATTTATTTCACATTTACTTATCAAATGATATTCTTCCAGGTTGCGGTTACGAACCTCAATGTATTCACAGCAAGAAACAAACCCACTATCATTGTCTTCAGTGTGGTTTCGCTGTTCTAGGACTCTCGCAGATGACGTCACACAAGTACAAACACCAGGAAGCAAACCTTGGACCTTCCACTAGTGCTATTAATTGACAATTCACAAAAATAGACTTTAATATATTAAAATATTCGTTCAAAATAAAAGAAATGTGATTCTTAAATGTCAATGTGTTTGAATAACAATCAAAAGTAACAAAATTATACACAATTATTATATAGAATTAATTTTAAATTTGACAAAAAACAACTAAATATATAGTTATATTAATTATAATCAATAATGTATGTGAGGAGATAAACAGGACTTAAAACGGTTTCTTGTGGTACTCCAAAATAAATCGACATATATTTATTATAGTCCTTGAAATTGTGCCTTAGATGCAAATTAGTTTCTGACATTAAATTTTAAGATGGCGACGTTGTGCCAAAATATATATACAAGACAAATTAAAATTAAAAATAAACTATAAAAGTTATAAAAAAAATTGGAATCGCGTGGAGTTGTATACACGTTGATCATTTATAAGGTGATGTTTCGTAACCACGGTTCAAATGACAAGTGATTTTAGAAATTATACAAGTGTTCCTTCATATTTATCACTACTTATTTATTTGTTTTTAAAAACATAGCAAAACAAATAAAACATAAACAATATAACAAAAACAATTTTACAAAACTGATGAATGTGAAGTGACACTTATTAAGTGCATGTTAAGTGTGTATCCTAAACCCAGACCAATGTAATGATAGATTATATAAAATATTTATATTTATTATTTCCCCATGAAAAAAAGACATTTTTACGAATAGTATTATTAATTTAGGTTTCGTAAAATAAATGAAGGCATTAAGAAATTGGGTTAAGAACGCCATTTTGTGCCTCGGAAATATCATGACAATATTGAACGTTGAAATAGTTTACGATGATATCCTAAAGAGATTGTAGTTTCTATAACGCTTTATAAAAGTTCCGATTTTTAATTAAATATATCGATTTATATCTAAAATCATCGTAAACTGTATCAAGAACATTTTTAGATTTTACAAGAAAACTATGAAAAAAAAAGCAAAATATTTAAAATGGAACCGTCAATTTTATAAAATGTAAATAAGATTAGATATATGTATGAGAAAAAGATATGTTAAATTTTAATTGTTATAATTATGATATGAATTGTATAGATATTGGTCTACAGCAGTAGCTCCGAGTCCATGAGGTAGCCATAAAATGCCATATATGATTTTTAATTACAAAATAAATTCTATAATCAGATCAGTATTAGATTTTCAGAACCTTTGCATTCCTTTTTTATTCCCGAATAGTTGTTTCCGTTAGTTTTAGACAGACATTTACATACAGACCCGACGAACAGACTGCTATATGTACATGCTCCACGGTTTTATATTATGATATTGTTACTGTTACCTTAAGAACTTTAAAAAGTACTTTTTTATTTTTATTTATCAGAAAAATATTTAAATTATGCATTATCTAAATATTAACATTTTCCAGTAATTATATTAATTTCAATGACAAATTAAATAAATTTGTTTATATGTTCACTCACTCACTCATCGGTTGACAATTCCAAACTAAATAAAAAACCAATAGATGTTCTAATTCAAGCTAAATTAAGAAAATTTGTCGAGTACCTTGAGGTATATATACGAATATATATATATATATATATATATATATATATATATATATATATATATATATATATATATATATATATATTTTGCATCATCCATAAATTATAAAAACTTAATCTCTTAATGTTAAAGACAAAGAAAGAAATTATGCATTATCTAAATATTGTTTTTTTCTGATAATTGTTTTTTTTCCAGTAATCATATTGATTTCGACATCAGTTCACAATTCAAAAGTAATCTTATTGTAACAGTAATGTATCCACCATTCCTAGCTTGTATCAGTATTTTGTTTAGAATAAGCCCTCCTCTATCGTTCCTAAGCACAACTAAAAAAACAATTATTTTAGATTTATCATCATTCATATTATTTTCTTTATTAGTTTCTGTCCTTGATAATAAAGGCCGTGCCATATAAATATTTAGTCATCAACAATTTATCTATACTTAATTTAAACTAGTAAGTGTTCATTGTAGAACAATTTACATATTAAATATTTTCATCTTAAAATTCTCAACATTATATATTTGTAAGCTTGAGGCCGTCGTGGCGCAGTGGGACTGCGGCTGACTGTAAACGCGATTGGTTGTGAGCTCGATTCCCACTCGCAAGAATAATTTAAATTATTTTCATTTTTCCGCTCTGGTAAGACAAAGCGCGACGTTGAGTTTCACCATTCAATGCGCAATTTTTTGATTTCGGGCGGAAAGTCGAGAACTTGTGAGAGTGTCTTGATGCTAAGTTCTCTCAGACTACTCTGCTTTACGTGAAAAAAAAATAAAAATATATATTCATGTGAAAAACATTATTTTACTTAACTAAAAACATCTCGAGCATTTTCATTTCGAATTATATTTAAATTTTTATGTTCATGAAAATACTCAGATACTTTTTAAACTTTTAAATTCGTAATCGCAATACTTTTATCGGTTGTTATCTTGTTACGTTATTTAATTTTATGTTCGCGTTTTTTTTTTTAATTTCTTATCACTTATATTTCCTTTGACATTTATTACTCGAATATTTATATATTTAGTATTAAATAGTGTAAATTATTATTAATTAAATTAATTTAATTTTCTCCGTCGATTGCAGTATTTTCTGGAATGTTTATATAAGTGGTATTCAATGTTGCGTACAAAATGCCTTTTACATACAATTAGTACCCTTGTATCAGAACGAATTACTACTGTAGCCGTTGGTTTGAGATTACAATCTATTGGTACGAAAATAGTTTAGTGTTGTTTACCTCATGAGTTTTAGGTATTAAATGAGAATATATAATGATTTTGTTTGTTTCTTTTATTAAATCCTATAGTTATTTGTTTACAACTACGATACTTAGCTAATTGCTAAATTACTAACATTTTTTTTACAATGTTCACACACTTAGAAAATTGAAAAACATATTTTTAGAAAACGTGTAATGCAAATATAAACGGAACGTACACGTGTAATATAAATTTTAATGCAGCGAGGATTGAATCCGCGTTTAACACGTTAGATTTTTTTTATTATATTCAATAAGTAGCATTCTTGCCAAACGATTGTTCGTAATAATCTTTGGGTAGCAGTAATTTGTAATAATATCTCTACAGAGATGCTATCAACAAATATAAGTTGTAATAAACGTATAAGAATTTCGACGTAGCCGATTATTAAACGCATGGCTTAGCGGTTGGACGGGTTCCAAGAGGCGAGGGTTCAAAACAAACTTCTTTTTATACGTTTTCTAAAAATATGTTCTTTAAATTTATTTGTTATTTATTAGCCTATTTAACTATCAATTCTTTTAGTGTAGTTAGAACTTTAGCGGCAAGGGCCGGTTTTGGCATTTACTGAGGAACTGACTACGAGCGTCAGAATGGTATCTCGTAATCTGATATGGAAAATGTGAAGTAGCAGTCATCTTCAGGGAAAATATCCCTGCCATGGTACTGGGTTCAAGGTCTGGAAGAAGGAGACCTTACACAAAGAGTTCATTTCTGCTGAATTTTGTTAAATTCGGACATTGAACATCGTCAATTTTTGAGAAGTATTCTTTGGACCGATGAGACCAAATTTTCGAGAGAATCAATGTGGTGAAACATTGAAGAAGCATCGGAAGAAATGAAATTGGGCCACTTTTTACCAGAAAATTAAGATGGATATAATTACTTGAAATTTCTGCAATACGATTTGGCCGACTTTATTAACGAGAATCAGCTGCCAAATAATGGGACATTGCAGTACGATCTTTGTCTCGCCCATTATTCCTTGGCTGTAAGAAAACACCTTAATATCTGTTTCCCCGACCGTTGGATCGACATTGGCCCGTTCGTCCACCCCATTCAAATCCTCTCGATTTCTATGTTTGGGGAAATTAAATATTGACTAATATTGTGACGCAATACACGATATAGGTCTATAGTTGCCAGGATCATTATTTTCTCCACTTTCAAATAATGGAACTACTTTGCTGAATTTTATAAGATCGGAGAAAAAACTTATGTACATACAACACATAAGCCAGCGCTTGAAATTACGAGACATATTGGAAGAACCACACAGTTTGTCCTCAATATCTACTCGAGTTCTAGCGGAATTGTAGATTAAACAAAGAAAATAAGTTAAAATAGCAGAAAAATCAATGTTAGTTTTTATCAGGAATTATTCGCGCCAGCTTTGTGGCAGCTTATCACATATCCGGACAAAGTTTGCAATCGTGTAACTCGAGCGCAAGTTGCCATGACAACTAAAAATATACGCATATATTAACATGTTGGATATGACATACTCGGCCACACTGTCGCCGGGTAAATGGAGTAGAGCTCAGTAACATGAGAATTAGTTTTGGTTTCCTCTTGTTGCGAAAAATAATATGTTACATTATTTAACTCAAGGTCGCATTTTGTTAAAGCAGACTAGAGAAATACATAACTATATAAAAAATAAATATTGAAAAAAAAAATATAGTGTATATTCCCCACCTTATTAAAAGAAAAACCTTTTAAGAAGAATTTTATAAATAGCATTTAATAAATAGCATTTAGCTCTTGCCAAACGATTATTTTATTCGTAACAAAATCTTTGGGGAGTAGAAATTTGTAATATCTCTCTACAGAGATGCTAACAACAAAAATAAGGATTCCGACGTTACACGACGTTCCGATACAGAACGTATTGTTCAGCGATCAGAGCGCTTAACGGTTTTAAAAAATATTTTTCTAGTTTAACATTACCGAGTTGTATTTTAATTAATATTTTATCTACACATATCCAAAAACTCATTTCATTTTATACAACTAATATTCATGTGTCTCTATTTTAATAAAGCAGCAGTCTGTAAACGTACCAATTTCACTCCACGAAAACATAATACACAATATTGAAGGATTCGAACCTACTACTAATACACCACCATGTATAACTGCACTATAAATTAACACTTGTCTTGTCTGATGTCTTTTTCAATTTCCTTAGTGTGGGAATAACACTTTAAAAAATGTTAAAAATATATAAATTTATAATCTGTCTGCACTGAGCAGTTACTAGTATTTACTCAAATACTGATTCTATCCCTGTAGTATGATAGAAACGGTTATTCCATTAAACAATGTCAACTTGAAAAATATCATACCTAAGTGGAAAAGCCCTCTTACAAACGTATTTAAGCCTCCTGAGTCAATTACGTAAAACCTATTAACACTCTGTCAGTCCGTCGGATTGACATCCCATTCAGTATTGAGAGCAAATTACTTTACCTCTAGGTACATCGAACGGGATCGCTTTCCGCTCTCAATCTAGTTGCAGTGAAATGTTTTGTAAATACAAACTAAAGTGGGAAATATGTTAGTGGGGTTGACTGTGTGCTTTGATATGTCAAAATTAACAAAATATTACTTCTATTCTCTATATATATAATAAAAATATAACTGATGGTTGTATGTACATGGAAGATAAATGAAAAAATAAATACTGTATTGGGGGCAAGTTTACCATTGTAATAGAACCAATGTTTGTTTTCTGTTTGTTTGAGATATTGTATGGTGGAAATCAACGCCGCATTTTGTATTAGTAGAGCAGGTAAATAAAACAAAATTAAATATCATTCCCCTGTCAATCCATAACTATTTACATTTAGAATCGGTGCGGTCTCCCAGCGCCACGATGCCGCTGAAAAATACAGTACTGTTATAATAATTCAAATAATATTAGACTTCTCTAGAGCTACGTTTTTGAAAAATATTAATACAATTATTTTTATTTCTTTCACGCAAAGCTAATTTAAAAATAAATAGCCCATGAAATAAACTTCGGACCGTCAAAGTTGCAGTTTGTTATACATTTTTTTCAAAGCATACACGTCACATGTGTTCAGCGTCTTAGTAAATCTTTCACATAAAATATTTTGTAGCTCCACACTTTTCTATCAGATAATAAAAAAATCATTTCTGTTCATTTAATGCCATAGCCGTTGGCGCAACCAAACTATTCTATGATAAACTAGAACGAAAAAAATATATAAATAATTTTAATTATAAACTTTATAAACACCATCGTGGCGATGTTCGAAAACGTGATCTGACTGTAAGCGCAATGATGGTGGGTTCAATCCCCATTTGTGGAATCAATATATTTAATTTCTTTTCTTTGGCAAGATGAAATGCGGCAGTGAGTTCCGTCACTAAGCACGCAATATGTTAAATTCGGGCAGAAAGTGGAAAACGGAGTGTCTTGGCACTAGGTTACCTGCTGCGAGAATAAGTGTAATGTTTTTTATTATAAATATAAACATTGAGTGTGGACCAACTCCAAAACTCGTGTAAAGTGAGTCTTGTCAACTGCACAAGGGTTTTGTTATCATTCAAGAATTACCTAATGAAGGCAATCGAGGAGCAGTGGTATAACGTCTGACTGTAAACTCGATTGGTTGTGGGTTCGATCCCATTTGGGGGAATTGTTACATATAAAATGTTTTATATCCCCGCTGTGGTACCTTAGACAAAGCGCAGCGTTGAATTCCGCCACTGGACGCGCAATGTTTCAATTTCGGGCGGAAAGTGGCGAATGGAGTGTCTTTATACTAGGTGCTCTCTGACTACCCTGCTAAGCGTGAAGCTGTATTGTTATAATAATAACTTTTATTATATACACCTGACAAACTCAAATCAACTTTGTTAGAAGGCTATTTTTAGGTTAGTTTCTAAAACATCAGGTCAAACAACTAATGCGATATCATATTGTTTAATGAAAGTAGGCGTAACGAATGAACGTGCACAATGTGCGCTTAAATAATACTAGATGTATTTTTGGAAAACGTATAAAAAATTGAACGCAGTGCAGAACGTTCAACGCATGGCAACGCAGGGCTTAGCGGTCAGAGCGCTTGGTTGGTTTCCAAGAGGTGCGGGTTCGATTCCACCGTGTTCAAATTTTTATAAGTTTTCTAAAAATATGTTTTTTAAAATTACTACAGGAGCCCTGGATTATTCGATCTATGCGTTGCGTGAGTTATAGACTCACGCAACCAAAGTCGCAGATTATAATAGTTACTGATAATTGTCATAGTTTTATGCTTTTATATTATATATATAATTTGATCCTGCCTAAGATATAATAATATTCTAGTAAATTAAAGTACTTCCCACATTGGGAGCGGAAGTAATGATTAATATACATAAAAAAGCTGTTACAAAAACTAACAAAAAAAACTAACATTTTCTTATCTTTTTCAGTAAGAACCTGCTTTATTTGTACTAATAATAATACTAGTTTATTGACTTCAACACGTTATTCACTCTAGATTAATATAACATATGTTTTCATATAATTATTCAATAATTATTGAAATAATTCAACATATACTATGTTGGTGTAATATTGCACTGAAATATTTTTTTTCTTTTAAGTAAAAGCTACAGCTGTCCTACAGTCAGTAATGTCATGCAGGACAAAGGAAACTTTATATAAAATTTTCTAACAAACAGAGTCTTCGCTGTCTTCATAATGTAGAAATGTTAGATATTTCCTAATTGTTACTAAAATTTACTTTATACTATACTATAATTTCATTTATGTTTTGCAAGGAAGAATATTATTACTTACAACCATTTTTTTAAAGAAATGTTGACTAAATATCTCCGACAAGTTGGCCATAAACCATGAAAAAATGTAAAAATCATAATCTAAATAAATCTTCAAATGACGAAGACACTTTAAAAATATCTTTTTTCTTTATATCTTCAGTACATAGAGTATGCCTTTTCTAGGTACTCTAGAGAAAACTCTCACACTGGCCAACCAAACCGATTAGACCAAAATTATTTAAGCATTAAAAAAGGTAGCTTTATGATTTTTTCTGCATAGCACGTCAACAAATTGCATTGTTGAATGGCGTAACTCAACGCCGTGCTTTGGTCTCGCTTTTCAATCGCACAAGTGGGGACCGACCCCACAACCACTGCGGTTAGAGTTATGGGTGTATAGAGGTGTTTAGAGTTATACACCCACAATGGCTTTAAACTATAATAATATATGTTCAACTATTTGAATAAAAAATCCCAAGACGCCTTTTAACCCACACTCATCGCCTTCTGTTATATCTGAACGTCATCCTTTAAAATATTATGCTTTATATTTATATATCCAATAAATTGGGTATGTGGGTATGTACATAAGCTCTATACTACGTACTTGACGAAAACGTAACATTCCGGATGGCGGCGCTTGTCCAATGATGTGTCGGAAATAAACACGTGTCGGAATTAAATATATTTTTATTATTATTTAATTAGTCAGTGTTTAGGGTTTTGGTGTTTCGTAGTATAGTTATTTTCAGTTTCATAGAATTTGGTATAATTAAATTTATTCTTATTAATTTGAAATAAAACATTATCGTAAATAATAGATCTATTATTCCACTCTAAAGAGTCATTAGTGCAGTAGTCAATTACCAGCCATTTCTCAGTAGTTAAGTAGGCACCAAACGAAAGCTCTGATAGAGGTAAAGCATGTAAAATCGGAACAAGAAAGATATGATAGGTTGACGAACAACTTCCGGGAAAAAATAAACTTTTCTGGAGAGAAGTTTTGTTTCTACTTGGTCTTAGAGAGTCTTTAGTATAAAAGTAGTAGAGAGTGCTATAGAAAGTTTCCAGTAGGGTAGCAGGAGCAGATTGAGTTACTACCGACATGATCAAATATGGTGGGCCGCGTGTTGTGCATTTTGTGCTGGAAAACGGAGGAGGTCCCTGATGATTGGCCAAGCGCAGTGACGACACACACAGTCAAAAATCAAAAGTCAAAGCAAACACAAACTTTAGCGTAGAGAACGTAAGAGAGATCCGAGAGTCTGTTGTGGGAGACCTAACAAGGCCTTAGACTTGGAAGAGGGTGTATGAAAAGGTGAGGCGAGGCGCGTAAAAGAAGTTGTGAGAGATACTGACCCAGTACAATGTGAGTGGAGCATTGATGCAGGCTGTAAAATCTCTTTATCAAGATCACTCAGCCTGTGTACATGTAGGAGCTGGAAACGACGCTGTTATACGGCAGCGAAACGTGGGTATGTCAGAAGAAGAAAGAAAAAGAAGATGAATGCTGTAGAGATGCAATCTCTTTGTAGGATGTGCGGAATCAACTTAGCTGATCGAATCCGCAATCAAAAGATACACTGAATGGCAGGAGTAAGCGAGAATGTTATAGTAAGAATGAAGAAGAACTTGCTCAGGTGTTTTGGGCCCGTCGAGAAGATAAGCGATGAATTAATGTTAAGAAAGATACATAAAGCAATGTGAGCGGTAAGAGAGATAGAGGGAGACTTTGATTGACCTTCTAGAACACAGTATCGATAAGGAGGAAGATCACGTACAAATAATAAATACCCGCCGGAGGGCGTGTATGAAGGTTGATGACCGTGGATGAGGCGAATGAAGTATGTAGGGATCGAAGCGTTTGGTGCTGCGTGCTAAGTATATATATATATATATATATTGTATTTATTCTAGATATTTTGACTTCATTATCATAACCAGTTAAACAAGACTATAATGTTATATTTAATATAATAAGAATGTTTCAATTGTTATTTTATCGTATTAAATTAATACGACTATTACTAAATATGGTAATATTACTGCCATTCCA